>JAQFVV010006288.1:3472960-3836755 GCA_028023455.1 Epiperipatus broadwayi
TCTAAAACTATAACATTATAAACAACACTCTGATGATAACATGAAATTTTAGCCATCATACTCGGATCCAGAGACACAGCAGAGAAACCACTAGATCTTATAGGGTAATTAATAATGTAAATCAAATAATATCAAATCTTGGCTCAAACAATGATCATCTTATATGAAGGGACAATTTATAAATTTTAAATGAATGGTACACACGCTAGCACAGTACAAAGAAACATGAATTATGAAATAGTATCCATCCAGAATGAGCAAAGATAGAACAACTTAGAGATAAAATGTCTCTTTCTTAAAATAATCAATTATAACTTTTAACATTACTAACACTATTATAAACATTTAATGGAATTAAATGAGTGCAGAGTCAGTAAGACTAACACATTATAATTATTGAAACATAATAATTTAATAACAAAGTAAACAATTTAATTTACATTTTTGTAGAAAACATATGCACAGTATTGATGCGGTTATTACTTTAAGCATATAAGCGACTGATTTATATGCTAATGAGTTATTGTATAATAATAAATTAATGTTGTCAATGCAGTGACCATTACTTTAAGTAATGATAAGGACTTTTACATTCATCTCTAAAGAGAGGTTTTCTCTTGATATGATAGTTAATAATTTATCGTTTATGAGCATATTTGGGCCTATATACAAATGAGGAATGGGTTAGCCTAAATTAGCTTTACTGTGACAATCCTAAAAATATTCGACTAATTATAAACATGATTTGGTTTACAAACACTCACTGTGCCATGTCTTATAAATAATATGAGAACTACCCATAAAACAACTCGCAGTGCTAACTATAATGACAGCATTTAAAATGGAGAAGATGTCCGTCTTTGGACTGAAAAACTTTATCACACTATTTATGATTCCTCTATGCTATTTATCACCAAGGAGGTATTCCGAAAATATGAGTGGTAAGGATTCCATGGTATGCCCCTCCCGCGTATCACATGCAGAGCCTAATACTATAATGTATCCTAGAGATTTGGTTCTATCAAACCTTGTTCCTAGACCGAGTTACGTGAAGAGAAAATCCAGAGTTCGGATGATAAATATGATAAAGCAAAATATAAGCACTTTAAAATGCTATAGCGTGTATAGTTAACAGCGAATATGGCTTAAGTCTTAAATGATCTAATGAAATAATTTTAGCTTAAATAAAGTTGTTCAATAATATCATGCGTAACGCCATGATAAAATAATAACCCACTCAGCATCGTACGTGATAACTTTAATAGAGTTAGGATGTCAGAATAGTAGAAGAAGTGAAAAATATTATTTTCCTATTTAACAAGCTCAAGTATTCTAAACAACAAAATATTGATAACAATTTAACTCTTAATAGCATATAATTAATAAATAATTATTGAAAATATATTAATAATCAAATTTATGTTAAGAACATAAAATGCATTGTAAATATCGATAAATGACAACAAAAAAAAGTTTATCTGTATCCCTTAATAGTGATTTTTCTAAACAATCAGCCATGGTAAGCATATATTTTCAAAATATTTAACCGAGAGAACAAAGTTCAGTAAGAGATTTCCCATTTAACTTATTTAAATATTCTTAAAATATTGGAATGATGATTGAAATAATATAAGTTCACTAGATTAAAACATTAGCAACACTAAAAAAACTAATTTAATAAGATATATATTTAAAATAAGTTTGACCGCATGAGAAATAAAATAATTAGAGTGTGAAACTTAAAAAAAACTAATGATAGATTTAAAGTACATAATTCTGTGCTTAGCGTTTCAAAGAACGAGTATAAAAACTTAAGAAAGAAAATCACAAATTTAATGATAATTAAGTTTATAGTCAGTTATAAAATAAATAAAGATTACATTCTGATTACAATTAAGATTTAGGAAAGAAATGAAGTGAGGAGAATTAAGAGTTCATTCTTCGGCAAAACGGATTACCTTTAGAAGTTATGGTGGCCACTTATAATAATGTATACGAAGTTTAGCAAGGCACAATATTAATAAAATAATGGTAGGCATCTTCCAATATTCTTTTACAGTAAGACATAACAGTTCTCAAGTAACAATGGCATAGCAGAGGGAGAACAAAGGCGATTTAAGATCAGGGAGGCAAATTCCTTTTGCTCACAGTCCATTTTGTTTCCACTCTCTACCAAATATCAGAGAGAAGAGTGATTTGAACTCCTTTTGCGCATTCCTAGAACTTCTGCTCCTCCTATACTTGAAATTTGGCAATATTGAAAGATGTAAACAATACGTTCCAGAAAGCATTATTTAAACGTATTTTTAAAATTGCAAATAATTTTAAAATATGATTTTTCGTTTGACTTAAATGACATTTTTAAATTGTAATAATACTTTTTAGAATTTTCTAGCATTGCTTTAGCTTTACATTAATTTTATTTATTTTTATATCTGTAATACATATACACACATACACAATTATCTAAGTGAAGGAATTTACAAGCTTGGATATAAAATATACTTAAGCTAAAATAATAATTCAACTGGTTATACATAACCATTTTGAATAAACAGGGAGGAAGTGATATGTGTATATGTGTGTTTAACATTCCTAGTTGACCAAATAAACATATAAACTGGTTCAAACCGTACTTTAAAGGTATGTAATGTCATCAGGTAGTGAAGTTAAATATGTACTACAGATTTACCACTTCACATTCCCGTAATTAGAGGAACAAACAAAAAAAAATTGGTTAAAAAAAAGATTTTACTTATACCTTTAAAAATTATTCCAAGTGGCAAAGAAACACATGGTGAACTAATAATAACAAAGTAGTCTGTCTATTCCCCACTCTCTTATATTTATACCTCACTTCATGGAATTCTAACCATAATGTACTAATTGGAATCTCCCTATTCTCTTAAGTACTTTTGAAAATAAATGGTCTGTTCTGATGTGTTATACTATCCTATCTATCTTAAAATACTTTTTACTATTCTTTTCCCGGGTCAGGCGGTATATATGGTTTTAACTGACGAGCATTATAAGTGCCTTTAATTACCTCTCTTTCTCTTAAAAGGAAAGCATTTTCCCCGCATTTCTTCTTAATTACATAAGGACCTTTATATAAAGGGAAAAATTTGTGGAACTCTTGTCGTGTGACATTACTGCGCTTAGGAACTTTAAGCCACACTTGATCTCTTTCACAAAATCTATGATGAGGAATGCGCCCCTTCCTAATTCTAATTTTGGCCATATGAGCTAACCTCGATCGAGCATGTTGCTGGTCATATTTTTGATCAATACAAACATCCTCATTTGGTAAGGATTTGAAAATCTCTGGGCATGGTTTGCCAAAGTGAAGATGCCTTGGAGCAAAACCTGTTGATTCACTAACTGACTGGTTAATGAAATCTGTTATCTTCTTGGTATTGTTGACCCAACCTCTATGATTCTCAGATAGGTGCGGAATAGTTGGTTTATCTCTTTCATTACACGCTCGCATGGGTTAGATTGGGGGTTTCTAACCGATGTGAGACGATGTGTTAGTCCTTGTCGAAGAATCCGGGCTCTCCATTCCTTGGATGTGAATGCAGAACCACGGTCTGATAGCAAAATTTTAGGTTTACCTACTTCAGGGAATTGTTTGTTTTGTAAAACCCGAATCACATTTCTGGAATCTGCTCGTGGTACTGGATATGCTTGAACATATTTAGAGAAAACATTGTAAGTGACTAACAGATACTGGAAGCGTCTAAATCTGGGCAAAGGACCATAGTGATCTATAGCCAATAATTCATTTGGCTTGGAAGCAACAATAGGAATGACTGTCCCTGCATACGATTTCGTAAGGTGCTTTGATTTTGCACATAAGGAACACCCTCTTAATATGGTCAAAATTTGAGCATACATTCCGGGCCAGTAAAACCTACGTTTCACTGCCTCTTCTGTTTTTCTGTGTCCATAATGTCTAAGACTTTGATGAGTTGCATTTATAATTTGTTTACTCATGCGGTGTAGTACCATGATTTTCCATGGATTGTCTTCTTTGTTGGTCCTAATATGTAATATTCCTTCTCTTATTTGATACTGACTTATCCTTTTGACACTCAGTTTGGAAGCATTTTCTTCTCTTTTCCTTAACACCGCATGAATGATATTTCCATATTGGAGATCCTTTTTTGCCAGTATCTTATATTCTTTAAATCAGACTCAACGTATATCTCATTAGCTGTGACCATTACCTTAGCAGTTTGGTCTGCAAGTTCCAAATTCTGAAGTGACATTGGTATGGGATTCCGGCTTAATATATCTGCCACTATATTTTCATGGCCTGGGCAATAAATTATACTATAGTTAAATTTTTGTAAAATGAGGCTCCACCCTATGAGCCTTTCATATGTAAGGAAACTTTTATTTAAGAATTCCAAACATTTGTGATCTGTGACTATGATAACTTCAGATCCCAAGAGAAATTGCCGAAACTTTTGGCACGCCCAAACAATGGGAAGTGGTTTTTGTTTGGTCGTAGTATAATTATTCTCTTCTCTTTTTAATGTCCTGCTACAAAAATATAAAACCTCATGTTTTCCTCCCTCATCCACTTGAAACTACAGCTCCCAAACCTTTCTTACTGCTGTCAGTCTGGACATAGAATGGACGATTAAAGTTAGGATGATGAAGTATCACAGTATCAAAAAATTTCCTTTTAATATTAGAGAATTCCTGGTCATGTACGTTGCTCCAATTCCATTTTTGCCACTTCCATAGTAACTCTACCATGTTGGATGTTTCTTGAGCAAAACCAGGATAAAATTTGTGGTAGAAATTACATAAACCCAAGTAAGATCGAATATGTTTGCGAGTAGTTGGGCGTGGAAAATCCTCTATTGCCTTGATTTTATCTGGGTGTGCTCACCAATTAGATGGCCTAAGAAAGCTATTTCCCTGAGACCAAACAAACTCTTTTTTAAATTTATGGAAATGTTCTCTTTTTTACACTCCTTAAAAAGCATTTCTAAATATTTTAAATGTTCCAATGGATTCTTAGATGCAATCACTATGTCATCAACATATGAAACCAAATGTTTTTGCAAGTTTTCTGACAAAACTTGGCTTAGACATCTTACAAGTCCGGCTCCACTATTTATAAGTCCGAATGGCACTCTTTTGAACACATGAGTTTGCCCATTATAACGGAATGCTGTGCACTTACGGTCTCGGGGGCACTCTTTTGAACACATGAGTTTGCCCATTATAACGGAATGCTGTGCACTTATGGTCTTGTGGGTCGAAAACCATTTGCCAATAACTAGCAGTAAGATCTATGGTAGAAAACAGGCATTTGCCCGCTAACTTTACAAATAACTTGTGCTGAAGGAGGTATGTCACATTCCGGAATGGTCATACTATTCAACTTCTGGGCATCTAAGCACAATCGAAGAGTACCATTTTTCTTTTTAACAACTACTAATGGATTATTATATGGTGAAGAGCTTTTCTCAATTATATTCCACTCAACCATCTGACGGATTTGTTTTTCAACTTCCTTGTGGTAGTGGAACGGAATTGGATAGGCTCGTGATTGCACATACAAATTTTCCTTAACACGAATCCAGTGTGTGTAACCCTTTATTTCTCCTGGGACAGTTGAAAATATTTGTCTATTCTCCATCAAGATTTTTGCCAATTGATCTCGATCCTTAAGCTTAGTTAGAGTAAATCCTTCAACCTTTTCCATGATCAATGCAGTATCGACGGGTTGTGTTAAACATCCCACCTTCAATGCTGGAGGTTCATTTTCTGTATTGAACTTTACAGGTTTGCCATTTATCACACACATCCTCTCTTGAAAATTTATAATACATTGTTGCTGGGTTAAGAAATCAGTTCTTAAAAACATTTCATGTATAAGTCCAGCAACAACCAGAAATGAGTCTCCTATTAATTCTTCACATAACCTCACCTCTAACCAAATTTGGTCGTTTTCAGCAGTGACCCTTCTTCCATTGGCTAGCATTAAGTGTATAGGATGTGTTGGAAGTTCCATTATATTTTTCTCTTGGCTACTGTACCTGATGAACCATGATTTTGAAATGAGAGACACTTGACTCCCGGAGTCTAGTAATGCAGGAATGTTATGGGTTCCTACACTAACATTCACAGTTGGATATAGGTTCTGGACTCCATTTGTCTTGGGTTAGGCCATTTCGTGAATGAGTGTAGTAATGGGGTTATTATCATAAGTTGATTTGTTCCTTTTTCCTCTGGGGTGCTGCAGAAAGGAACGACCTAACAGGACTCTTTGAAGTTTTCCAACATCCTTTTAACGCAGTCTGGTTTTTTGAGTTCTCTGATTATAATTCCCAGTTTCATTGTTCATCCTAATCATCTGAACTCTGGGCTCATCCACCCTTCGTGACTTCTCCGGTGGTTCCAGGGTAAGGTGACCATAGTCACTGGAGGTCAGGAAATGTGTCATTTGTTCCACATCTGTGATCTGGCTTCCTAACATCATTTTTTGGATCCATGATGGCATGTTATGATGGATGGTTCTAATAATTCGAGCATCGGAATAAGCAAATGCTGTTAAAGACCTAAATCTGGCAACTTCATGCAAAACAAACTGAGTATGAGTCTCTCTGGGGCTAGGCTTATATTTTTCTGTAGACAAGGTGTACAGAAGGCCATCCTGTCACTCTTCATTCCAATAACTCTGAAGAAGAGCTGCTGTATAATCCCCAAAGGTCTTAGGCTTTTTTTGCAAGGAGTTCCACCAGTTCTTTGCTGTTCCTTTTAAATAATGGCTTGCAATAGCTACCTGTTCTTCATGACTGGCAGGATTAAAAAAAACCAGCTCTTTAAGACTTCCCAAGTGCTCTTGTGGGCTGTCTCCGGAGTCTCCACGAAAATGTTAAATTTGTATAAATTTTGCCATGTTATAATTTCCTCTCATATTAAATGGGCAATTATT
The DNA here is from genome assembly GCA_028023455.1 of Epiperipatus broadwayi. NCBI lineage: Eukaryota > Metazoa > Onychophora > Udeonychophora > Euonychophora > Peripatidae > Epiperipatus > Epiperipatus broadwayi. The sequence continues at coordinate 3,479,919 of JAQFVV010006288.1, forward strand.
TACATCATGACTCCTCTCTGCAATAACTGGCTCATTACTCATTATTATATTCCCAAGTTTTATTTCCAGTTGTTTTCTAAAATCTCCCTGTGGCGGATATTTATGTTCTGGCTCTAGATGCATTGCCTTAACTGGACGGTTCACTTCACCTTGCTTTTCCAATATCCCTTTTGGTACCAATTGGATATGTTCCAATTCCTTGCAGAGACCTTCCATGGTGTCTTTAAGATTTAATAGTATTTTCATTTGGGTTTTTTGAAGTGTGTTCTTAATTTCATTTATCTCCTTTTCTGATATCTCGTAATCATGTTTAGCCTTTTCACTCATCTCATAAAGTTGATTTTTTATCTCCCTCTGAGCTGTCTGAATATCTTTTAATTGTTCCTCATGTTTTGCTACATTCTGTTGTGCTACTTTTAATATAGATTCAGACTGCTGAAATTGCTCATGAATCTGTTGATAATCCTCTTTTATTCCTTCTATAGCATGCATTTTTTTTCATCAATTTGTTTAACCCATTCTTCCATTTCCTGTTGTTTTTCAGCTTGCCTTTCTAATAAACTTTGCATCATCATCTGGAATTTTTCAGCTTCTTTCTTCTGTTCTTCAGCTTCTTTCGTTCTTCAGCTTTTTTCTTTTGTTCTTCAGCTTTTTTCTTCTGGAATTTTTCAGCTTCTTTCTTCTGTTCTTCAGCTTTTTTTTTTCATTCTTCAGCCTTTTTCTTTTGTTCTTCAGCTTTTTTCTTCTGGAATTTTTCAGCTTTCTTCTGTTCTTCAGCTTGTTGCTTTAATAGACTTTGCATCATCATAAATAATTGACGATTATTGTCGATGACCTCTGGTCCCTTATTCATATCTCCCAATAAAAGCTCTGGCTCCTTAAAAGTAATTTCTGGGCTTAGAACATCCATTGAATTGGCATCCCCTAAAACATCTTGTTCCAATTCCCCATTACTGCTTCCATTCTCATCTTCTAATTTGTTAATCTTATCTGAATCTCCGTGTCTGTATTCTTCACTACTTATTTCATATTGTTTCATTTTACTGATATCGCTAACTCTATGACTCATTATTATTTGCTATGGGTTATTCACCTATCCCTTTTCCTCAATCACCTCTATACTACCATTTCCCACCATACCTACTACTTTCTTCCTGCCCTGCCTAACTTATATGATGCCTAACCACTTTATTATTTATGCCTTCTCTTCTCACTACTTGAATCTGCCTATATCATTTAAGCTATAAATTATACTTGAATCTGCCTATATCATTTAAGCTATATATTATAAAATTATTAACTATTAATTCTATAACACAAAATATGTTTAAAAATTACCGTGCCTTCACTTCTTTTGCCACTTTCCATCTGTTCTCTTTGCACCTGGAATTGACTAAAAATCTTTATTAGTAAATTGATAATACAAAGTATAACAGAAAGCTAAAGCAAAGTATGATTTTCTCTCTTTTAAATATTTGCTTGCATTTGAATCTCACTCAATGTAAGTTATGTTAACACATGAAATCATCGGTTGGCAAAACTTATAATTGTATAAATACAAGGCGCCATGCCAACATGCAAGATTAATAACTTATAACATAATATTTTTTATTCATGCTCACAGAGATGGATACCAAATTTTCCTTTTGCATTGACCAAATAATTCACAATTATTATACTAAATATATATATATATATTATTTTCAAATCTATTTTGAACTTAGCAAGATATATCCTTATATTTATCTCTTTGCAATAATCTGCAACAGCTATAAAATTTATTTCACATAAATAAATTTATGTATACATAAAATAGTGTATAAGTTGATTTATGTTGCAATCCAGCAAAATAAAGCTAAGAAAATATTATGACAATATGCAAGTTATACAACATGGATTGACATATTTAGAATAAAACAATTTATTTCATGAATAGTTATTATTTTCTATAAACCAACAATGCGTGACTAACCTAAGTTTGAATATAGGAATTTAACTCAACTATCTAAATCATTTGCAAGAAGCATGAGGCTATCATAAAATGACAATAGTAATATTCTTTCCAGTAATTTGTATTTATCGATATCAATTTTCACTTTCGCTAGCATAAAAACATGTAAACCATTAAAGCATTTTGCCAACTACATCTGGCTGCTTGGTGTTACATAAAAGGGTCTTCACCTGCTTCGAGGTTACTCTAATAATAAGAAACGAACATTTAAAATATCGATTAGCAAGCAACTTTTCTTTTGCTAGCATGAGAACATGTAAACCATTTAAGCATTTTGCCAACTACATCTGGCTGCTTGGTATTACATATATTACATAAAGGGTCTTCACCTACTTCGAGGTTACTCTAAGAATCAATGTCATTGAAGTGTAATGTCCATTACATCGGACCGCTTGACATACAATTCTATTTTGAATGTCTTCACCTGCTTCGAGGTTACTAATAATAAGAAATGAACCCTTTAAATATTTGCTAGCAAGCAACACTTTTAAATCAAAAGTTTTAACATAATATCGATATTGGATACTTCTAAATATCAAAACTGAGATATACACTACTTAATCTTGACAAAGAAAAATTATTTCTTTCATCTATTCTACCCCTTGCTTCAATCTACTCTTACTACCTTTCTAACACTTTATTTCTTTCTCCTTATTGTCACGAATGCATATTAACAAATGTATAATATATATACACTGAGAGTATAAGATACACATATAATTAATTTAATTAATTTATATATATATATATATATATATTAACTGTCTTATTACTTTTTAAACAATTATTTTGACTAACAATACTGTTTTACTCATATAGCTTATGGTATTTAACCAACAAAATTAATTAATGAACCTACATTTAGATAATCTTGGAGACATTAAAATATAAGCCACCAAAACATAAGCACTTTACAAGGTGTAAGATTTAATTAATAGTTGTCTCAATGATTGAGCCAACAACAAGATAAGCATTCTACTGGGTGTGAGATTTAATTAATCGAAGCCCCAAACGTTTGGGTCGCCAAGCCCAAGAAAGAAAAAAAAATTTTGTACCGGTCAGAATTGTATGTTCATTTAACAAGGTTTAGAATCTAAGAAAAAGTACCCTAAATCCACTCATGCCCGAGATACACAGGTCGGGAGCAATCATGAATTCTGCCCAATTTGCTCTTCTCTAAAACTATAACATTATAAACAACACTTCTGATGATAACATGAAATTTTATTTATTCTGTTCCCAGAGACACAGCAGAGAAACACGAGATCTATAGGGTAATTAATGTAAATAAATAATATCAAATCTTGGCTCAATCAAATATCTTATGTGAAGGGACAATTTATAAATTGTAAATGAATTACACACAGCTAGCATTGCAAAAGAAACATGAATTATAAAATAGTATTCATCCAGAATGAGCAAAGATAGAACAACCTAGAGATAAATGTTCATTTAAAATAATCAATTATAACTTTTAAACATTACTAACACTATTATAAATATTTAATGGAATTCAATGAGTGAGAGTCAGTAAGACACAACGCATGAGTAATTATTAAAACATAATAATTTAATAAATATAAACAATTTAATTTACATTAGAAAACATAGCACAGATTTAATGTGGCTATTACATTGCATATAAGCAACTGATTTAGTATGCTAATGAGTTATTGTATAATAATAAATTAATGTTATCAATGTGGTGATCATTACTTTAAGTAATGATAAGGACGTTTACAAATTCATCTCTGAAGAGAGGTTTATTCTTGATATGATAGTTAATAATTTACCGTTTATGAGCATATTTGGGCCTGTACAAATGAGGAATGGGTTAGCCTAAATTAGCTTTACTGTGACAATCCTAAAATATTCGACTAATTATAAAATGAGTGGTTTATAAACATCACTGCACCACGTCTTATTAATAATATGAGAACTACCCATAAAAGAATTCGCAGTGCTAACTATAATGACAGCGTTTAAAATGGAGAAGATGTCCGTCTTTGGAATGAAAAACTTTATCACATATATGATTCCTCTTGTATTTATCACAAGGCAGTATTCAAAAATATGAGGGTAAGGATTCCATGGTACGCCCTCCGACGTGTGACATGCAGAGCCTTAATACTTTAATGTTTATCCTGAGATTGGTTCTACCAAACCTTATTCCTAGACAAGTTACGTGAAGAAAATCCGGAGTTCGGATGTTAAATATGATAAAGCAAAATATAAGTACTTTAAAATGCTATCGTAAGTAAGCAACACGAATATGGCTTAAGTCTTAAATGACTAATGAAATAATTTAAGCTTAAATAAAGCAATAATATCATGTGTAACGCCATGTTAAAATAATAACCCACTCAGCATCGTACGTATAACTTTAATAAATTTAGGAAGTTGAATATAGAAGAGGGAAAAATAAAATTTTTCCTATTTAACAAGCCCAAGTACTCCTAAACAACAAAATATTATAAACAATTTAACTCTTAATAGTATATAATTAATAAATAGTTATTAAAATATATTAATAATCAAATTTATGTTAAGAACATAAAATGCATTTAAATATCGATAGTGACAACAAAAAAAGTTTATCTTATCCCTTAATATGATTGTTAAACAATCCGCCATTAAGCATATATTTCAAATATTTAAACGAGCGAACAGCATTCAGTAAGAAATTTTACGTTTAACTATTTAAATATTCTAAAATATCGGAATGATGATTGAAATAATATAAGTTCGCTAGATTAAAACATTAGCACACTAAAACTAATTTAATAAGATATATATTTAAAATAAGTTTTGTCGCATGGAATAAAATAATTAGAGTGTGAAACTTAAAAAAACTAATGATAGATTTAAAGTACATAATTCTGTGCTTAGCATTTCAAAGAACGAGTTCACAAATTTAACCATAATTAAGTTTATAGTCAGTTATAAAATAAATAAAGATTACATTCTGATTACAATTAAGATTTAGGAAAGAAATGAAGTGAGGAGAATTAAGACTTCATTCTTCGGCAAAGCAGATTACCTTTAGAAGTTATGGTGGCCACTTATAATAACATATACGAAGTTTAGCAAGGCACAATATTAATAAAATAATGGTAGGCATCTTCCAATATTCTTTTACAGTAAGACATAACAGTTCTCAAGTAGCGATGGCATAGCAGGGAGGCAGAACAAAGGTGATTTAAGATCAGGGAGGCAAATTCCTTTTACTCACAGTCCATTTTGTTTCCACTCTCTACCAAATACTAGAGAGAAGAGTGATTTGAACTTCTTTTGCACGTTCCTAGAACTTCTGCTCCTCCTATACTTGAAATTTGACAATATTGGAAGATGTAAACAATATGTTCCAGAAAGCATTATTTAAACGTATTTTTAAAATTGCAAATAACTTTAAAATATGATTTTTGGTTTGACTTGAAATGAGAATGACATTTTTAAATTGTAATAATACTTTTTAGAATTTTCTGGCATTGCTCAAGTTTTCTGATAGCCTTGTTTTTTTCATAAAGAAGTTTATTGCCAGCAATTAACTGGATTCAGGAAAAAACTGCATTGCGCTAGCACAGGTAAGTCCACTATTAACCATTATTTCACAAAGAAAGTGTAATAATTAAATTCAGTCAACTCAAACAATCCCAATATCAATAATAATCTCAATCTGTTAGCAAGGCAATATGTTTTAACAATAACCAACAAAAATTCACCAATCACATTATTCAAAATTTTGTTTATTGATTCAAACTGCTTGATTGTGATTATCCAATATCGTGGATGGTTTTTCTATCTGGTAAATGTATGCCTAGCTAAATCATCAGATATTGTTGCCAGAGTGATCTATTCGATTAATTGTGTGCTCAGGATAAGCCCGTTTGAGAGTATAATTATTGGAGACTTTAATCACATGTATCAATCATTTCATTCCACATATAAATCAGCCTTTAGCGGGAAATATTTCTTTGTCAATGATGCATTTTCGTTTTGCACTAAGTCATCCCGATCCCTGATTGATCTCACATTCTTTTCTCCTTCCCTATCTTCATTAAAGGAAGCTCATCTATGGCCCACAACATTTTTTGACAATTAAATGCTAGAAGTTAAATCATCCCTAGGGATACCATCCAACCACTGGTCGAAATACCATGGACAATACGTATGTTGACAAAGGCCAGTGTCACAATTCTATTGGTTGCAGAAGATTACATTATTTTCCACAGAGAAAAACTGTTAATCCTCTCTGCAGAAGAAGCTTGGAAGATTTTTACGAAGTCCCTATGCAAGTTGATTAATTGTTGAACTGTTAAATCTAAAGATCTGGTCCATCTTATTGGCAAGTCGGACTATTGCATACGAACTAAAAAATCTGCCACATGAAAGTCAAAATATTCTGATCTTTATGGCTTTCAGGGCAAAGTACAAATCTATACAAAGGCCCATTGCCAAGTAGCTCTCAATTAAGAGGGCCCATCATTACCTGCATCAACTTGCTGGACTACAGGCTATCTTAGGTGGGTCCTTGGGTCTGGTAAAAGGTCTAAGGCCCTGCAGTCAGACATTGAGGTGCAGGTCAATGGCTACTTGGGTTCTTCCATGTTCTTCATGCTTCGGGAGTTTTATGCCAACAAGCCACTTGGATTTACACCTTCCTGTAAAACTATTGTTTCTGTGGATTCTGACTAGCATAACATCATTAAGGCCAGAATTTTATTAAAGATTAAATCTTTCCCTGACAGGATGCATCCAGGCCTGCATGTAATTCACACATTCCTGATGCTTCATCTACACTCATTCACTGTTCTCATTGTTAAGAAAATGATTGACTTCCTGGCTGGTGGCAGCCGAGAGATTGCTGGGATTTCCTGATCACTATAGTTCCTCTTATTAAGAAACCTGAAGGGCCACATGAGTTGCTGGGATTTTCCCCGATTGCCATGGTCCCTCTTATTAACAAACCTGAGGGGCCACATGAGTTGGAAAATCTCCGGCCAATTTCCATGGTCTCACTGCTGATAAAGACGATTGAAGGCATCATTAAAGCAGATATCAAAGAAAACATCATTGGAAAGTTATCATCTTATCAGTCTGCGAAGAGGGGGAGCTCTACTCCTGATGCTGTCAGTCGATTTCACCTCCTGGTTGATCATGTTTACAGAAAGAGGATATCCCAGCCAGTTTTCAGTTCAACTCGACTTTGCTGGTGCCTTTGATTGTGTCTGGATTGAAGTGCTTCTTTCTGAAGGAAATCCAAGTGCCATCAGCATACCTTCAGATGTTCGAGACTCATTCGGACCTGTTTTTATCTTTTAGGGCTCGCCACTATGTCCACTCTTTACAGCCTATGTAAATCCATTACTGTTACGCACCGAGGCTATCATCTCTGGGATAGCCATGTCTTTGCTGAAAGAGAGCATACACCACATTTTCTATATGGCTGATGTGGTGTTCCTCTCATCTCAGGATAAGTTTACTAGATTAGAGAAACTCAAATCAATTCACTTATGAATTTGGTCTGAGAGTCAATGGAGCGAAATCGGCAAGGTGGTCCATCTTGATAGGGAAGCAAATCTCAGATAGATTTAAAGCTCCCCACAGAAATTTCTCAGATTCCATGTTGCCTCACCTCATTTATTATGAGGAAAGAGTTTGAGAATTCCTTACTCTCTAAAATAGAAAGCACGATAAATTCACTTTCCATGATCTATCTTTCCATGTTGGGAAGGTTGCATTCCTTAATGCAGTTGACCAAAATAATATATTATTTGGTTGGCTTTTCCCCAACAAATGTTTTTATCAGGAAGATAGCATCGCTAGGTAGAAAGTTGTGCTGGGGAGGAGCAAGAGCCCCTGTCATCAGCCTCAATCTATTACAAAAGCCCAGATCACTTAATGCATTAGGGCTTCACTCAATCAAAGTATTCCTAATCCAGAGAACGCACAATGTGTTAGTTAAGTTCTTCAAGGATAAAGTGGACATGGAGAGTCCTCTATCTTTAAGGAAAGTAGGTCCCACTGACAGTCCTCCTAGGAGGAGAAATATTTGGTTCAACAGCAGATGACGATGGTGGTCAATAACATCATGACCTCCAGTTCCATGTTCCATGAGAAATTATCCTACTGGAATTTCTATCAGTCGATCTACATTGGAAAATCCAAAGCAGAGAATTTTCTTCCAATCGAGATCCCTCGGTTTGTGAGATTGACCAAGGTTTTAAAATTCGAACCTATGTTTATGGACTTTTTAGTGAAGATCAACTTTGTCACCCTGCCTACTGGTATTTTCTTTGTCACCAGAGAGTACACAATATTGATCCTACCTGTTCCCTGTTTTGAAGACGAGTCCATAGCCCATATACTCAATCAATGTGAATTATGGACTTCTCTTCAAAACACAGTCTTATAGTGAATTATGGAACCTGACCCAGCCTGTGCTCACCTGATTGATGCTTTCAAAAAGGGAATTTTTGGTGTTATCAGACTGGCTACATTTATAACCTTTTTTATCTGGATATTAAGATGTAGAGACTTATTTGAAATAGATTTGAACCGTCCTATGGAAAAATTACTCCTCAAGTTGCTTCATAAATCGAAGGAAAGTGATATAAGCACTTGTCTGCCGTGGCTTGTAGACCAAACCTGGAGTCAACTGAAGTTTTAAGGATACCCATTGGTCTTTCCGAGTTATCTAGCTCCATAAGGTATGAAACTCTTTTGCCGAGCAGTTGCATAGCCAGTATGGGTTTGCTTAATAGCATATACATTATAAAATTTGGTTTCTACTGTAGTTTAGTTAATTTAGATTTTTATTGATGGACCATTTCTACTAACACTTTTAATTTATACTTGATGTAAACAAAATTGAAGTCCTTACCCTATAATTGTGTTGGGTGGACCTCACTTAATTATGACCAATACTTGGTCAAAGGTATGTCTGCTTTTCCAATTAAGTTGACTCACAATGTAGGTTTGGTCATTGATTGTTTATACTGTTCTTCATATCCCAGAGGATTTGTATTGTGAGCCAATATAGTCTCTATTAGTTATGTATAAGGTAATGCTGTGTTGTTTAAATTTGTTAGTCATTATACATTTAGTATAATATACATTCCATTCTTTAAGTTGCACATGTTGTAGCCTGGCTTGTCTAGCCTTTGTAACTCTGGATAAACCATATATATTAAATTGTTATCTTCATAGGCTTTATTTGAAGAGCCACTACAGTCTTGACAAGTTATTTTTATGTAATGCCAGTTTGGTTAATCTTATTAACCATTCTTTATTTAGTGTAATATGGTTCTATTCCATGTAAATTATACACGCAATTCGTCTATGCTTTGTAAATCTGGATTAACTATTTGCACTATACTCGATTAAGATTTGTATTTCTGTATAACCTTCTGTATTCCATTTATAGTGTAAATAAAGTTTATTTTGAAAGATAATCAAAGATTTGACAAATTTTTATTAGGATATATAAGTTTACTTTTTAATTTTATTCTTTTAAAAGAGAAATTCTGTTTTCACTAAATATATAATAATTAATTTTATATATTGCTTTACATTTATGTGTTTGACCTTTCTTGTTTAAATGATTACTTGGTTCGAGGGGTAATTTTGATCTTGAAGGTAAATCTGGAGTGGGATAGCCCTAACTACTTGCATTTTATTGTGAAGTACAACGAAGAAAGGTTATAACAAAAGGCATTGCACAACTAATTAATTTGCTATAACAGACTTGGCTAAAATTATTTTCCATTTTAATAATGCTGAATGAATTAGTTATTATGTTAGATTTTAAATAAAGTATTTAGATGTGATTTTGTGAAATCTATTAAAGGTATAAAGTTCAATTATTGCATTAAAATTAATTTTAAACATTTTTTTTTTGTTTGTAAAAGAGTTACTTCAGTTACAGTTTTTGCAAATGTAATATTTTTTAGTTTTCAATTTTTTATTACTATATAAATAATCTATAATTTTTAATAAAAGTTGTGTGTTCTACTATGTTTTTATTGAAAGTTTTATGACTAAATCATCTTGTTTATATATTTTATATATTATTTGTTTAGAATCAAAAATATCCATTAGAATCACTGCTTTAGTTTATAATAGCTAGATATTTATGGACTGATCAGTATTGGGAGACTAGTTAAATTGCCTTTTAGATTGGTTATTTAAAAAAAAAAGTACACCAAGTTTGTTACTGATTTATAGGAAGGCTCCACTTAGTTCTGATTCAACCCTTATTCTGAGCTTGGAGACACATTGCTACTATTTACAGTCTTTTACTTTTTATGAGATGTTTCAATTTTCTTTAATAATTATTTTTAGCGTATTAATTAAATGCAAGTTTGAAACAATTCATAGTAAATATTGTCAAGCGTTGGTGGTCGAGTGGTCGGCACAGCCGTCTTACAAGCAGTTGCCCCCGGTTAGCGGGTTCACTTCCCGGCCGATGCTATAACACATGGAAAAAAAAATATTCAAAGTGTTTTAGAAGTCTTTTAAAAATTAAAGTAATAAAGCAATTTCAGGAGTTCGTATTTTTTTTTTTCGGAGGAAATTATTCCTTATTTATTACAGATAAAATTAAAAAAAAATTATGATTTTATACATATATAATTACTAAAATTATTAATTTAATTCAATTTTATTTAGAAACTTTTACAAACATTTTACTGAAATTAAGACACACTAGCTTACTGTATCACCGTGAATTCAGCAACCATACATTTCAAAGTCACCAGTTCGATTCATTATTTCTACAAGAGGTTTGCTGTTGTAATTTTGCAAAAGTTTGTTTGCAGATCCCCGTATTTAAAATTGCATATATTATAACTTTTGATTAAAAATAATAAATTTTAAAACAAAATTTATTATTTTTAATATAGAAAACAACATTATGGACACATTTTAACATTGAAATTTCATCATTTAAAGTATATATAACTTTTAAAAATATATTTTCATTTTAAAATCTTCAAAAAAATACAGTCAAACAAAGAAATAAACAAACAAAAACAATAGGAAATAAAAAAAAATCAAGCATTAATCTGTGAACTCAACTTTGTATGCACATATCTTTGAATATTGCAGGAATAGCAGAAACCATTTGAGCATGCTTCTGAAAGTCATGATAAATCATGAGCTCATAGATCATAGGGATACAACAGTTTTCCATTAATGGAGAAAACAGCATTGTTACTATTATTTTTATGGAGCACATCTGTTTTCATTATCCTGTAGCTAATGATATCTACTTAAGCCAATAAACAGCACATGATCACCATTTCTTATGCTTGCTTATACTTATTGAGAGTTTTACCTGTTTTGATATCTATTTAACCAGTATCTAGATTGCCTTGTTGAGGCATGGAAAATATTTCAAGATACATGCAATTGAATTTGATCCCTAGGTTGAGAGCATGACAGTCAGATGCACCCACTACTATTTTATGGGGTCTGTTATATACACTAATGTATCCAAGAACCTTGTATAAAAAATTTGTTTAAAAGAAAATTGGAAAATTTAATTTTTAATTATTGTTATATGTTTTTTATTTTTATTTTGTAGTAAGCATAATATTTAAGTACTAAAATTCATTAATTATAATGTTAAGTTTTATATCACACATAGTATAGATTTTTTTTGTAAACATATAATTTTATAATTATTGCAGTTAATTGCATTTATTGATTTGTTGAGTTATTGTCATTTCATTTATATTGGAATGAATGACGTTCGATTTATGTTAAACAGTAAGTTATTCATTTTTCACAAACATTGTTTCTGATTGTTATTAGTATTTTTGAAGCAGTAGTAATTAATATAGATTTTTTAAAGTAATGATTAACATTTTAAAAGTCATCTGAGTTTACATGTACATAAACATTTATATATGTGTGCTGCAAATGTGGCTATTAAGTTTGTGGGCATTCATTCACACGCATTCATTCACACCCCATTTGTTAATGTGTAAATCAGAAATCTTTTGTTAAAAAACATTTACTTAAAATCTTTCCTATATATATAGTAAAATTGACATACTGTATTATAAAAGACTTATACTTTATAGAATACAATTTATTTTATTTTAGCAGTAGGATATGCTTTTGGAATCTGGTGAATGTTTATTATAGTTTGAATCAAGCCATGAATGTAACATACATTAGATAACAAGATTATGTTAAACTTCTAAATATAAAATAAATGTTATCAATAACTAATTTTAATTTGATGATTTACTTACATATTATATTATTGGAGATTTTGCTTTATATGAGGGGATACCTAAAAGAAATATAGAATTCATGTATTAAAAATAGCATACTTATTTTTATATTTCGAAACTTCAGTTTCTTTCAAAATATTTTCCATTTGAATCAATATTTTTGTCCAAATGTGTTTTTCATTGTTCAAAACAGTTCTTAAAGTCATTATTCTTGATGCTGTGCAATAATTTTTCTGCCATTGTTTGTTTCATCTCTTCATCATCCCAAAATATTTTTCTTTGAGGTTTCTTTTTACTCAGTAAAAAGAAAACTGTCATAATGAGATGAGATTGTGTGAATATAGATGGTGAGGCAAGAGTGTCATACTATTTTTAGGTCAAAAATTGCTTAACACTCTATGCAGGTGCATTGTCATGATGGAAAATCCAATCACCCATTTGCCACAAATTGGGATTTTTTTTATTTATGAAAATCATGACATTGTATTTTCTAAACTTGCATTTATGAACCTTGATTGACTGTTTAACCCTGACATACAAATTCCTAGTGCACATTTTTTTTATATCAATATGAATTTTATAGTTGCATGATATTCATGAGAAATCATCATCATCATTTTCAACCATTATCAATCCATTGCAGGATGAAGGTCTCAAGTTCAATCCATCTTTGATTTCAAGAATCTCTTTTCCACATCACCCAATATGCTTCCTTATTTTATTCATCCATCTCATGTGTCTCTTTGTAGGACTTTTACAATTTTTTGGAATCTAGTTTAAGATTTCAATTGTTTAATTATTGTCATCTCTTCTAGCAATATGTCCAGCCCAACTCCACTTCATTCTCTTAATTCTTTCATTGATATCAGCAGCACCTATTTATTCTCTTATCCATGTATTGTATTTTCAATCTCCTTTTGTTAATCCTAACATGCATCTCTCCATACTTTGTTGAGTGGTCTGAAGTGTCTATATTAATCTTCTGTTAAGTCCCCCAATCTCATATTCCATAAGTAAGAACTGGTAAAACACATTTATTAAATACCTTTCTTTTTAAACACATTGGCATATTTCCTTTCAGTATTAAGTTTTTTCCACCAAAACACTCCAAACAAGTTTAATTCTATGATCATTTTCATCCATTTTGTTTCCATCTGTAGTAATAATCTGACCAAGATATTTGTACTTGGTAACTTCTTCTAATTTATTGTTATCTTTATTTTCTTGTTATGAGAAAATTCATTGAACATTAATTTAGTCTTAACGTTTGCCTTTAATCCTACTTTGTTACTTTTATCTGATAACTCTTACAACATTTCTTGAAGCTCTAAATTATTACTTGTAAAAACAACTACATCATCTGCAAAATCTAGATTACTTAAATAATCTCCATTTACTTTTATTCTTAGCTTCCCATTTTAATCCACAAAATACTTATTGCAAAACTGCTATAAAAAGTATCTCCTTCATACTCCTTGTCAATGTTAATCTTTCTAGTATCAATATGTAATCTAAGGATTTTGTTGCATTTTTATAAATATTCTTCTGAATATGACAATATCCTGGGTCTATACCTTAATGATTCATTGCTTTAATCACTGAAGAAATGGTTAGAGAATCAAATGTCTTTTCATAATCTATAAATCCAAAGAAATTCATATTCATTGGTTCTTTTTATAATTTCTCTCAATATCTGAATATGATCCACTGTACTAAAACCATTTTTAAATATAGCTTGTTCTTTTGGTTGGTTAAAATATAAAGTTCACTGTAGACAAGTTATAATTATCTTGGTAAAATTTTTGTATAAAACTGATAGGTCTCTAATTTATAATATCTTCTTTCTCACCTTTTTAAAGTATTAATATTATACATGGCATTCTTTCAATCATCTGGTACATCTTTATCATTTAAACATTTGATATATAACTTTGCAAACTTTTTTTCTATTTCTGTATCTGCTTCTTTTAAGATATTGATTATAATTCCATCATTACCCAGATCTTTTTGTTTCTTCATAAATTTAATTGCATGTCTCACTTCTTCATATAAAATCCTAGGCAATTCAGAAGATAGTAATTTTCCTTATTCTGTATTGCTTTATAATTTTTGATGGAACTCTTCTACATATTTCAAGATGCCATTTCTCTTTTTAGTAATCATTTCATCTGTTTTTTTTTTAGTACAGAAATAAGTTACCTACCAATACCAGCATTCATTGCTATTTCACAATTATACTTTCTTATAACATTATCAGCTTTTTTTCATATTATTTTACAAAATTCAAGATATTTAATCCTTTTTAATGCATTATTTTCATATTTCCTTCTTTTTTCATAAATTATCTTGTCTCACTAGAAATTTTACTGGATAATTGCAGCTTTTTGTACCAGCTGTCTTTGTTGAAGTTTTTAAAAGTGTATCAGTTATAAAAAAATAGAGTAATATTTCATATGACCCCATTTATTTTTTAAGCTGATAAAAATATAAGCAAAGAGCTTTGCTAGTTGCTCAACAAACTTTGTGATAAATGCTTAGCAAAAGAAAGCATTTAAAATATCTTTATCAGAAATCACACCCAAATCCACAGACCAATGGTTTCATGCTTTCGCACTCCTCAGTGATGCGTTAGGGTAGTTTCAGACACTAGATATAAAAATACCAACCCAAAGCCAGCATTTATCTAAGAGTTAACCATTGAGTAGGAAATCTGAAATTTTCAGACAAATGTCTTCAAACCCAGCTATCTAACTCAAATAGCTATATGGGGCTGATAGATCTTTAGTCAAACCATATATTAGTAGTCTTATCAATATAACATCACTTAAGATTTAAAGCACACTCTATAAATAGTCAATAAAAATAAAAAATAGAGTCATATCACATGACCTCATGTGGGGTCATGTGATATATCCATGAGGTGTGATATATGATTATTTTTCATTTTTATTGACTATTTATAGTCTTTGCTTTAAGTCTTAAGTGGTGTTATATTATGGGGTCATGTGATGCATGACTCTGTCTTTTATTTTTATTGAGTATTTATAGTCTTTGCTTTAAGTCTTAAGTGATGTTATATTGCTAAGACTACTAATATATGGTTTGACTGAAGATCACTCAGCCCCATATAGCTATTTGAGTTAGATATCTGGGTTTGAAGACATTTAAATATCTGAAAATTTTAGATTTTCTACTCAGTGGTTAACTCTTAGATAAATGCTGGCTTTGGGTTGGTATTTATAGATCCAGTGTCTGTAACTATCCTAGTGCCTCACTGAGAAGTGTCGAAGTAGCAAACCATTGATATGGGGTTTGGGTGTGGTTTCTGATAGATATTTTAAATGCTTTCTTTTGCTAAGCACTTATCACAACAACTAGCAATGCTCTTTGTTTGTATCAGTTATCTTTCTATTGATTTCATTCAAATCTGAATCATATTCAGCTCTGTTAACATTTGAATACAATTTGCAAGTTCCAATTTAAATTCTTTGGAATGTTTCTGAAAGTTAGTAATATCAACTATGATTATTGGTTTTTCTTAATAATTTTTGTCCCTCTAGTTTTGTATTAACATGTATATTACATCTCACTAATTGATGATCACTTCATGTGTTGAATTTATTAAAAACATTACAATCTTGAAATATATATACTTCTGTTTGTCAGAACATAATCCAATTGTACTGTAGCTTTATTTGGGTGCTTCCACGTTCATTTCTGTTCATTATTTTTCTCAAAAAAAGAATTCATAATATATAGTTTTTGTACAAATTCCACTAGTCTATGTCCTCTTTTATTGCCATAACTAAATTTACTTCATTTTTCAATTGTTTATGACAATTTTAAAATGTTATTTGGTTTGATCAAAAGCCTTTTGTACTTCCATAAAAATTTCTTTATTTCTTCATCACAATGAGAACTTGTTTTTTTCCTCAGTGATGAAAGTTTGTTCATAAAAAAACAAAAAACAAAACAGATACAAATACAGTTAGAAAAAGGTTTACAAGTGAGTGATTATATGATAAATTGAAATTTCAGAAGCAACATGGTAAGAGGGAAAGGATAAATGTGAAAAGGGAATGGGAAGTGGAAAGGGAAACCAATGTATAGTCCAGGCCAGTCCGAGATGCATATCTTTCCGAGATGCATATCTTCATTGAGCAAGCACCGCATGGGTCACAAACATTTGAATGATTGAGTCCTATGACAGAGGCTGAGAGGATGGGAGTTGGAGGATTGCCCAAGTGTCTGTGAGGAGTGGAGGTGGGACTAGTTTGGTATCTCTGGTTTTGATAGAGCGAATTAGGTCCAATAGCTTTTGATTCAGTGAGTGTACTCTCTGGTCAAAAATAATGGCATATCGGAGCAACCAGAGTGCATAGATGAGGAAAACTGATAATATAATAGTTGCAAAGACCCCTGTTTCTGTGGATTCTTGGAGGTTGAAGATGGTATTCCTGTGCAAGGAAAGGCAGGAGTTGTTGACATGTCTCACTTGTTGAGGCATAAACTTGTATTATCTGCATTTGATATCTGCTTTTATATTGAATAAATAATCTTGCTACTCTAAATGATACACCATCAATCTCCACAATGTTATTGTCTCACTTTTTATTTGTAATGAATCCTATTTCATTTGTACTTCCAATGTTTGTTCCTTTGTGGTACAGTACATGTCCACTTTTTAAATCAATTTTCTTTTTACCTTTTATTCTAACTTTAATATTAGACAGTTTTTCTTTCAATTCTTGCAATCTTCTTTCACTTGAAAGTGATCTGCAGTTGTAAGTGCGTAAGTAAAAGGTTGTCATCAAATGACATACTAGGTTTGCAATCAGGAGATTTTAGGGACTTTCCATGTTCAACCACTGCTATTGTGGCTGATGGCTTTAGAGCCTCCTAGGAATAAGGACCAAGATTTATAAATATTAAAATTTTTTTTTTTCATTCACATATTCATAAACTGACATTTTAGATGAGTTATCAGGTAACTGAGAATAAAGACCATGGTCTTTCTTGATCTTAAACTCAGAGGTAAAAAGCCAATAATCTCACCATGCTGGTTAATGCATGTTGGTGACGAGCCCATATATGTTCTTATACTGTATGAATAATTAGATAACAACTGCAAAGACAAGAATGTGTGGAGTGAACATTAGAAGTTTGCCTTGCTCAGTTGCTTTTTAGCATCTAAGACAATCAAAGAGTCTCCTTTCAGTTAACATCAAATTTGTTTCTGCAGTTTATGAAAATTAGCCATCGAGCCAAACATTCTCTTTTTCGACAACATTGGCTGGCATTCTGACTCACAAAGATTTCTTGAACTTGCGAAAAAACCACATTGCAAACATCATGACATTGAGTCTGTTTTTTTTCAATACAGCCTATAAGTAATTTAATTAAATCACTCTTACGAATTTATCCAGCCCACTCATAAGAATGAGTATTCTGTTTAATCTTCATTACAACATCCACCAATACCATGAAGATGCTGGCTTGAATTTACATTTGGTGATCAAGTCATTGGAGGTCATCAACAATTTTGATTGCTGTATCATTACCATGATATACCAGACACATTTTTATTCACACAATCCCATTAGCAGTCCATTATTTTCCAAAATATTCAAACTCAGTTAACATGATTCTGACAAGCATATAAATGTAGTACTGTAATATCATTTATATATCCCATCTGTGGTATGCTATGATGAATAAAGAACTAATAACATTTTAGTTTAAAATAAATAAATATTTTAATAAGATGAGTAATAAAATAGATAGAGTTAATTGACAGAAGGAAATGCAAACACAAATAAGCATTTCATTTTAGAACACATAATCTAAATTACCAAATAATATAGTATGATATTTACATGTCAGTGTTTAAAGTGGCCACTAAAATACTAATTGTATTGTATTAATAAAATTTCCAAATTCGTTTTCTAACAAACTACAGTATGATCATTTAACACATCTTGACAAACTGTATATCAGGCATGGCCAAATTGTGGGGCACAAGCTGTATGTGGTTCTGTAGATGGTCCAGTGTGGCTCATAAAACTTATGAAAAAAAATCATGATATAATTTATTTTAGCATTTATATATTTACATTTTATTTTAAACCCATATTTGCTTTATTTTTTTGTGATGACAATTTTATAGTGATTGTTTATGTTTACAGCATCAACTTAAATTATTATTGGATTTTGCCAAGTGATGTTATTCTTTGTACAGTACAGTTTTAATTCAAATATTGTCGAATGTGTTCTTCTACTTTGACTTCTGAACATAAACTTTTGTTACTTTAATCGAAACAATTGTGTGTGCTTCATTAAGAAATTAAATGCCAAATAGGAACAATCCTTTTTTTTGATCTCACTTAAAAATTTTATTTTCTCTTGATTTTTTTCATAATTAATGAACCATATTAGTAAAATGATTATAAGTTAAATATTTGCTTCTGTAGAATCCTTAAAATTTTTTACTGAGATTCTTCAAACATGAATTTTCCTATTTTGCGGGTTCATCCTTGTTAAAAAATTTTAATTTTAATATACCGACATTTCAACTTGATCACACAAGTCATCCACTGGTGATAAAAGGTAGAAAGATGGTTGTTAGGTAGAAAGACGGTTGTAGAAGTGCTACAATCACTGATTTGAAAAAAAAAATGTTAAAGTTCCACCAATAGCAAACATGTTAAATGAAGAATGTTTTTTTAAAAAAATCTTTCCAAATAGGAGGAAGTTTGCATGAATCATCTCGCTTATTGATACAATCTGGCCTTTTAAGTATCTCAATGGCTTCTCTAATTTTGCACTGGTAGAGATTATCACATCTGGATATGATCCTGGTACTAGAAAAATCAATTTTATGACCTGAGTCTATAGTATGAAGTGAGAGTGCTGATGATGAGAGTGTTGTTTAACTGCATTAGCATGCTCATTTCTCCTAACACTGATGTGACGATTACTCATACCTATGTAAGAAGCTTTACAATTTTCACATGAGATTTGATAAACACCATGAGATTCAAGAGGGATTGAATCCTTAGGCTTGGTTATTATATTGCTGATATTGTTTATTGTTACTAATATATTTTTATATAATTAATCTACACAGTATTTTCCAAAATCTGGTTTAAATATTTATATATTTAAACAAAAATGTACTGCACTTTGATCTACAACTGTCAAACTTTCTGCTCTCAAATTTTTTACATTAGATAAGTACATGACCAATTTTTACTAATAATTTATTATACTAGAGATTACCATATTTCTATCCCACACATAAACTTTAAACTCAATGAGTAATGCATATTCTCCATTAAGTACACTTAAAACTTCCATTTCTCTACATAATCATGAAACACTTAAATAAAGACGTGAAAACTCCCTTTGCATAAGTAGTGTGGGAATGGAAGTTTTATATACATATCTGAAAGTAATTAATCTTTATATGGTATGGTACGTAAGTATATTTATGTAGAAAATATAAAACTAAAAATGAATGAAATCTTTCACTAAATTAATATATGCTTGAAAAAGAGAGAGAGAGAGGAGATAAAAATAGATCCTATCGGTGTCTAATCTATAAACTTTCACAAAGTAATTGGAAAAATAAAATTTCTTTACACTGTTTTTAACAAGTACATTTTTCTTTTTAAAAATATGATAATTTGAGTGGAAAATAAAAAGCTGGTTTAACTTTTTAAAAATGAATTTTTTATGTGAAAATGATAAATTATTAAACGTTATTACAGTTATTTTATACACCACTATTAGTACTATATATATATATTAATACATAAAAATGTGAATATTAAGACACGTTTCTGGTAAATTGTAAAGATGAATAATTATAAGAAGCATACTTTAAACAAGGATGTATTTTTATTTGTGACTCATTTTTTATATATCACACTTTTTACAAAATGTGACCCATATTTTCATTGTTGAGTTGGTCCACAATCTTAATCACCAGTGCAATTGAAGAAGCTATAACATAAAAGTGATTAGGGGTTTTATTAGCTTTATTAAAGTTTTTGTTTTTTAAAAAATATATAATTGCATCATCATCATCATCAGCTTCTAAAGACAATATCTTTACCCTTCAGTAATTCGTTTCATATCTGCATATGAAAAACATACAATTTCACCAAACATATTTTTAATATACAATATTCCTGATCTTTCTTTCAATCTTTTCCCTAAAATTTTGTAAAAACCTATCATGTCTTAAAATATGATCCCAAAACTTAAATCTTTCTTATTTTTATCATATTCAGTAGTTTTTTTTTCTTATATTCTAAGTACTATTAAGTTCATCCAGCTCATTCTGGTTATAATCTTTCCATAGCCTCTTTCCATTTCTTTCAATATTTTTTCTTCTTATTTTCCCAAGGACTATGTCTCATAACCATAAAGCAGTATACTCCAAATGAAAGTTTTAACACATTTTCTTTCCACTTTTTGATATTTTTATTTACTAGTAATTTTTTATTTTATTTTGAAAAGCATGTTTTGCTAATCTTTTTTTCCTTCTAATTTCATCAAGACAAATCATACTACCCAGATAACAAAATTCCTTAATTTATTTCAAGCATATATTATTTATCCATACATCAGTCAAATCTATTTTAGAAGTTCCTGATAAAAAAGTTTGTAAATTTCTGATTTGTAAAAATATTTTGAAAATATCGTATTATATGTAATATTTATATCATATGGCATACATTATTCTATCCCACAATGCAATTTTTTATTGTAAGCTTTATTGAGCTTTACAGTGCTTGCAAACATTAACTTAATATGATAATGATAAATTTAAAACAGGCAAAACTCTTTATATGTATTGCCACTCAGTGTAAGCCAGAGTAATCAATGGATGCCAGAAGGCTTGTGCATAAAATCCCCATCTAGTGCCTATTCATCCAATATCCCCAGACTAGTTTCTGGCTTGTGGCGTTCGCCAGTGAAGAGCCTTGGATCTGAGAGCACTGCATGTAGATCTTAGAATCTAATGCAATCCTCCAGCAGCCACCTTTTATCTCTACCTAACTACAAAACTATGAGTCTTAAATTGAAAACACTATAATATTTTCAATCCAAGTTCAGTAGCTTATATAGTCATATAGGTCTGAACCCAGTTCAGTACCTATACATTTTAGGGTCTTTGGTTTGTTAATACACTATCCTATTAGAAAGGATTGGTTTTAAGCTAATAAACATCACCTGATCACCATTTCTTATGCTTGCTCATAATTTTTATTAAAACAGGCAAAACTCTCTATACGTATTGCCACAAGCCAGAAACTAGTCTGGGAATATTGGATGAGTAGGCACTAGATGGGGATTTTATGCATAAGCCTTCTGGCATCCATTGATTCCTTTGGCTTGCACTGAATGGCAATATGTATAGAGAGTTTTGCCTGTTTTAATAACAGTTATGAGAAAGTATAAGAAATGGTGATCATGTGACAATGATAATTTGTTATGTGAAAAGATTGTTAGCTTTGTTGAAATCTATGCTATTATCATTTAAAAATAGTAATATTTGTGATATGTATACTGAAATCATTAACATTTTGCACATATCTTTATGAGTTACATTTATGGTAATTCAGTTATTGAACACACAATTGTAACATTAACATTTAAAGTGCTTAGCAAAATTTATATTATTTGGCTAACATTCTAATTTTGCTGATGACTTGATTACTATTTAGTTTAGATAAATTGGATGAAGCATTAAGCAAAAGGAAAAAGAGGAATAGATGAAAACTAGGCAAAATAAAAGCAAGATAAATGATAAAAAGTAATGTATTATTACAGATATTGAAACTCATTATAAAATATAATTAATAAGTGAAAATATTATAGTGAACAATGATATCTCAAGTTTTCCAAATTCATATGATCACTGAAATGAACTGTAAAATAAAAAGGAAAACTCCCTTGTTTAGTGATCAACTCATAAATTTTGAAGACAGTGTTTTAATAAGTATATAGTTACAAATTAAAAGTGGAATTCCAAGTTTTTAAAAATATGTTTATTGTTTATATTTTATTTTGAAGCATTTTGATTCTATCTGCCTTTTATATATTATCAGTCACTAGAGAACAGCACATAAAAGAAGAATTATTATGAGTATTTAATATTTTAGTTCAACTATAAAGAAGATGATCTGTACTTTTTTAAATGTTGCCAATTCTTAATGATCAAAATAAAATACTTAAGTGTATGTAAAAGAAACTTATTTTGTTAAAACAATTATTTACATATTATATTATTAAAATTTACAAAATATGGAAAATATGTGAGATGTATAAGTATGGATTGACATTTGTCCACACAGAATAATTGTCTGTGAAAATTAAAAGTATATAAATTCTGACTGTTTACATTTTGGAAGTATTAATAAGGATCATATATAGATTGTATATTAGTAATATTGATGATACAAAAAAAGTTTATTTGCATTATTTATCTAATTTTATTGCTTTAGAATCTTCAAGAAGCATGACTTGAATTGTTTGGTTATTTAACTAAATAATTTATCTTGCTTGCATGGTTTACAACTGTGGTGAGAATAGCAAATTCAGAAGCTAAACGTTCTTGGATTAAATCCCAAGTAGGCAAGTTCAAGTGAATGAAACTAATGTGCTCAAGTTGTTACTTTGAGGCTGGATTGCCATACAACCACAGACACTACTGATCATATAATCATTATTATTATTAATAGTTTATTTCAATTTTTATATAATTGACTATTATGTGGAATGTTTATGTTTTGCTTGCATGTTCAGCCAATGAACTTCGTAGTTCAAAATATATATATATATATACATATATATATATATATATATATATATATACATATATATATATATGTTTCAAAGAATTTTATTAAACAAATGTTACATAGATTCTTTACAACAGACGATTGCATTCTGTTACATAGGCAATCATAGGACTTTGGAACAAGTTCTAAATTTTAAAATCAATTGTATTTTACATTTTAAATAATCTGTTTGATGGTTATTCTGTTATAGGTTTGATGGCTATCTTATGAGTGACCATGTTGCTGCTGCAATGTCTGGAGCGCTAATTTTGTAATCCCATTCTTTTATTTGTTGAAGTTTTTTTGTAAATGTTGCTGGATGTCTTCTTGTATTGTTACCAAATGTAAATGAGCATCTTATGCACCACTATGCATATAGTAAAAAAGTTATTGCTCGTATTGTTGGGGTAGAGCTTTTTTAAAAGATTGTAATATGTTTATTAATGATGTATTTTTCCTTTGGTAAGTTTCTATTAACAATTTGCGTATATTGGATAAACTTGTGCATGAATAGAATATATGCTGTTGTGTCTCTTCTGCTGTGTGGCAAAGATTGCAAAAAGGATCAATGTTTTAATATAGACGTCTGTACCGAAGGAAATATGATGTTGGTAGTGCATAAAGGTTTATTTTTAATATAAAATCAAAATATTTTGGTTCTAATAACCATTTTTTGAATTTTTTCAATAATTGATAATTGCTAATTCCAAGCATTGTTGTTTGTGTGTCTCCAGGATTTTCTGGGTATAATAGTTTGTAAATTTGCCAGTATGAATATTTATATGTTGCTTCTATGTTAATTTGAGTAGATATAGTTGTGACACTTTGTATTAGTGAAGATAAATACAGTGAATTTGGAGGTGGAGTATCCGTTGGTGTAATTGTGAGCAAACATTTTAGTTTAGGGAATTGTCTTATTGTTGATGCTAATATGTTGATTGATTTCTGTATATGGAATGTGTAAATAGTGTGCAGTCCTAAACCATTGTTTTCTGTAGATTTGCTAAGAGATTTAATGGATATTGCAACGGCTTTGCGTCCCCATAGTAGTTTAGTGCATAATGATGATATTTTTGATTTGAAATGTTTAGAGAAATTTATTATTGGAGAAAAATATGTTATTTTTGTGATAATTAACATGTTGAATAATTGAACTTTTGAGTATATGGATAGGTATGCTTTTGATAAAGAGTTTGAAATTTTGTTTATGGATTCAAGTAATTTGTTTTGTATGTTTTGCCTCATACCATTTGTTCCCAAGTAAAATGGAAATCCAAGAAAAGGAGTGGGTTTGCCTTGAAAGTATTTAGTATATGTTTTGGTTGTATATATGAACCAAGCTGCTGTTTTATTAGGATTGAATTTTAGTTTGAATTCATATGAGTATTGATCTAATATTTTTTGTAGTGTTGGAAATTCTTTGCGTGATTTTAAAAAAAATTATGATATCATCCATGTATGCTAAACATGGGATATTTTGTTGTGTGTGTGGAATTTGTATTCCAGCTATATTTTGTTGTATTTTTCTTATTAGTGGATCTATGTAGAATGTGAAGAGGAGAGAACTTAGTGGTGATCCTTGTGAAATAGATTGTGATAGAGTGAATGATGTTGATTTCCTTCCATTGAGTGTGATATGAATTTGTCTATTAAGGAGAAGATTGGCAATTACAAAGAGTAGTGTAGGTGGTATTGTGGTGTTGGCTAATTTATTAAGAAGTATCTTGATTGACACCGAATCAATTGCTGCTTGAATATCTAATTGTACTGCTATTGGTGCATATTTTTTTTTTGCTTTTGTATTGTAGTCATAATAGTTTTAAAGAGTAATGCTGCTTGTCCTGTAGATGATTCTTTTTTTGCAAATTGTAGAGGTGATATAAGTGGAAGTAAGTGTTGTTCACTTTGATCTTTGATGTTCCCATAGAAATAGGTCTTAGATTGGTAAGTGTTGATATATTATTTTTTTTTTTATTAAATGGCACTATGGCTATGGTATTTAGTTCTTTAAGGTTGTAGATTTTTTGAGAGAGATGATTTGCTAGGTTGCAAATATATTTTAATGTGAATTGGCTCAAATGTACGAAGACAAATTTTAGTATACCATTTGTTCCAGGATGACATGTGGTTTTAATTGTATTAAGTTTATTTGCAAATTGTTGTATGTTAAATGGATAATTTGTTTCTGGTTGTCCAAAGTAATTATCTGAAGGTGTGAATCTTTTATGTTCTTGTAGTTTTTTCTTGAAGTAATTAAATATGGGTATTATCATATTCTGTCCTGCATAGGTCATTCCTTCTATTTCTATTGCCATTGGTACTCTCAATTTTGGTGAATATCCTAGAGCTCATCTAATATATGCTCTTGACCATGTGTGTGTTTGTGAGAGACATATTTTTGCTTTTTTAATTGTTATGTATTCCTTTAGTTTGTTACATGAGTTACTGTAAATTTGTGTGAGCTTGTATATATTTTCCTGTGAGTTATGTGAAGGATGTAACATTGTAATTCTTTTGTGTATTTCATCCGCTATTGTTAGAAGCCTTGAAGGTGATGGTAAGTTGTATGTTAGATGATTTATGTTGAATGATAGTATATTGATAAATGCCAAGTATTTTTGTATTGGATCAAGTATGATAGTATCTAGTTTTCGTAGCATTATATATGTTTCTGAAAATAGGAATTCTGGGGTTGATGTTGGAGTGAGCATACAGATTGTTTTTTCTAGCTGAGTGGTGGTTGTTTGAAAATTTGTTAAATTTATTATAAGTGTTTGTGCTGAGTGATCAGAGAATGGAGATGGATTTAACTTAATATCTATTAGATGATGAAGCATTGGTGAGTAGAAGCATAAGTCAATCAGTGTTGCAAATCGTTTGTTGTGGAATGATACTGAATGTAAAGGTAGGAATCCTTCTCCACTCATAAGAGGTATTTTTAGTTGGTGAAGCCATTTGGCTGTAAATTGGTAATAACTCATATTAAAATCACCAATTAATATAGTAGGATAAGAAGTTGATGTTAACATAGAGTTTATTGTGAGAATGATATATGATATTACTGTAGGTCCTGGTGGAATGTAGACAAAGATGATGTTAATGGGTGTGATATGGGTATGAAACGTTGTAATTAATAAGTGAGAATCTATGTATAATATTTTAAAATTATCAAATATGATTGTAGGAGTTACAAACCACTATATATTAAAACCATGCTTATTTAAGTAGTTGGATGGATCTATATGTGAACCACTATATATTTTGGTTACTAGTAGACCAAGTATATGTGGTTTTACAATACTTATCCATTTACTAAGATGTTGTAGTTTTGATATTGAATTTATTCCTCTAATGTTGAAAGCTGATATTTTAATTTTCATAAAGTAGTTTTATTGTATGTTGGATGATTGTAATTTTCCTTGGTTATATGTAAATTATGATTTGTTTTTTTTTTTTTAATTTTCTTATGTTATAGTTCTTGTGGCATGGTTTGTGTAGTTGATGATCTTGTTTCATATGATATTGTATTTTTAAATTGATGTTTCTTCTGCTTGATATTTTGTTGAAAGTTATTAAATTCTATTTGTATGTTTTTAGTTGGCAGATCAGATATGCTTGATTTATTATCCTTGTAATCTGTTTTAATTTTTTTAATCTCAGGCTTTGTTTTGAGTCATGATGTTTTTCTTTTAGTTTCTTGTGATGGTGTTTCAATGATTGTCTGTGGTGGTATTATAGTTTGCATAATTTCTGTTGATGTTTTATTAATTATAATATGAGTCATTTCTGGATCTATGTTTTCGTCATTTTCTCCTATATTCATTGAGTTATTTGAGTTTTCAGATGGTTTTTCTGTTGTGTGTGCATTGTTGTTACTATTATCTTCATTTTTGGGATCGTTTTCTTTTGAATTTTTTGCCTCATGATCATTATTGTTTTCATTATTTTGTGTGTATATATATATATATAAATTGTGGGTATAAGTTAGAAAATTGGATTAATGATGGTAATGGAGGTAAGTGTCAAGGAATGGTACTAATATGGGTTTTTTTGGTGTTCTTGAGTATAAATATTTCAATCAGAGAATGATTGCTAAGGGTGGTGAATTTATTCACATTAATATTTTGAAACAGATCTACATAAATATTTTTTTAAAATGGATGAAAAATTGTTTTTAGCCATCCCCACCATTGTTGAGCTAGTAAAACGTTAATGTTTGCTATTTCTCTGTAAGAACCCTATTTAAAACTATTTTACTAACTTTTGCAGTAGTCTATGCAGGCTATGTGGATTAATAAATCTGTAGGTAATGAAGTGTAGCACTCAAAATTGAATAAATTGTCATTATAAAACAAACATATGTAGTTGTTCATAATTTGCAAATAACACTTGCAATGGGAGATAAATATTAAATAAACACACTGTTGACCACAAATGAATAACATGTTCTTTTGTAAATCGTTTAATCAACATTAAAATATATTTCACTGTCAAAGAATGTTGGTTTCTGTCTTTAAATGTTCCATTTTGGAGGAATTCTAATTAATTTTTTTCTCACAGGCACTGTTTAATATTTTTATACATAAGATTAATAAACCTTCAACTTTCTGTTTGAATTAAATGTTATAAATGTAAGGATGATAATTAAAAAGTTATCATCAATTATTTAAACTGTATGAACCATTTAATGTTGTTGATTAGCAAATAAATATTCTATATTAAAATTTTATGATTAATTTTCGGAAAAAAAAAACAATCTTATTCAAACTCTATTAAATATTAGAGGGAGAGAAAAAGATGAAATAAACGATTTGTATGTAAATTTTTAATATTTAATAAAAATGATTCTTAATTCTGTAAGAGCAAAGAGTAAAAATAAAATAGATTCATATTGATTTTCTTGCCGAGTTTTAATTGCTTTTTCTGACTAATCAATTGAGTAAGGAATTGGCTGCACCATTTCCAGAAATCAAACCTTAATACTGATAGGAATAAAAACTAAATAACTTTTTTTGATTAATACTAATTGTAAGGGCAGAGTATTTTGCTACATGCGGAATCGTTTTTAATGTTGTTGTTTGTGATGTTTGTATATATAAAAAAAAAGCCAATAAAATAGGGTAATGGTGTTTTAAAAGTAAACAAGTAAAACTGACCTAAAAAGTTGTTTATTTTTCAATAGTTTCCGCTCTCCTAATAAGCTTATGCCATCTCATCGATTTGCTAGTTCTTTGAATGCAACGGGATAGAAGCTTGTTGTTTGTTTTTTAGTTATTTGTGCATCCTTTTGTCACCCGGGCCATTATCAGTTTAAAGTCATTGCAATGTTCATTTCTTCGAAAAAATATTTACTTTATTTTTTTCTGATGCTAGTTAATTTTATTATTATTAAATTTTCAGTACCTTCTTTATATCAGTATATTCTCTATTCATGATTTTATTTACGGTTTTAAAATGTATTACACATATAAAGATAATTTGTAGATATACGAATAATTTGTACATTTGAATTTATACATTTCATGTTTGCCAGTTTTTTTGACCATCATGAATCATCTCCTAATGAGCCATCTTTTCATGTAGTCACGTGATCTGTCTATTTGTCTCTAGATGTATACCTTTCTTTATATCTGCGTTACAACTATTTTTTGTTGTTAATTGCTTCTTTCTTGATGTATATATGTGTTTAGATTTTTAAAATTACATTATATAAGTGTGTATATATATATTAAACTTATATTGTATACTAGAGCTCACATGCTTGCCAATCTTTACAAAAACCATTGGTAATCAACTGTTACTCAGCCACCCTCTCATATTAAGCATTCATTCAGTCCTATGATAGATTATTCTTTTTATTTGGTTCTAGATTTGATTAGGGATATCAAGATCTCTGATTCATATTCTTTTACTTATAATGCTAGCTTTTTTTATTGGCTGCTATTTGAATATTATTATAAATACATTATCCCTTTTTATTATATTTTTTGTTAATATATAAATGTGTACATTTTAAAAATGAAATTATATCTTCTGTATATTAAACACAACAACAACAAAAAGAACAAAAAACAATGGCACATAAACAAGTATAGCTATTCTAACTCCAAAGATAGAAAAAAAGAGAAACTGTTCAATAATAATATTAATAGTAATAAAAAGAAAAAAATAACAGTGGCACACAAACAAATATGGTTATTCTAACTCCAAGGAAAGAAAAGAAGATAGAAAGAGAAACTGCACTAGAGGTGAATTTTGCCATAACTATAACACAAATATGTCCATTTTCTGTTTACATGATATTTTTTTCAATATAATTTTTTAAATTTCTTCAGTACAAAACTTCTTTCTGCAATACTTTAATACTACATCTAACTGCAGCTTTCTAATGAATTCTATTCTCTGCTTTATCTTCCCAATATAAATAATTGATATTGCTCTTATTTAGAATGTCTTCAAGATAATATTCGTAAGATACATGGGATCTATCTCTTCCACAAAACCTGGGTCAAATTTACCATAAGACATCCTTGTAGAAGTATTGCATTATTCATTTGTTTTGTTTCCAATCATGGATTTTGTAGTATTACTTTCAGCAAGTTGAAAAATATATCGATTGGTTTTATTATCTTGATATTGTATTTTATTAATATGTTAAGCATCTTTAAATGAAACTTGCTTAATGCCTTTATTTTGCACCATAGGATATTCAATTCTCACTTCCATTCAGTAAATTAGATAAAATTCTACCTCTACCTTTATGGGAAAGTCACCCTCCTCAATCTTCTAGTGTTTCCTAAAATAGCATATTACTTCCCCATTGTTTTATCTGCACATTCCTTTATATCCAAAATCAATTTCCTTTGCACCCATTTTCTCTGGGGCAGAAAGGTGGTGGCCATCAACCTAAAAAATCTTGTTTTCCTAAAAACCTCAATGGGTTGGGCCTGCACTCCATAGCACTCTTCTGATCCAGAGATCTCACAACATTATGTTCCTAAGTCACTTTCCTGCCAACCTTATGCATATCATTATCAAACTCACCGACACTTCTCCTCCCAGTGGCAGGCCCAGGTCATGGACCTCACTCATTACCAACATCCTACAAAAGGCTGGCTTTGTTATACCATCATCCATCAGTGGCAAACTAAATTACTGCAAGGTTTTCAATCAAACCGCAGACTTCTCCATTGTGTCCCCTACATTCCTCAAGCTTACCAATGCTCAATTAATCCACAAATTCAAAAGGTGGTCCCTTAAGGCAAAATTCTTCGATTTCCTCCTCAAAATCAATCTTCACTCCCTTCCTACAAATCAATTTTTGGTCAACCATAGGGGTTTTACCAAGATCTTTCCTGTATGCCAGCTCTATAAAACTGGCAATGAAACCCTCCAGCACTTCCTACTTAAATGTCCCTTTCTACTTAAAGTGAGACATGTCATCATCTCCTGCCTTTCCTTGCACAGGAATACCATCTTCAACCTTCAAGAATCCATAGAAACAGAGGTCTTTGCAACTATTAGACTATCAGTTTTCCTCATCTATGCACTCTGGTTGCTCTGATGTGCCATTATTTTTGACCAGAGAGTACACTCAGTGAATCAAAAGCTATTGGACCTAATTCGCGCTCTCAATACCAGAGATACCAAACTAGCCCCACCTCCACTCCTCACAGACACTTGGGCAATCCTCCCACTCACATCCTCTCAGCCTCTGTCATAGGACTCAATAATTCAAATGTTTGTGACACATGCGGTGCTTGCTCAACGAAGACATGCATCTCAGACTGGCCTGGACTACACACCATTTCCCTTTTCCACTTTCCATTCCCTTTTCACATGTATCCTTCCTCTCTTACCATGTTGCTCCTGAAATTTCAATTTATCATATAATCATTCCCTTGCAAACCGTTTTCTGACTGTATTTGTATCTGTTTTTTTTTTTTTTTTTTTGATGAATAAACTTTCATCACTGAGAAAAAAGAAAGCTCTCTATATAAATAAGTTGTGGAAGCTATTTCTGCATGATGAATTTATTCTATTGATTTATTAAAAGCAGATTCAGCATGATGAAGTCCATGTTGTACTTCACCGTCTAAGTCCATCTTTCCACTTATAAAATTATCGAATATTTAAACTGGTTTACTTTCTCAAGTTGATAATCATCCCGAGTTTACTATAGCAGCGAGAATGCTTTTAACTGAATGGCATTGCATATGGAGAATTAATCTGATTGCTACTTAGATATTTGAAATTGATGTTTAAAGATAAATTTAAATTTAAGATACAACTCATAACTTGAAGGAATAAGACACTATTTTTTAGTGGGCAGTCACCACAACAATACTATAATTGATTGAAAGTAAAATGAAGAATATATATGCTCAATAAATGTAATAAGTATAAGTAGGCTGTGTCAATATTTTTAGTGAAAAACAAAAACACCATTAGGAACATTTCATAAAGAAACATGATGGTGTTAAAATTAAAGAAAAAACAATTGACAGAAAAGAATCAAAGTGATTATAAAAATTGACTTATACATTCCTGTTTAACACATGATTATTTTGTAATCTAGAGCTTGACTTTTTGCAGTGTACGTTTTCATGCATATTATTGTTTAAAATAAGTGTTTATGTATGCTATTTATATCCATACTTAATAATAGGAAAGTAATATATACAGAAATCTCAAAAGTTAATGAAAATTTATGTGAATAAAAAGATAATAAATAAAAATAATGTAATTAATAATTTCAGAGGGAAAAGGTTTTCAGGAGATTCTTTGCATGATTTATAATTAATTCTGGTTTATTATTTGTAAATTTACATATAATTTTCACAGTTTTTCTTGTACTCAATTTTTATAGAAGTGTAAAAATTAATTATGAAATATTTTAAGTTTTATGATATTGGCACTGAACATATTTAAATATAAAATAAAATTCATAATGCAGACATTTATGCAACTAAAATTCTGATATAAGATAATAGTGAGAAAATAAATTTGGATAAAAATTTGAAATAAATTTAATTAAGAAAACATTTAAAAGATAAGATTAGAAATACAAGCAATCTAAAAAAACAGGATAAGTTGTTTTGAAGTCATTTTTGAATTTTTTTTTTTTTTAATATTGGAAAATTGAACTGGAGTGACTTATAGGTCATCAAGAAACTAGTGGGCATATATAGATAGCATGTATATAAGACTGAATATTTAATTTGTACATAGTTGTTTGTTTGATAATTGTTCTGAGGGATATCCTCCTAGAGGTTTCCTAGGAGATTTACCCTTACAAATCTATATTGTATATTAACATCTTTACTTACAACATAGCTAGTGAAGAAAGGATCTACAGACTGCTCTGGTTCTAAAGTTTGAAGGGCTAACCCGGCAGTTAATGGACTGTATCATTAGTTTTACTGGTGGTAAATGCTATTCAAGCTATAAAAGAAATAATTTTTGTTAACCTTTTTAATAAATACATGTATATGATTTTATAGATATAAACATCAGAAATAATTTGTTTATGAACTTTAAGCATATATATATATATATATATATATATATTGCTACTAAGGCTAAAAGTAATAAGGTAAATCATTTTTTAAATAGCCCTATTTAAAGCAAATATCTCTTCAACTGCTTCTCATATTGGAAAATTCAAAAAGATGGCATCACTTCCCAAGCATTCTATTTATTTATTGATGAGAATTAGAGTACTTTTTCATCCTTGTTTTACCCTTTAGTGGGAACAACGTTCTATAACCATTATTTATGGAACAGCTACCTGATAAAAAAGATCCTAAATCTGATAGGGATGGTAACAATTTTGCATTGGAAGTTCTTATAATACAAAAAAGAAAACAACAACAACCCATGATATAACCCAAAATACACATAAATAGTAATTTTCAGTGCAACCAAGCTTGTTTTTTTAAGTGATTTGATAATCCCTATGAAGCTCCTTGCATATATATTTAAGCAGTGCGTTTTTGAAATTTTCATTCATTTTTTGTTTACAGTTTTGATGATCATTTAAGCCGACTGACTATGAACACATCAAATTTTTAACAGCTTTTATTTATTAAAAAAATTGAGTCCCAAAGAGCTTTCACTAGTTAAAGAAATATTAGGTTTAGACCTTTGCCTTAATACATTTTTAACTTTACGTTTTTATATTTCTTTAATCTTTAAAACATAAAATATTGTTTACCCCCAGTTAATAAAAAAAAAAGATTATAAAAAAAAAAAAGGAAAAGCAAAAAAAAAAAAATTTTTTTTTTGAAATAGTTTAACGGTTAATAAAAACTATTACAACCAAAATATTGTAACACGCACATTCACTCAAGGAAAGTATGCCAGATTAGTGAAGCTGCTAAGAATACAGGTTTAACAAATTAAAAAACCCATAAAACTTAATCTTTTTTTTTATTCAAATCTTTTTGTACATCACTTGTATTGTCATTGGGCACTTAGAAATTGATTTTTCTTCAAGACAATCGTTCTCAGACAAGGTTAATTATTACAACTATACAATATTTGTAAAATAGCTTATTAACTATATATTACGTTTCTGTCGATATGTAATATTTTAGTTTATGCATACATAGGTATAGCAAAATAAATCCATAATCATCTGATGAAAATATAATTGTCAATTACATAAATCAGATCATTACAGCCTCACTCTTAAATAACCTAATCGAATATCAGCAATATGATGTCAAGACAACTATCTAATTATTGTGTTGCCTTGACAACATTATTTTTATTGGTTTATTTAAGACAATCCATTTATTACCTAATTGTATTGTTGTTTTGGCAACCCAGATTGTTAATATTCTATTCGTTTATTTAAGAGGATCTAAATTCATTTACTGTCCATTTGTAGGGTAGCCTAGATAATTCAGATTGTTTATATTCTATTGAATTTATTTAAGAGATTCATTTTATATCAGATATATTGTAGTTCTGCTTTGATATAAATTTGTTTGATATTCTATTGGTTTATTTAAGCATGAGGGCTGTGATAACATGATTATATATGATAACCAATTAATTGTTAGTTTTTATTGTTGATAGTAAATTATGCATTTAATGTTTTCTGTCCAAAAGCAAGTTAAATCACTAAGCAATAGAATATTAAGACCAGATAATATTAATTGATTAATTTTGGTAATAATATTTACTATATTCCCTCTCTCTTAAGATCATTTATTCTAATGTCTATTTTAAAAATGTATCACAAACTTTAACAGTCATTTACTTAGGTCATTAAAATCTGCCCTGGAGATTTTGTGCACTGGTAGAGTGCCATTCAGGATCTAAAAGCTGCTGGATTGATTTTTTCTCAGATGAGTTTTGTCTTTAACTCCCATATGGATCACAACATTGCATATTTTTTGGAGGAGATAGCAATATAATTATTTGTATCTATATAGTTTGACACAGTAATAGAATGGCCATTTAAATAACTGAAGATATTTCCTTAATTTATTGCTCAATTGAATGAATTAAAAAAAATGCTGTTTAGTAAGTTTAGGTTTAATTGTTATGTTTAAATCGTCAATTAAGGCTTCAAAAGCATCATTAAGATTTTAAATAATTAATTGAACATGATTTTTCAAAAAGAAATATTGGCTTTTTAGTTTTTCAGAAAGAAAATCTCCATTATTTATATTTTATTGTAAAAACTTATTATTAATTAATTATTTTTTTGATTGATTAAGCATGCACACACACATGCCAATATTAAATTTTTAGCTGAATTATCCAATCCTGTCTGATTTTAAATTTACAAATATCATCTTGCTTTTAAAACCAATCATTAGAGGTTGAAATTAAGGACAAAAAAGTGTTGACAAAAATATACTATTTATTCTATCTGGTCTTTCCAGAGAGTAGATATATGAATCTCGGCTTCGTTCTATCAATTCTATAATCAAACATCCTCTGACTTCTAGAGTGATAAACTATTCAATTACTTTTTTAAAAATGAAAGTAGGTAATTGTATTCTAGTAGATCCTATGATAATACTCATTCTGTATTGAAAGAATAATAATCTGAACTCAAAAGGCAGTTTAATGGTTTTTTTAAAAAATGATTTTATGGTATTGGAGTTAGCTCAAAATGGAATTTAGATATTTTTTCAGATTTTCATTTCTTTTATTTAGGATTTTTTTTTTTTTGGTAATTTATCTAAAAAACAATCACTCTTCTGTAAGTTTACTGCTCATGTATGATTAGCTAAATGTTGGTGCACTGAGTGTTATAATAAAACATGGACAGAGTTATTTTAATAATATACATTTCATCAAAATTCATATAAACCCTGTGAAAATTTATATAAAAATAATTATATAGTTCTGCCTCAAGCATATGTGAACCTTTGTAAAATATACAATAACTTATATAGTTTCTATCTTATGTGTATGACTCTATTAAATGGACTTTACTAAATAAGCCTTAAAGATTCAAGCATTACAGCTTGCACTAGTAATATTTAAATAAGAATAAAATAACTATGTTTGTTGTGGTGTTAGTCTTCTCTCATAACATTTAATGAGGGTAGTTGAGTCTAAAACATGACCCCCAGATTTTGATTTTTTTTTTTATCAATGTAGAAAGAAATGAATAAATATATAATTTATAAATGGCATTTTGAATAATTTGTTGCACTGTATTATAATTTGATTTACAAAAGGTTGAATGTTCTGTCAAGCGTTAGTAGCCGAGAAGTCAGCGCCGCTGCCTTGCAAGCAACTGCAGACTGTTAGTGGGTTCGCTTCCCGGCCAATGCTTTGACATACGGAAAAAAAGAAAAAAAAAGGTTGAATGTTCTGACTTTGCAACTTTGTTATTATCCACTTTAAACAAATACATGGTGATTATTATTAATCATTTATTAGGATAGAGATTCACATATCATTTCTAGCTCGGATATTAACCCTAACCTCAGTTAAAGATAAAAAAATACCCGTTTTTTTAATTAAACACAGACATCTAGTAATAATTCAGTTTGATTTCTTCTTTTCCACATGTAATATTTACTAAGATATATTTAAAATTTCCATTCCGCCACATATTTTTGAATTATGTGAATAAAGCCATGTGAAATGATAATTGTTCATAAATGAACTTCCACTAATTGAAATCATTATTTTTGCTTTCATTGAGTTTTTTTTTTTTTTAGATGCTAAATTCACTGTTTTCTGCTTCGGAATTTTACTGTACCGTTCAGTGCCTACCATGTAAATTTATACCATGCACACAGAATCTAACATGAGATTATTGTCGTACATCAGAATGTGGCATCCTAATAAACTCTCTTTTAAACTCTAAAATGAATGATTTAAAGCTATTTAATTGTTAAATGAGAGAGATCAAACCATAGCTGATTGTATTTCCTGATCTCTCCCTTACCAAAACTCTATTGCCATGCTAATTGATATCATATACCTTTGAAAGGCAGAATTTTAACCATGCCTTTACTTGCCGCTTTCGGAAAGAGAAAAGCCTTTCCAGAAAGGATATACTACTATGAATGAAACATACAAAACAAAATAAAAAATGAAGAAAAGATATCTGCATGTCAACAAACATAATATTGCATAGGCTTTTCTCAGTCAACTCCTTATCTTAGACAAATAATGGATTATGATATTATTGGAAATTATTGAAAAATTGGTATAATCTGTTGAGAGAAATAAGATGAAACACCCGCAAATGAAAAATTAAAAAAAAAAAAAAATTTTTTTTTCCAAGTAAACCCATCACTATTTACACCCATGAATAAACCATATTTGATTAATATAAACATTATAATAAAGAAAAATCAAAATAAGTAAAGTGATTTAATTTAAATATGGAACTCTCCTACCTATTTTCTTCATGTAAATGCCCTTGAATAATGTGGTCTGAGTTTCTATCCACACACACAGATTAAACATTATTTTTCTTACAGATAATAACAAAAAATATATATTTATGTCTATATACACATTCTTCCCACTTCTGTGTTAAACATTTTATAAGTATGCATTTTGTATACAAGTCAAATGCACACGGAGACAAAAACAAAATAATATAATTTCAAGCAATTTAAATTATTTCTACTATACTCATATATGTGTTGCAAGCAACAACAAAAATAAAAAGAAAATACACTTATATATGTATTCACATATATACGTATACACATCTCACTTTTCTAAAATTAATATGGGAGGATTGTTTAAAGCAGAAAAATCCAACACTTTGTGGATAGACAAGAGAACATAATGTAATAATAAAAAAAATATATCAATAAAATTTATCTTATCAAAGCATACTGATAATAATAATAATAATAATAATAATAATAATAATAATAATAATAATAATAATAATAATAATAATAATAATAATAATAATAATAATAATAATAATAATAATAATAATAATAATAATAATAATAATAATAATAATAATAATAATAATAATAATAATAATAATAATAATAATAATAATAATAATAATAATAATAATAATAATAATAATAATAATAATAATAATAATAATAATAATAATAATAATAATAATAATAATAATAATAATAATAATAATAATAATAATAATAATAATAATAATAATAATAATAATAATAATAATAATAATAATAATAATAATAATAATAATAATAATAATAATAATAATAATAATAATAATAATAATAATAATAATAATAATAATAATAATAATAATAATAATAATAATAATAATAATAATAATAATAATAATAATAATAATAATAATAATAATACCCATTTTTTTTTCTGGTTTCTTCCTCTGGACTTCAGAACTTCTGAGGTGTTAAAAAGCATGACAACAAGGTGGCAAAAACTTCTCTTCTTTTCAGCAGAATGTAGGCTTTGAGATGTTCATCATCATTAGCTGGCATTGGTGGATACATGGCGGTGACATAGAAGGAGTTGGGCTGGTGCATCAACGTGGAGTTTACTCCATTGACACTGTAATGATCAATTTAAATATTTTCATGTTTCTCAGCTTTCACAAATCTTTGTGATAATGGCAGGGTTCTCCCAGGGATCGATTTCACCACTCTGAAGGGACTATTATTTGAAGTTCATAGCAGCTCTCCCTTTTGTCATAAAGTTCTATATGGCTTATTGCCTAAAATATTTTTCTGAGTTCAGCCAACCTCCGATTGCCTGCATATTTCACAACAGAACTCACACAGCAGATCGAAAACAAAAAAGTTGCAATGTGAACAAAATATATCAGAGAATAGACTCCATCAGTACCTGTCGAACAGTTTTTATAGCACGCTCATCACAATATAATTTGAGTACCTCCCTGTCACTATTGCATCAGCTGCCTCCAATTTCTTGACTAATTGATTGCAACAATTGGTACAACTTTTTACACCTTTTTTCATAATCTTGTATTTCTATTTCTAATTTCCCACTCAGACCATCTTAATTGATCAAGGTACATCAATTTTCTAATTTTTAATACAATGGGAATTTTTCACTTTTCCCTCTTACAAAAGATTGAAACAACCCTAAAATAGAATCACTCTAGATTTTTCTCTGCCAATATTGTCATTAAATCACTTTATATTTTTGTTTTTAAAAATAAAATACAAAGCACAGGATGACCATTTCTATCCATTGTGAAATTAAAATTTGGTCAAACAATATTAACCTGCATTTGCTTTAACTTATTAACAGAAAAAAAAATATATGATAGACATTTAAAAAAAAAACCAAAATAGACATGCAGAACATTTACAATCACTTTCATCATCCCCTTTTATATATATATGCACATAAACAATTTAAAAATGCAAATTGGTAAAATTTGCGATAATTAAAAATAAAATAAAAATATATAAAAATTATAAATCATAACTCTTTTTAATATTTTATTTACTCCTGTGTGCAGGTAAAAATATCTGCATAAACCACCACCATCATTCATTCAATAGTATGCTTATATAATTTCATATTTTGTTCATTCATATAACTATAAATCTATATACTGAAACAGACATGTTGTTTCATGTATATACTGAAGTTTTTCCCCCCATTTTAAAATGGTTTTAAATTAAAATATTACTAATATAATATGTTTATTTGTTAGAGCTGAATGTTTTCCAAATTAAAGTGCAGAGACATAATTAGTTATCAAGAATGATAGTGTCGCTCTCTTGCCTTAGGCAAAAGAAGTTAACATATTTTTGAAAAACATGTTGGTTAGCATGGGTGAGATCAAAGAGATATTGGAAAAAATCGCGAGTAGAATATAAAAGAGGAATTGTACAATTTGAGCCAATTGATTCATTGTGGTAGTTGCTTCGTGATCAGTCTTCAGTCATTATACAAAGAAGAATTTAAATAGTCAGACTAACTAAGTTTGGAACCAAGATGTCCAGTAATTAAAGAAGTGCTGCAGTTAAAGAGAAACCCAAAGTTACCATAAACTGTAATATGAAGAAACCGCTTATTTATACGATAAACATTAAAATGTCTGGCTAGTAAGGAATAGCTTCCTCTTTTTTCTGCACCATGAAGAAGTCATGAAGATGAAAAAACATGCATAAGTGATTACCAAAAGAAAATATATACCATTCAAAATCTAAGACAAATCACTTTTAAACATTAAGATTTACCAGCAGTGACTTGCCAACAGATAAATTTAAAGGTAAGAAAACTTTAGATAACATTTGAAATATTTAAAGGTATTTAAGAAAATGCTGTAAGAAAAGCATTTCGCAAAAGATACAATGAAATGTGGTTATTTAAAATGATTAATTCAACAAAATGATAAAATATTATGTACCAAAATAATTCCTTATAGGATAATATAATTACCATTATTGTTATTAAAATAATAAAAAAGGAAATTGAAATATGTTGACAGAAATGGTAAAATGTAATAATGAATTTACTGATTTTTTTTTTTTTTTAAAGTGATAAACTTATAATATTGATTCAAAGGTAAGCTCTAAGGGTATAAAGAAATATTTTTCAAATTTCTAACTTTAAACTTGCTAAATAGAATATGGAAATTATAATATAAGAATTAATTTAGGTTGGACTTATCCCGATATGTGTATCCTCAGTAAATGCATTATCTTTAATTAAGAAGTTACTATTTTATATACATGAATTAAATATTTGTATTTTTATATTGGACTATTTCCATCATCTAATATGTGTATTGAATGTCTTTAGAAAAATATACTCTAGAATCTAAGGACCCTAGTTCGAATCACATGCTCGTAAATAAAAGTTAAATTTTTCTAAAGACAGTCACATCTAGAACACGATCCTCACACACCTTTAGGAAAACAATGAATTAATATGCATTTATATACAGGAATAAAATATGCATCTATATACATGAATTAAATATGCATTTTTATACAGGAATTAAATATGCATCTAAATACATGAATTAAATGTGCGTCTGCATACAGGAATTAATTTGAGCCTATATACATAAATTAAATATGCATCTACATACAGGAATTAAATATGCATCTATGTACATTTAATTTGAGCCTATATACATAAATTAAATATGCATCTACATATAGGAATTAAATATGCATCTATGTACATGAATTAAATACGTGGCTATATACATGAATTAAATATGTGAATATATTCGAATGTAATTATTGGCTACTGAATGATGAGATGAAAAGGATTAGTCCAAATGTAAATCAAACTTATCCTAAGAGTATATTGCAATAGGGAATTAATAGACATGTCTATGAATTTTATATATATACACCTGGGTCTCTTTTTACGCGGACTTATTTAACACAATTTTGAAGTTACGCGATTCGTGTTTCACTGGAAGTCGAACTTCGATATTGCAT
This sequence comes from Epiperipatus broadwayi, assembly GCA_028023455.1. NCBI lineage: Eukaryota > Metazoa > Onychophora > Udeonychophora > Euonychophora > Peripatidae > Epiperipatus > Epiperipatus broadwayi. The sequence continues at coordinate 3,520,918 of JAQFVV010006288.1, forward strand.
TATTACTTTAAATAATAAATTTCTCGCAGTTATGTTATATTGAAAGTAATAGCACATTATTGAAATTCGACTTTCAATTTAGTAATTTCAATATTTTCAGTGCTTTATAATAGTAAGATTTTATGCAATAATAAAATTAAAATCATGATTTTTACATTTTATGAATACACACATTAAATTTTATAAGATTATAATATAAATTTGTTCAAACATTGTGCGTGTTAATTTTGCATTTTAAATCACATTCTGTTTTTGCTTTTTAAAAAAGAACGTATAATCAATTATTAATCATTTAGTGTCCGCAAGTTTATTTTTAAAAGATGAGTAATAGCAATGGGCACAATTAAAATTCCAAATTAAAGACAAAAATAAGAATTTAATTTTTAGTTGTTAGATTAATTATGTTGTCACCAGAAAACCATTAATTAACACAATATGAGAGTGACGTTGGCGCTAGTTGTATTTCATCTTGTGAAGAATCTGATTTTTTATCAGTTTGCAAACGAACCTCTTTACCGGCAAATAGCGATAATAATTAAAACGTGTATAAAAAAAATATAAATTACTGTAAATTATGCATAAAAATATATTGTTTTGAATAAAATTAAATATTATAGTTAAAAAAAGTTTGTCTTGTATCAATTTTTTTCAAATTTGAAATTTTTTATTAGTCATATTTTATTTCCTTATTATTATTTTTTTTTGCACGAATTTTAAAGTAAATTTTACGTTGGTGCTTTGCTTTTACGCGAGTTTTGAAAAATCACAGTCCGTATCCCCCCTTTTTCAAAGTAAGTTACATCTATTTTTGCACGATTTCATTTGCGCGTGTTTTCTGAGGAACCTATCTATCGTGTAAAATGAGACCCAGGTGTGTATATATATATATATATATGCACATACGAAAAGATAAACTGACAGAAGGAGAATTTAAGCTTCAGAAATGATAAGGGGGATATCCATGATGTACCCATGGATATCTAAATAAATCCCTACTATGTGAATGCTGGCAGAACAGGATTATGGAATATAAATGAGGGACACTGTATGATCATCAATGATGGGTCCAAGCATCAGAGAAGTTACTGATGAAATGGACTAACTGATCTATGGAACCTGAACTGCAATGAACTAAAGTGTTGTCCAAATATTGTTATTTAAATAAGTTGCAGTTATATAAAATAATATATCAGTTTCATTTCATATCATACCCTTTTCTAATGTACTTGTTCACAGGAACCTCATGTTTCCTGAGCTATGTTCTGCATAACATAATCTGGGTAAGGTTGTTGCAAGGTAGAACTCTAGTGGAGCCATTTGGGAAACCAAACATAAATTTTTAGATGTTTTCAGCCTTTTTAATGCTGCACCCTCTGATGAATAGGACATATTTTGGGGGGGGGGTAACATCAGCATTGGATAACAGCAATCATTCTATCCTTCCTACAATATGCTCAATAGGAAATAAATCAACCATCAGAGGGGGATGGAAACCTTGTCCAGTTTACAATGCATATAAATGGGTGAAGGTTTCACTATGGCCAATTTCTCATGAGGCATTGAATGGGAGTAAGAGGGGGATGGAAACCTTGTCCAGTTTACAATGCATATAAATGGGTGAAGGTTTCACTATGGCCAATTTGGGCATAACCACTCTAAGAGTGCCTGTCACAATGCCCTCCTCTCATGAGGCATTGAAATGGGAGTAACCCATTTTATGTCTCAACTATACAACTACCTTTCTCTCAAAACAAAGCAAACCAATACAAAAAAATATTTATGACTTCCTCTTCTGTGATAATCTGTAGAACCTTCCAGACATTGCATTCTAATGCCTGTGATGTAAATCTTCTTTCTTCAAGTATTGACATACCATGTTATGATCCCGCTGTTTTCCCACCCCCTAAGCTGGAAATAACACACAGAGCATCAGTAAAAAAATCCATCCTTCATTTAGAATCCCATGACAACTATGCATATCAACCAAAATAAGAATAAAGTAATGCCTCCTTGCTCACTCCTTTTGAAGTCTTACAGGAGGGTCTCTCTCCTAACCAGATTCCTGCTGCATGCTAGCTTTCTTTGCTGAAACAAGTGTGCTTAACAAAGTATTAATCTCAGAAGGACTTTTATGTTATAAATCAATACACTTCTTAGTGATAAAACATAATTTGCCATAGTGCTCAGAAGTTCCAGACTTCACAAAGATCTCCAGCCACCACTCTAAACTCTAATCATCTCCAATCCTAAAGTACATAAAATACAAAGACCAACCTATACACAATACATGGAAAACTAAAATTCCCTATCACCAACCTTCAAATGACATAACTGACTTAATTTAATTACTATTATATGTACTAAACAGTACTTATGCTACACCCTGACCTAGGTGAAGGTAGCCTGGGCCTCACCTCGTTTTCTCATATTTGCTTAACTGGTCATCAATCTTATTTCTTAAGGGTTAACATATAGCAGGCTTTGGCTCCTAGGTCTAGCCTTCCTATGCCAATGAGTTTGTTTATAATGTTTTTTGTCTTGCCCCCAGCTCATTGCATTAATGCCTATGCCCTCTCTGGCATTATTGGGTGATGACCTTGCTGACCTATGTACACAGCATTTAAAATCTCAGCCCCATTTCCTTCATTCTTCCTTTCATATTCACTGATATGGATTTCAGCCCTATCCATTCTTGCTATCTGCTCATTACTCCTGGGGCTGATAATTTGTGATTCAGTCATATATTGAAAATCCTCTATTAATAATGACTCTTCCAGCTCTTCATTTTGCCATTACAGTTATGTTGCTTTTTAACTACTTCTTCAACCTTTTGATTGATGTTGCAGGTCCTCACATTTTTCCTCAATCTGTTGCTACCTAACCTCTACCCTCTTTCTCCATATTATTAACGCTCTCTCTGATGGAGGTTTTGCCCGCTCTCCTCATTTTTCCATATTATTTCTTCCATATTTTGAGATTTTGCTTCCATATCTAGTCATATCATTCAAAAGTTGTGACATACTCTTTTAATAGATCATTCTTTATATCATTCATCTGTTGAGACTTTTTTATATGTTGTGACATATCCTTCATCATATCATTCATCTATAGTACCATATTATTTATACTTTGTGACATTTCATCTGACATATCTTGTAATAGTTTTTTTCATTATTTATATCAACCCCTCATTGTCCCCTTTGGGCTTTTCCTCTCCTTCTTGATTGCTAGACATTGATATCTCACTTTCCTGCCTTTCTGGCTGATTGTCCTCCACGCTTCTCCATTTGAGGTATCATGTTTTTGATTATATTATGTTTTTGCTCCATTTTTTAGAGCGAGAGACATATCAAACAATCTTAAGTTGCTTTCTTTCATATTTTCTATTTGTCGACTTTGCTATTATAAAAAAAAATTGTAAACTATTATTTTCTCATTGACCAATTGATTTATATATAGATATGTTGTGCACCACACACCTAACTCCCCTCTACTCCATTCACCATGCATCTATAGTACCATATTATTTATACTTTGTGACATTTCATCTGACATATCTTGTAATAGTTTTTTTCATTATTTATATCAACCCCTCATTGTCCCCTTTGGGCTTTTCCTCTCCTTCTTGATTGCTAGACATTGATATCTCACTTTCCTGCCTTTCTGGCTGATTGTCCTCCACGCTTCTCCATTTGAGGTGTCATGTTTTTGATTATATTATGTTTTTGCTCCATTTTTTAGAGTGAGAGACATATCAAACAATCTTAAGTTGCTTTCTTTCATATTTTCTATTTGTCGACTTTGCTATTATAAAAAAAATTGTAAACTATTATTTTCTCATTGACCAATTGATTTATATATAGATATGTTGTGCACCACACACCTAACTCCCCTCTACTCCATTCATCATGCATCTAGCTTCTATAACCTATACCCTAAAAAAAATCAAATACAAACAGACTTCAATGTATTCTATCACTAACATAATAATAATAAAAAAATATCTGTTTACCCAGATCACATTTTTTTTTATAACAAAATAAAATAAACTAACAAAGTAACAGCAAAAGTCCTCCACCTGTATGTCATTCATATACATATATGCAGCAGCACATCTCCCTCTCCAACCAATCTGTTTGAAACTTATTATACACAAATTTTTTTTCCAAGAAAAACTTTTTGACATCTTAATGATCAATTTAAATATTTTCATGTTTCTCAGCTTTCTTTCACAAATCTTTGTGATATTGGCTGTGTCCACCCAGGGATTGATCTAACCATTCTGAAAAGACATTTGAAGCTCTTAGCAGCTCTTTCCCTTTCATAAAGTTCCATATGGCTTGTTGTCTATAATGGGGTCTCCAAGTTCAGCCAACCCCAGATTGTCTGGACATTTCACAGCAGAACTCGTGCAGCAGATCAAAAATGGAAAGTAGCAAGCTGAATCAAATATATCAGAAAAGAGGCCCTGTCAACACTTATTGCTTTTATAGTACTCTCATCACAATATAATTTGAATAACCCCCTGCCACTATTGCATCAGCTGTCTCTAATTTTTTGCCTAATTGATTGTAACAATTGGTACAGCTTTTTTTATTATCTTGTATTTCTATTTCTAATTTTTGACTCAGACCATCTTAATTGATCAAGGAGTTCTGTTTATATCAATTTTCTAATTTTTAATACAATGGGAAAGTTTTTTCACTTTTCCTTCTTACAATAGATTGAAACAACTCTAAAATAGAATCACTGTAGATTTTTCTCTGTTGATATTGGCATGAAATCACTTTACATTTTTGTTTTTAAAAATAAAATACAGAGCACAGGACAGGATGACCATTTCTATCCCATTAGTGAAATTAAAATTTGGTCAAACAATAACAACCTGCATTTGCTTTAACTTATTAACAGAAAAAAAAAAAGGTAAACATAAAAAAAAAAAAAAAATTGATGTGCAGAATATTTACAATCATTTTGATCGTCCCTTTTATATATATGTTCTTGCACGTAAACAGTTTAAAAATGCAAATTGGTAAAATTTACGATAATTGATTAAAAATTAAAAAATAAAAATCATATTTAAAAATTATAAATCGTTACTCATTTTATATTTTATTTACTCTTATTTATAGGTAAAAATATCTGCACAGACCACCATCATTCATTCAATAGTATGTTTATATAATTCTGTACTTTGTTCATTCATATAACTTAGATAAAATATAAATCTATATACATATAAGTGGTTGAAGCTTTCACTATGGCCAACTTGTGCATATCCACTCTGATAAGAGTGCCTGCCGCAATAATGAAAAGTAAAATGAATTTTTTAAAAGCATAAACAAACACTAACAAAATTACTTAAAAATTATTTTCTTTTTTTTTGATGGTGTTAATCAACTTTCTAATTCTGTTTTTTTAGAATGGTTTGAAAGCTAATTAATGATAATAACCATAGCATTTACATTTATCGAGTGAATTCTAAAATTTTTGCATTAATTGGAGAGAGGGGATTTCACTAATAATATTAACCAGTGTTTTTACTTTGATTTTCAGGTTTATGTAAAATTATACAGCAAAAAAAAAAAAAAGGAGTACATTTTCATTGGTAAAAGTACAAATAAAACATACTGTATAAGTGAACTAAAATGATACTTTAATCCTTATAAAACAGTCCAAAGGTGTCTTAGTTATCACTATTTAATGAGAAAGGGTTATATATATATATATTGTTTGCAATAGATTTTTTGTTGTAGCAGATCTTAATGCAAATGCACATTAATATATTTTCCATATTCTGCAAAATTTTGTTTTTTCTTCAAAATTTTATTAAATTTACATTAACATTTTCAATATATTAATAAAGTAAATTTAAAAGTTAATTTGTTTTCCTTGCATTCCTGAGTGAGGTATAATTTTATTTTTTATATATGTAAATAGAGGGATTTGAACTCAGGATTTTTCAGTCTATTCATCCTCCATTCTATCTCTAAAAACCGATATTCATGACCACACACATGTGAAAAAGATATGTGATCCTCAATACATGCATTTCGTGTAGAACCAGTGCTCATCAGTTGGGCCAAATCATAATTTCCCACACATATACACAATCAGGGCTCAGTTTATATTAAGACAGCATTTCTTCAAACTTTAATGCACAGGCTTCAATCTTTTCATTTGTTTGGCGTAATATTATTACATTTTCAAATCTCGTTAGTAATATGATAATACAATTTCTTCAAACTTTAATGCACAGGCTTCAATCTTTTCATTTGTTTGGCGTAATATTATTACATTTTCAAATCTCGTTAGTAATATGATAATACAATTTCATTGCATCTTTGTACTTGGTGATATTGATATTGCATTTACTTATGTCCATTTTCTATAATATTGATTTTATTCTGACTTTTACAACATTGTAATAAACTTCAATACATTAACAAAAGATCATCTGTTATATAACCAAAATAGGAAGTGACTTTTACAGAGCCTAAAAATAGATGCATAATTAAAGCCTAAAGTTATTTCTTATTTAAGTCCAAGAACATAAGTGTGTTGTTTCTTTTATCTGTTTACTGTGATATATTTTATCTTTTGTGACTATTAACCATCTGGGATAGTTTTATACCTATATTTTCATTTGGGGGTGTGTTGATACTAAATGGCATTTATATACGTGTGATAATAACTGAAACACAGGCTTATTATATACCTGTGTCTATATATGTAATATATAGGGTATATGAGCACAGACTTTCACACCACCCACCACTCTTCACTCTATCTCATAACACTGATACACTTGAACACATATATGTCGAAAAGATAAATAATCACCAATATACGTATTTCATGCTAAACCAGCAATCATCAGTTGGTCCAGATTATCATCTCTACACATATATGCAATAAGTGCTCAGATATATATTAAAATAGCCATGCTTCATACTTTAATGGACAGGCTTCAATCTACTCCACACTCCAACTCTTCAACCGTCCATCCAATTGAAAATCTGATGATGGAACGCTCAATGAGATACAAAATGGCTTCTTCTCTAAATCAAATTTCTGTAGATAGGCCATACACTCAAAAACCTTGCGACCAAATTAAATGTTCAGATGTTCTAACACATTATATATCATTATAAATTGTTAATCCTTATTAGCAAATCATTTTCTTAGTGGTGGTTCATTTCGTTTTCTGTCCTTTTTCATTTTAATATAATTTCTTTCATTAATCCTCATATTCTATTTATATTATATATTTCACCGCATTTCCTGTTCCTATCATAAAAATCTAAAAAAATCTTTCGTTCCTTTTGTCTTTATATTTTACATTTTACTGTCATTTAACTTGGTCCACCTAACAATTTTTAAGTCTTTAGGGTTTTTTACTTTCTAGTGCTCTATAAAATTTACTAAATATAATTTGATTGCCAAAATTTTTCTTAGATACTGTCTGATTCTGACATAAATGAAAGGAAATTAATTATCCGTTTTTTATTGTAAACAGAATTTTTTTTCATTGAAGTCAGTGCGATTTCTGTTTCCTCCCTCCCCTCCCCCAAGCTCTGCGTGGTTTAATGCAATAGTAAAGTGGGGGGTTCTTGAGCTACCCTTAGTTCCTAGTTAGCTTTGGCACTTCCGGTGCTAAAACCTTGTATAGCTTCTGCTCAATAAAACCTTCTAGTACTATTTTACTTTATTATTATTATTATTATTATTTTAATAACCATTTTAACGAGCATGTTGATGGCATTTTAATCTGCATAAAATAAATGACATTAACAGTTTAGAAAGCGTATCTATTAAAAAAAAAAAATCATTTATCAACAACATGTAAATCTGGGATTTGTTGCGAATGTTGGTGAATATATATAAAACTTTAATGACTTGTGTGTGTTTTTTTAATTGTTAAACTCTTTCGCATAGTTTTTCGTTTTTCTTCATATGAAAAATCTCTTCTGATATGAGTCATTTACTTTTTACATTTTAATTAATAAAGCCCAAATTAAATCTTAATATAAAATTAGCATCAAAGTTTGTAAAGAAAAATTCATTCAAAAAGAATTCTTCCTACTGTGAGAGGTTTAATCTGAATTAAGGGGTGTTAATTGGTAAAGCAACAAAAGAAATAATAGAATCAACTAAGCAAACAATATCAGATTTATTATTGTTGATGTGTTTACTTTAGAAACAAATGCTGTTTTTAATTGAGTTTTTTATTACACTATAAAAAAAAATAGTAACCATTTTCCTATATAGTAGATTTATTTCGTTTTATTTTACATCTACATATATTTATTAATTTCTTAGAAATATTTTTTTGTAGATGCTAACCAGTTACTATAAAGATAACCACTGGTTCTTAGGTGTGTAATATGGAGGACATAACATACACTTCTAAAAACCAGTGATTACACCTGAGATCTTCATTGTCTTCCTAAAAAAGCTATCTAACCATCTATCTACCTTTATTGGATGTCTAACTGAGTTGACTATGGACCGTCTACCTTAAAAAAAATGTACTATTCTGTTTTGTCCTAAATAAAATCAAGGCACACTTGGTGCAAATTTGAACTCAGAATAGAGGTATGGTAATCACATATGCTTTCTACTGTGCTCTGAGATTTTTCAAATTATTAAACATATCTTTTTTAATGAACTTTCACATGTTCGACTATTTTGTTTACTGAATGAATGAATAATTAATGTTTTAAATAATAATAATTTTGCTAATTAAAAAGATTGGAAAAGTGTTCTAATCTACTAGAAGTTAGCACATATGCCTAACTTAACTGAAATCAGGGATTTCAGTGTGGATATTCTTTTCATATAGAAGAGAATTCTTAAGGAATGCTAGGACTATTTTCAAATAGCTGATTCATAATCAATTAGGCATGGTAGGAAAAGGATAAAAGTTTTAGGTTATTTGGTTTGGCAAAATGTTTGTTTATATATCGACCATAAAAACCTATACAAAAGCAACAAGGTACAGCCATGATTATTAGAAAAGGAAGTGCCCTATTCCTAAGGATATTGAGCATCTTAATAAAGATCATGGTGTTAAATGTATTTGGCCATTTTATATGACCAAACATTTAGATTAAAATTACATGTATTTTATTTTGACATTTTGAAATAGTAAATCATTTACTTAATAATTTAATTCATTTAATATATTATTTTCATATTTGCTGCAAACTGTTGGACATATATGTTAGTAGTATAAATATTGAATTCTTTCTGTATTTATATTTTCCTATTTCTGTTATCAAAAATAATGACTTTTTTTAAAATCTTTATTCATTGTTTCAATGTTTTTTAATATAAGCCCTTTTAATATGTATATATTAAAAATATATACATTTCACAAATTTAACAAATAGAATGAATTGAATAAAAATAATGAGAATCCTAAAATTAAATTTTTGTCATTACTTAGATATTTACATCTACATTTTTTATAGGTTGTAAATAAATTTGCAGTTTTTTTTTTTTTTGTTTAACCATTATTGTTATTTTATCACTTATGGTTTTTAGACAATTTTATTTAATTAAATATTGAATAAATAATATTTCATTTTTTATATAATATTATTTCTTTTTATTTATTTATAATAATGAAACAAAATAATGCAATCATTATTCTTATTTATTTTAAACATCCTAACTGCTAAATATTTAAATTATACTGAACTGTTACCTTTTTTATTAAATATTTTATTATTATTATTTTTATAAAGCACTGGCCTCTTTTGACCAATTACTAATTTTTAAATTATTGTTTAATAAATATCAATCTTTTTTTCTGTAAACATTAATGCTTGCTCTTTATATTATGTTTAAAATTATGGAATTTTTTTTTTTACATTTAAATGTTATAATCTGATTAGTAGGTTATTCTTTGTATTTTCCACATAGGTGGTTATTATTCTTTTATTTTTCAGAGCAGCACTTGCATTTTTTAAAAATTTATATTTTTAATATTTTTACTTGTGAGCAATATAATTTCACCATGGTTACTGGGACATACTAAGATATTTTAAACTTATGCTGGAATTTTATTGAATCATTTTTCCTTTATCTCTAACAATTCCTTACATACTTTCTGATAATTTTATTTATTCAACTATCTATTAATTCATCTACATTAGATAATCAAAACTCCACTAGTTTAAGTTTGAATTTAATTTTTTAATACATTTTAAAATTTATGATAATACTAACTTTTTTTCCACTAAGGCATTTTAAATGTTAATCTGCATTAGATTAAATTATATTAACTTAATTTGTTGTATTAATTTAATGGCATTCACCATGAGTTAGATATTGTTTTTTAATCTATATATATATATAAACATTTACAGTACCATTTTTAACATAAGGTTACAGAAAAAAGAAAAAAATGTATATTAATCTCCAAAATGCATTTTGACTATCTCATAAGTTGGCCCTGATCATCTTACATATATTGTCCTTTGCCATTGTTTTGCATTTACGTAATGCATGTTGCATTGATATATGGTCTAATACTATGCAGTCGCAGATAATTACTATCTTTTAATAAAATTTCATCAATATGTTTTAATGCAGATGTATACTTTGATTTTATTTAAATATTTATTAACTCATAACTTTTTAATTTATGTTTGAAAATATAATTTCTAAGTTTAAAAGTAATTGTTTGTTATTAATAGTGAAATTTGTTTAAAAATATTTTTTTCTGTGTACTAATAATATGATAATTGTAACTTAATGTAATATCCATAAGATATACCTATGATTTTTGGGTTATATAGATGATTTGAGGAGTTGATAACTCTGGGTCAGTTGAAATGCATCTTAGGAATATTACTTTTTTTTCTGTAACTGTATTAATCCATTTATTAGTTGATATTTTCTATTGTTATCCTTGGTGGCAATTTTGTCAATGATCTTAATATTAATATTGAAACGCTATATTCCTGATTTCATATACGTTTAGCCTATTTTCCCCCGTAGCTCTATCTGTGCTAGATTTAAATCCTCTCTGAGTACATATATATAAACAACAACATGGCTATATATGTATCATCACACATATATATGAGAATAAATGACTGTACTATTATAGGTTTATATATATTACAGCATGTATATTTTATTTAAAATTTAAATCTTTTAAATTATAGATTTTATTTTGTTAAATGAGTCAATTTGTTATTTTCTATAAAAAATCACATGTATACATATGAAGTTTATGCATCACCTTGATAGATATATAACAAAATGTTATTTAAAAGTTTCTAATAATTCTTAATTTCAGATTAAAATAGTTGTAAATAAAAATCACACCACCACACACCTGTGTAATATAGCATGTGAGTGAAGTTTTACATCTTAGTTTTGCAATAATATTTTCTAAAAATGTAGTTTATAGTAACAAAATTCCTGTCCGTTTTTGCTTTGAAATGGCAGAGTAGGAGGCAATTGATTTTCCATTTTCCTGTGGGAAGATGGTAATCTCAAATCCTGTCATACATGATCTAATGGCATGCAACTGTCATCAGGAGATGGAAGATTTTCAGCAACAGCCTGCTGCAAAAGAAGACATCTTAAAACCACATCATCTATCCAGAGAAGAGCGCCACTATGTTTACCATCTGATGTGCCTGAAGTGCCAGTTGCAATAAAGAAGATTGGTAATATTCTCCTTAAAAACTGCAAAACTCTAAAATCAACTGTAAACCTTAATATTTAAAGCAAGCTTAATGTGATTAGAACATTCACTATTAATTCTTAAAATTCTGTTAAAATAATGTACAATCTACATTTCATAATTGTGTAAACTTGCCTGAATCACCTGTAACATTTCATTTGCTTTAAGTAATTTTGAATTGTAATAACTGTAATCACTTATTCATCTAAATTTCTTTATTACTACTGTTATGCCTATATCATGATCTAATTATTTATTCGAAATTTATTATATATATATATATATTACATTTATATCGGCCTTTCAAGCCAATTGTGCAAATGCTTTGCGAGTGTTAAATAATAAATGAATACCCTCTGACCAATACAAGATATAGAATTTATGCAGGAATAAAAAGATATATATATATTATATGCCAATATTTTGAAACAGTGAGTACTAATTTTTAATAAACTTTTACTGGAGATAGAATTATTAAGATCTCCATTTTAACTATTTAGTAGTGTTGTTTGGCCTACCATTGCGCTGTTTCAAAATCTTATTATGTCAGATAATAACCGATCGTTATGCACTCATTGTTATTGATTGATTTAGATTTATCTCATATTAAGTTTATTATGGTTGGCTTAATCAAGGTTATACACAATAATGTTTAATATTTATTATTTAGAAGTAAAAGATTAGCCTTAAAGATAGTAATAAAGTATATTTATTAATATCTCTTAATTACCAATAAATATACTTTCCCCTCCTTTATTAATAATCAAAAGTGCAGATTTAGTATTCTAAACTAGATTATAATTGAGTTTTAGCCTTTTAGTTAGCATAATTATACTGCTGTTTTAAGAACTGGGTTCTGTTAGCTAAATAGATAGAAGCTATCTGTTTTAGCACATATAATTTGAAATATACATATTTGTATTTGTTTTATGCATTGCGGTTGTATTTTTACAAAATACATTTGTATGTAATGTCTTGCTGCATCTATTTACAGTGGAGGCCACTCTCATTATTTTAGTTCAGGTAAGAGCACCAAGTGTTACTGGGGTTAAGGGCTCAGGACACTTGAGTAGCCTATCCGAGTTCCTGAATTATATATTGTAATGGGCACACATGCCATTACATTGTAATAAATAAAATTAAAAATAAAAGTTCGCAGATAAAAACTTCCTTTTTAAGAATTAAAAATTGAAAATGAAAAGTCATCTAAACTTTATATATATATAAAATCATACAGATGAAAAATTATTAAAAGAAAACTTTATTAAAGAAAAAAAAGCAAGAGATGTGATAGAGAGGGGTGTGATATGTGTTAAGTCGAAGAGCATTGAAAGAGAGGGGATTGAAAGACGCACTTTCAATTCCTTCAGTTTTTCTAAAAAAAGGAAAGAAATGACCTCATTTTCCCATATTGCGGACTACAGGCTATCAGGACCTGGAAATAAAATACCAGCTAAAGTAAAAGACCTCTGGATGAATCAATAAAGCGGCCAACAGCATACCAGTCTCCCCAGGACATTGGGACAATTAACACCGGATCCCAAATGGCAAGCAACTGTTAAAGATGAACTTTTTTAAAACTGTAAGAACTATATATATAACTAATGAACATTAATTCTAAAACTTTCCAGTATTTGAAAACAGTAAGAACTCTAAATTCTAAATCTTCCAATATTTAAATAGAAATAGAATTTTCTATCTGACTAAATTATTAATTAATTATTTTTATTGAATGTATTATGTTTTTAAAATCATTTCCATTAATTTATTTTTTCTGTTCTTTTAAGTGTTTATTATGATTTTTTTGTTTTTCTGTTAAGCTAAACTTTTAATTAAATCATGTTAAATATTAAGTCAGGCATGAATGGCTCTATAGATTTGTAAAGTTATATTAGTTTAGTTTAAGGGAGGGTAAATCTTAGGTTATTTGTTTCATAGATAAATTGGGTTAATGGATTGGATATATTGGTGTAATTAATAAATGTATTATGAAGATCTGCTATGTGCAGGATCACATTATATGCTGCACTTGGGCAAAATAAGTCCCATTTTGTACTGACCATTGGAAGCAGATGTATTCCCTGCTCCTTGGATCACCCCTTTAGCCTATGGAATGGGATAGTAAGACAGCAAAAAGGACCGCAATCCCTTCCTATGGAGTTTTTTTGTTGTTCTTCTTGCCATACAGATGTAACACTCCTGTACTAGATGAGAGACAATTTCTTCTCTATAACCATTGTGTTCAGATGTGCATTCCTGACAGTATGGTATTGTGCTGTCATATTCATGCTGCATTGAATACTTTAATATATCAGACAGATTGGCATTGGTTTGACTGCGAACTTTTGGCCTAAGGTTAAATCAGGGATAGAATATTTTCTTTTCAAATGCAATCTATATAGTCTATTCATACTTGACACTCAAATAAAATATTATTAAATTCATCTGTGTGAACTTCTAAAATAAAAAGTTAAATTGTAAATTAAAATCTAAAGTAATGTTACACTAAAATACATAATTCTAAATTGTATATATGTTTAATAAATGTTTGTGTGTATTATTACTGGCAGTGGCTTCTTTTATTTTTTTTAATATTGAAAATATATTTTAATTAGAATTTATGTTTGATAAATCTCAGCATCTTCCTGAGCTAGTGGCATGGGCTGACGGTCATATAATAAGATAAAGTACATAAATTTTCCAGGTTCAAATAGCCTGGTGGCACCCTGTATGGCAGATATGGTAAGACCATTTTACCCCAACCATTATAATATGTTCATTATTAATGTGAAGCCATTCGGTCCTAGGGAACCACACATTTGATGAGAAATCCTATGAATAATTACCCATCCACATGGCAATTTTGTTTATTAATATTTAGTCTGTGCCATTGCATATATATGTGGACCTAAAAGTAACCAGTCTTTCCTCTTAGTTAATAACTGTTTGGCATTAGTCCGATTTCTGAATCTTTGGTTACTAGGCTAAATCTGCATCATCTTTGAGCTTATGTATTTGTTCATGTTTATATATATATATATATATATATATATATATAGCTATATATATATATATATATATATATATCAGCTATACGGAGGCTGTAATTAATAATCTATCTTAGGCTAGACTATGCACTTGCAAAATTAGTAAACCACTGTGAAAGAATAGGATTGGCAAATTAATTAATTATAGTCATAGAGTTATTAACAGTATGTACCCACACCTATATAACTGTTAAGATGAGATTGCTGTCATAATTTCATTTCACTCATTTCATATTTTATTTGCTTGCAATTTAATTCCAATCCTTTTTATGTTATATATACAGAGAAAGAACCAGAATCAGAACTAATTCCTTTTCTTTTTATATTGCACCTCAAGTATTCAATAGTCAATAATATGTTGAAAAATACATATGTGCAAACAACAAAGATTGTACAAAGTATGTAATTATCATAAAAAAAACCTTTTCCGGCAAATTATGTTTTTGCCCTTTTTTAACATATTCTTGACTATGTTATATATGTATGATATGCATTATAATTAATTCTTGATATTAACTTCAGTTTTTAGCCAAATTAGCATGTTACGTAGTCTTTTTTAATACCTTTAGTTAATTTGTTAGTCCTTGTGTGAGTCTCATGTTTCTCCCTGTTTGGAGCTGGCTTGCAGAAGAAATTGAGACTGAGTGTAACCTTAGAAATGTCATCTATAAGATGTTAATTCATGGAGTACTGGTAAATGAGTTGAAGCTTGGTCAGATTTAAGATCTCACCATTCCATTTGGTCAGCTTTGGTGTACTTTGTCTGGACTTTGGATTTTGTTATGTGAATACACAAATCTGACCATTACAATATTAAAACATTATTATTAAAATTCAATAAATTATGCTTGATTTGTTAAAAATATAAATTTACAAATGAAAAACATTGCAAAAATATATTTGAGTTTGCAAATGTTGAAAAATAATAATAAATTGAGTACATAATGAGAACAAATGTCATTTTTTTTTCATTGGACAGTGCAAAGGAAAGAGAATCAAATTGACTAAATTAAAAAAATATAAAATCTTTGTTGTTTGAATTGCATTTTTAATCTGAAACAAATAAATGTGAACACATCAAAAATCTATTAAATGTTCTTAATAAATTTTAAAATTGCATTTATAATTTTAAAAATATATCAAAAGCTATTTCTACAATGTTAGTAAAGATATTACTTATTTGTTTCACAAGCTAATACTATATTAAGGTTCATAGTTTTCCTTGTAGCATTATAATAAAATATGTTAACTTTTATTTTTAAAAATAAAACATATACAAATTAAATTCAAGTGTATATGTTTATTGTTTATAATTATTAATCTTTAATAAACTAGGCATAAAATCATTTTTTTTTACGATTCCAGAAATCTCAAATTAATCTTGCAATGGATCTTGATCAAAGAACAAACAATTTTTTTATCCATCATCTATGTGGTGACTAAATTAAATTATTTTGAGATAACCAGTTATTGCAAAGCACTGATCTTCATATTTTTTTAAAATTAATATTATCTTAGTTTTATTTTCTAGGGAAAAATGAATATAAAAACCAGAAAAATAATGATAATGGATGCACAAGAAGGAAATTAAAGTGGAAGAACTACCAGTGCTATCTTCGAACAAATAAATAATATTGTGTAGCTCAAAATAAACAAGTTAAAGAAATAACATGAGTCTTTATAAACATTAATTCTTATTCAGTGAATGGTCAGCACATAAATACATATAAAGTTTTAACCATATTACTATGTACCTTGAGTCCTCAATTGTACCTTGAGAGGAACCTCTACAAATCTGAACACAAGATTACGATTTTATAAACATAAGAGTGGCATCTTATTTTCAAACTACTTTCTAATTACATAGGCAATTCTAAAGCATTTTGATTTGAGAGTGTGAAACTAGTAAGTTCTTCACTAATTAAGTCCACTACCTCATCTAGAAATCAACATTCACAAAGTCTTTTGATTCACAGTGAGTTAATATTTAGATCTTATAATTAGAAATATTTTGAATCAATTTAAAGTTGTAAACATTAATTCTTATTAAGTGCATAGTCAGCACAAAAATACATATAAGGCTCAGCAGAGTAGTAGAGATTAATAATAATTATAACGGTCTGAAAGAAAGGAGTCTTACCATATCTACACTACAGGGTGCCATCTAGGCATTTGAACCTAGAAAATTTATATAGTAGGCAGATATGTAAGTTAAAAAAATTATTTTATATTGGTTGATTCAGACCGTTAGCCCATTGTCACTAGCTCAGCAGAGTAGTAGAGATTAATAATAATGATATATATTATCAAAATATATTAATATTTTTTAGAAAAAAAGAATAAATATAAGCCACCTTGAGTGCTCAATTTTACCATGAGAGGGAACTCTACAAAATATTAACTCACTGTGAAACTAAAGATTGTGTGAAGGTTGATTTCTAGATTAGGTAGTGGACTTAATTAATGAAAAACTTATGAGCTTCACACTCTCAAATCAAATTGCTTTAGATTTGCCTATATAATTAGAAAGTAGATTGAAAGTAGGCTGCTCTTATCTTTATAAAGTTATAATCTTATGTTAAGATTTTTTGAGGTCCCTCTCATTGTAAAATTGAGCAGTCAAGATGCATAGTAGTAAGGTTAAAGCTTTATATGTATTTATGAATCTTTATGTTAAATATATAGAGATTTAGCTAGTGGTCATTTACCAAAGTCATAAAGGTTTTTATTATTATTATTATTATTATTATTATTATTATTATTATTATTATTATTATTATTATTATTATTATTATTATTATTATCACCATCATCATCATTATTATTATTGTTGTTGTTATTATTGTCTATAATAATAAAAAAAATATATTAAAAGAAAACTAATAATATTTGAAAATAAATGAAATAAATTTTAAAAACCATATTATATATATATATAGAAAAAGTAGAAAAAAATTCTAAAGTTAAGATTTATAATTTCCAAAATATCTCTTTTATGGTTCATTTTAAGCATTCCAAAAATTTGAAGTTTTAATAATGAAAATGGCAGGTGAATTGGTTTTGGAATATAATAAGCACATCTTAATCTGTGTACAAATTCTTATATTTGAAAATAAGAAAAAAATTACTCTTGGGGAATTTCTTCAGTAAGATAATCTTATGAGATATAAATCGACTATTAAAATATTGTTTTTAAACAAAAAAACAAAAACAAACAAACAAACAAACAAACAGATAAACTATAAAAAACCATCAGAAAAAAGTAATTTAAGATAAAGGCTATCACTTTTATATTGAGTATCATATATCAGTTTAATAATGTTTTTAGATGTTTTAAATTTGATTCAGTTGGAAATCTTGAGAAAATAATTCCATAACAGAATCATAATTTACATAGTATCTTGTAAATATTTTTAGTGTGTATAAAAGATAATCTACAAAACTTATAGTAAAAGTGCCTAAAACGGCAAAAGTTAGCTGATTACAATATTCCATTACCATAACCTATTTTATCTATATCAATAATGATTGCATTTAAGAATGTTGTAAATTGATATAGTTATAAGATTGAATGAAAATATTTTTTCCCTTCTAAATAGAGTATTATGAGCATACATGTAGTTTTAGTCTTATCAGTATATTTTATTTTGTAACATTATTTGGTAATTTTATTTTATTTCGATTTAGGTTTATTATACACTGTTATTTGATTTGAGTTGACATTCATCAATACAATATCATCAGTATATTGATGAATTAATTCTTGTTGCAGAATTATATATATTAAAATAAAGAAAGATTCTAGATTGAAACTTAAAAAGTTTCTTATCTGGCATTATATGTATCACTAATAATTCTGTTAATTTATGTAAGTTTATCGTTTGATACTTTCTTTAGTAAATTCAATAATTTTCTATAAATTACATGTTTTTCTAAAGACAAAATAAGTAATCTATGATCATTAGCATCAAATGCTTTTTGAAAGCACTTTAAAATATCATAGATAAATTTATCATTTAGGGTGAGGTTAATTATTTCACCAGAATTCCCCGAAACATTTTTTTATTGTTATTTAGAAAAAAAAAAGTGTAAATTTTTTTATACAAATATTACCCAATTGCTTAGATTCAAAAGAAAGAATAGCTATTGATATGTAATTATTATTATTTTATCCTTCAGTTTTCTTGATAGGCTTGTCAATAACTAGTTTTAATAAATCAGGAAATCTATTTTATTAAACTATCTTACTAATTTAATGAATCCTAAAATATTCAATTAGGATGGTTAATTGTAAATTACTTAATATATGCAGTTGAAAGTTAACTCAATGAATAGACTCTGAAAGTATAAGAGTTAAAATGTAGATATCATTTAAATCTTAGCAACTATTTATCTACTAGTAACAGGTTCTTGTAATCTCGATCTTGTTTACTTCTGTTTTTTGATATTATTTATGTTAAAAAGAAGTTAATATAGGATTTTCTATTTATTCTTGAGTGATATTCTTTTTTTTTTTAAATGTTGTTATCCCAATCTGTTGCAACACTGTTAAAAGAAGGAGAGAAAACTGTCTTCTTCTTTATTGATTGACTCATATAAATGTCTGTTGTAGATAAACAAACTAGAGTGTTTAAAACATTGTTTTATTTATATATTCAGAACTTGATCCTTCCATAGAATTGACTAAATATAAGGCAAAGTAGATCTGTTTTGAGAACGTATCGAGTTGTTAATAGAGTATTAAAAATATTTTTTCTTGTTTCTTAAAGTTAACGTACACCGTATAACTACTACTAATGGTAAGAAATTCTCTTCTATTTTAACATTATAAATGTATTTTTTTTTTTTGAAACAAATACAAAGACTAAAGTTAAACTTGAATATATTCTAACATTTCTGCCTGAATAACTTTGAAATCAATTATTCAATCTATCTAGGTGAATAGAATTTTAAATATTTACTGCTTACATGTTCAGATAAAGATTCTTTACATTTTGTAAACATGTAAGCTGAAAATTCTTTGAGTTATGAAATCGATAACTTTTAAAGTAATAATTTTAAGATAAACTAGTTTGTCAGTTGCTAGTCTACAGGAAGAGAGGATTTTATATATATTGCACATTGTTGTTTAGTAATATGTCTTTCAGATGTTAAATGAACGTTTTAAACAACATTTCAGTCTTTAAACAATATTTATTTTAATTAACATATAGCTTAAGACATTGATAATTGAATGCTTTGTCACATGACAAACTTTCATACATTTTACTATATTGAACATATCACATGACATTTCTTTAGGTTAGATTATCACCCCTATACTTTTTATCACTATTCAAATTATCATTTGTATTGTTCATCACATTCACAATTATTAAGCATTATTTTAAAATGAAAAGCATTTATTTAATGAGAAAAAATTTTTTAAAGTGACTTTTCTCCAAATTTTTGATGTTATTTTTAAAAAGTATTTTTTTCACAATTAATAAATATGTGCATGGAGGGGGGGGGTGCAAGGAAATAATGTGAAATGAAATTCTGTGAAAGGAATGGGACCTTTTATTTGCAAACACAAATAATTAATAGCAAACCGATAAAATATAAATAACTTTTGAATTATTAAAACACATGAGCAAATGTATCAGAAGAAAAACAAAATCTATTTACCGTTGTTTTTCAGTTTTTTATATTTTCTAAATTGCTATATGTATTTTTTATGATAATGAAAAAGGAAAAGAAATCAAAAAAGTTTGATTATGTGCTCACAATCAATAACTTAGAGTATGAAATTTTGGACAACTGTAAAAAAATAAATATGTCCAAGCATAGAAAAAGGAACAAATTCAAAGTTGAAACAACAGGTCGTGGATCTAAAATTTATATAAAAATGTCATAAATATATACAACATAGAATAACTTTTGAATACTTTATTTTCTAGTTTTGTTGAGAACGTCAAACTCATAAATGCAAATCAATTGTACATACCAGGCAAAATTTAAAATATCAAAAAGTAAAAGCTAAGGTAATCAGTAAAAATAAATAAATTGTCCCATATTCAGAGTTAAAAAAACTAACCAAAATTTAAAAACTAAAATTATGCATCCCATTGGTTTCATCAGCTGATTTCTCAAGAATAGACTGAGACAAACACAATATAAATTTATACCAAATAAATTTCTCATAATTCGTACATTCCAATTATCTTTAATATCAAAAGAACTCTTCAACAAGTTAATAGCACCAGTATAATGAATTTTTCATAATAAAAATTTATTGAAAAGAATAAAATAATGATAGGAATTAAAGAATATATGTTATTAAATTTTTTTATACTGAAGCTAATAACTATTTAAGAATTGTTTTGATACTAAAGATGATTGTAATGTAATTCAGAATTATTGGAAATTTATTTAATATATATTTGTGTTGTATTGTTATCCCTTTATACATGATAAATCTGTCTTAGCTGTGAAACCCAATTGCTTGTGAAATTTTAGATTTTAAATTTTGACTAGTTTTAATTTTGAATTTCTTGTAATTTGTTTAAGGGAAAGTTTGTATTCCTTGCTTATTTTTGTAATCTTTATTTAGGAAGTATGAAAAAAACAACTATTATTTAAATATAGAATTTCAGTTTATATTATATAATTGTAAAACAAAAAATCTTTATTAATTAAGAAAAATAATTTACTTATTTGAAAATTATAAAATCTGGGGAAAAAAAATTTGTAAAAAAATTATGTATCAAATAAATGTTTTGTACTTACATAGTTTGCCTGTCAGAAAACTTGCCATCCATTTTATTTTAAATTATCCATTTTCAGGGGCTTCCAACACAATATAAACAATATGGCTGACTAAGTTATCATGTTCAATATTAATTTTTATTTATTAAAATGATAAAGAAACACAAAAGTCCAAAAGGATTGCAATTAAAAACCTCTTAAAATATAATTGCTGTAAAAATAAAATAAAAATAAAACATGATTAAGCAAACTGTAACAAAGGTACAGACAGACATTACTTTTTGGGCAAGAACTATCCCATAATTTTGAAAATATTCTGTTGAAACACACAAAAATCCAAAGGGTTCTAATTGAATTTTTTTTAAATGTAAATTTACTATATCAGTTGTAAATTCATCTCAATGCACTCACAAACAATATTTTGGAGCCTTCTAACTAGGCTCCTTTCTACCATTACATTTCCATTCACCCATAAATTTCAATATCATGCCCATTATCACATATTTTTCATGTGGGTTACTATCCTGTAATTTTGAAAATATTCCACTGCATCTTGTTTTGTTGATGAAAGATTACAAATTTTATCATATTTCCAAAAATAGGCAAAAGAAATATTTAAAAAAAAATGTATTAATGAATGTTAACAAAAAAAATTATATTAATTTTAATTTTGTGTTATCTGTTTGCCTCATGTTAACATTTGGACATTATGCTATAAATAGAATGTATTAACAAATGTATTCAAATTTTTTAAAATTAACATTCAATTTAGAGCACATTTGTTAATATTTTTTAAAGTTACCAATCTATACTTGTTGTAGAAAAAAAAAAAAAATTTTCAGGATCAAAGTATTTGTTTACCCCCCCCCCCCAAAAAAAAAAAAAAATTTTTTTTGAACATATATAAAAAATCTATTGTAAATTGAATATTAATTTTAAATAATTCAAATACATTTTTAATAAATTCCATTCACAACATAGTTCAAATGTTAACACAAGGCAAACAGATAACGTGGTTAAAACTGTTTTTTTTTTTTTATTGACATTCATTAACACATGATGATTTTTTAACATTTCTTTTTTGCCTCTCATTTTTGGAAATATGATTAAAATTTGGCATCTTTCATCAACAGAACAAGATGCAGAATACTTTCAAAATTACAGGATAATGCCTGTATAAATAGTATGTGATAATGGGCATAATATTACACTTTATGTGCGAACAGAGATGCAATGGCAGTGTCATGTGTGAACATGTTTTAAGTACCTGTTTGGAAATGAATGTAGTTAGAAGGCTTCAAAACCCATTTGTGAATGCACTGAGATTAGGTTACAGCTGGTGTAATGAATTTACAGTAAAAAGTTTTAATTAGAACCCTTTCGATTTTGTGTGTTTTGGTGGAATATTTTCAAAATTATAGGATAGTGCTCACCCAAAAAGTGATGTCTGTCCACACCTTTGCTATAGTTTACTTAATCATGGTTTATTTTAGTTTATTTACTTCATTTACATTAAAAATGTATTTAGTTATAATTCTTTAGATTTTGATGTCTCTTTATCATTTTAATAAATAAAAATAATGTTAATATTGAATACGATAACTTAGAGTCAGCCATATTGTTTATACTATGTGTTGGAAGGCTCTAAAAATGGATTATTTAAAATAAAACAGTTGGCATGCTTCCGGCAGGCATACTACACAACTAACAATATTTCTATATTAAAATATTGCATAATAATTTTTAAGTGTGATGAAAAGTGTGCATTTTGTGTGATATATTAAAAATAATAACTCGATAAAAATTATTTAATCAGACAACTTTTATAATAATATATTTAATTTCACCAACCCAGATTTTGCCCCTATTTGGAGCCTTATCAAGATGTAAATACACTTAGTTACATTACAATTCTTTCTTTTCTACAGCAACTCCATCTACAGGCTTCATTTTACATTACAATATCAAAGATAAAACAAATCTTCTATTTCCTATTCATCACATACATAAACAGTTATATATATATATGAATAAAAACAATTATACATAATATTTATACATAATATTTATCTAAATCATAATCATATATTTACATTATACAATCACACATTTATACTTTAATATCATTCATAAATCTCCCAATCTTTCTTTCCTTACATTCCTTATGTAACCATATTTAATATTTTAAACCCAACATAATTAGAATGATAATCATCTATATAAATATATATACATAATTTACTTATAATTATACCAAACTTAAATTAAATCTTCCAGCTATCTAACAACACTCATTTTCCAGCCAACTTTACAGTACCTTTAACCATATTCATACATTTTTCAAAATTCTCCTGTATATACAAAGTTTCATAACATATCCTCTCACTATACTTCTTTACATACTTAATCACCTGAATGTTTTTTTTCACAACTCATTCTATGCCCAGTATTCAAAAAATGTACATAAATCCCTGATCTCATATCCTTCCTCCTAATTGCCCTATCATGTTCTTTACCTCTTTCTAATGCAGTCTTCTCTGTCTGACCAATATATATCATGCTACAAAATTCACAAATAATTTTATATTCCAACCCTGCCCTATCATTATTATTTTCTATATTACATATCCATTTCCCTAATGATCTACTGTTTTTCCATCCTATTTTAATATTATCAAGTAATTCTTCCCTTACCAACTCTTTATATACTCTATCACAATATGGAACTGAAATCCTTTTATTATTTACAGTTAATTTTTTATTATTATAATATGTACTATCTTCACCTTTATTTTTAAAAAATTTACTTATATCTTTCTTTTTATATCCCATATTAATATAATCATTTTCAACCTCCAACTTCTTTTGTATTAAAGCTAGATCCTTATCTAAAGTTAACCTATCATTTTTCTCTGTAAACCCTTTCATTGCTGCCATTTTTTGAGTCCATGGTTGATATGAACTTGGATCTATTATACCTCTTTTATCTTTCTCCTTAATATAATGTCTTATAACAATCTCACCTGTTACACCCTTCCTCATAAAAATATCTAAATATTTTAACCCTTCCTCTCCATTTTCCATCATAAATTTAATACCATATCCATTATCATTCATTTCATTAAATGCATTATTGATACTTCTACTATTACCTATTATAAGTATATCATCAACATATCTGTGATATTGTATAATTTCTTTCATCCTTATATATTTATCAATTACACTTCCCTCAATATAATCAATCATAATAGATGATAAAACACCACTAATGGAACAACCCATAACCCATCCTTTAGTTATCTTCCAAAACTCATTTTTATATTTAAAGTACAATGTTTCACTTATCAACAATAAAGCCTACCACCATAATCCTTTATTCTTTCCTTAACTACTTTTATACTTTTTTCTCTAGGTATACTTTGATACATCTTTTCAATATCAAACGATACAATATTTCCATTCCTATTTAATTTCACATTCTTTAGTTTATTTATAATTTCCTCTGAGCTTTTAATGCAATATTTCCCAAAACCCACACCATTTATAATATTTTTACACACTATATCACACAAGCCTTTAGGAACATAATTCTTAAAATCCAATATTGCTCTTACTGACATATTATCGTTTTGTGTTTTAACTTTCCCAAACATACTAGGATGTTCAATTACCATCGGATATAAACGTCTATATTCTTTTTCATTAATTAACTGTTTTACCCTCATATTATTCAATAGTATTTTATATTTTGTTTTAATTTTATTACTTGTATCCTTATTCATTTTCACATATTCTTGTTTTTCCATATCTTTTTTAACCTTCCGCTCATATTCATTTTCATTCAAAATCACGAACCTCGGTACCTTATCCTCAGTCGTCACAACCAATCTCTCTTTTGTTATTTTATCCTTAATTTTCATAATAACTAATTTTTCCTTCCATGCTTTCTTAGTTAATTTATCCTTTCTATTAATTGCACCATTAATCCTCGATTGTATTTCCATCTTCATTTTACTATTAATATTTGCAGCCTCTACACTCATCACCGTTGCCTTCCGTATGTTTTTATCCATAAACAGTATATATTTAATATCTTTATTTAATATTTCTGACTCTTCATTTGTTTTAATTTTAATATAAACATTATTCTACTTTGTTTTAAGTAGTGATTGATATAGAAAGATTGTAATGCGATAATATTGATTACTGAAAATTGTTTGGATTTATTTTATCATGGAGAAAAGGATTTGTAGTAATAACATGTGGATGTTTTTGTATGAAGAATTGAATTGTGTTAATTTTGAAAGATTTAAGAAAATTTGGAATATACAAAGAAGAATTGAGGAATTAAAACATCAAATATCGTTTTTAAATAATTGTAAAAGAAATGGAGTTATGCCAACATCGTGTAGATTTCGAATTAGTAATATAAAAATTAATAATAATATAAGTTTATATAGAAGAATTCAAAGAGTTGTGTTGGAATGGTTTTTGAAGGAAAAATATATAGAAATTGACTGGAATATTCGGAAATATAAGAGAATTAGAAATATTTTAAAATTAAATATAAATAAGGAATTATGGGAATATATTAATCAGGCTATATTGGAAAATAATAGTACATTAAAAATAGATTAAATAAGAAATATGAAAATAAGTGGAAATGGTTAAATTGTAAAAGAATAGCAAGGAACAATATTAATGTTTTAAAAAATAATGATATGAGTAAAGAAAAATATGGTTACATAAATGTATCTGGTGTGGATTTCACAAATGAAGAGTCAGAAATATTAAATAAAGGTATTAAATATATACCGTTTATGGATAAAAACATACGGAAGGCAACGGTGGTGAGTGTAGAGGCTGCGAATATTGATAGTAAAACGAAGATGGAAATACAATCGAGGATTAATGGTGCAATTAATAGAAAGGATAAATTAACTAAGAAAGAATGGAAGGAAAAATTAGTTATTAGGAAAATTAAGGATAAAATAACAAAAGAGAGATTGGTTGTGACGACTGAGGATAAGGGACCGAGGTTCATGATTTTGAATGAAAATGAATATGAGCAGAAGGTTAAAGAAGATATGGAAAAACAAAAATATTTGAAAATGAATAAGGATCCAAGTAATGAAATTAAAACAAAATATAAAATACTATTGAATAATATGAGGGTAAAACAGTTAATTAATGAAAAAGAATATAGACGTTTATATCCTATGGTAATTGAACATCCTAGTATGTTTGGGAA
Source organism: Epiperipatus broadwayi (assembly GCA_028023455.1). Taxonomy (NCBI): domain Eukaryota; kingdom Metazoa; phylum Onychophora; class Udeonychophora; order Euonychophora; family Peripatidae; genus Epiperipatus; species Epiperipatus broadwayi. The sequence continues at coordinate 3,547,673 of JAQFVV010006288.1, forward strand.
AGTTAAGACACAAAAAGATAATATGCCAGTAAGAGCAATATTGGATTTTAAGAATTATGTTCTTAAAGGCTTGTGTGATATAGTATGTAAAAAGATTATAAATGGTGTGGGTTTTGGGAAATATTGCATTAAAAGCTCAGAGGAAATTATAAATAAACTAAAGAATGTGAAATTAAATAGGAATGGAAATATTGTATCGTTTGATATTGAAAAGATGTATCAAAGTATACCTAGAGAAGAAAGTATAAAAGTAGTTATGGAAAGAATAAAGGATTATGGTGGTATGTCGAAGGAATGGATGTGTATTATTAATGAGGCTTTATTGTTGATAAGTGAAACATTGTACTTTAAATATAAAAATGAGTTTTGGAAGATAACTAAAGGATGGGTTATGGGTTGTTCCATTAGTGGTGTTTTATCATCTATTATGATTGATTATATTGAGGGAAGTGTAATTGATAAATATATAAGGATGAAAGAAATTATACAATATCACAGATATGTTGATGATATACTTATAATAGGTAATAGTAGAAGTATCAATAATGCATTTAATGAAATGAATGATAATGGATATGGTATTAGATTTATGATGGAAAATGGAGAGGAAGGGTTAAAATATTTAGATATTTTTATGAGGAAGGGTGTAACAGGTGAGATTGTTATAAGACATTATATTAAGGAGAAAGATAAAAGAGGTATAATAGATCCAAGTTCATATCAACCATGGTCTCAAAAAATGGCAGCAATGAAAGGGTTTAGAGAGAAAAATGATAGGTTAACTTTAGATAAGGATGTAGCTTTAATACAAAAGTTGGAGGTTGAAAATGATTATATTAATATGGGATATAAAAAGAAAGATATAAGTAAATTTTTTTAAAAATAAAGGTGAAGATAGTACATATTATAATAATAAGAAATTAACTGTAAATAATAAATGGATTTCAGTTCCATATTGTGATAGAGTATATAAAGAGTTGGTAAGGGAAGAATTACCTGATAATATTAAAATAGGATGGAAAAACAGTAGATCATTAGGGAAATGGATATGTAATATAGAAAATAATAATGAGAATGATAGGGCAGGGTTGGTGTATAAAATTATTTGTGAATTTTGTAGCATGATATATATTGGTCAGACAGAGAAGACTGCATTAGAAAGAGGTAAAGAACATGATAGGGCAATTAGGAGGAAGGATATGAGATCAGGGATTTATGTACATTTTTTGAATACTGGGCATAGAATGAGTTGTGAAAAAAAACATTCAGGTGATTAAGTATGTAAAGAAGTATAGTGAGAGGATATGTTATGAAACTTTGTATATACAGGAGAATTTTGAAAAATGTATGAATATGGTTAAAGGTCCTGTAAAGTTGGCTGGAAAATGGGTGTTGTTAGATAGCTGGAAGATTTAATTTAAGTTTGGTATAATTATAAGTAAATTATGTGTATATATTTATATGGATGATTATCATTCTAATTATGTTGGGTTTAAAATATTAAATATGGTTATATAGGTATGTAAGGAAAGAAAGATTGGGAAATTTATGAATGATATTAAGGTATAAATGTGTGATTGTATAATGTAAATATATGATTATGATTTAGATAAATATTATGTATAAATATTATGTATAATTGTTTTTATTCATATATATATATAACTGAATAGGAAATAGAAGATTTGTTTTATCTTTGATATTGTAATGTAAAATGAAGACTGTAGTTGGAGTTGCTGTAGAAAAGAAAGAATTGTAATGTAACTAATGGTATTTACATCTTGATAAGGCTCCAGTATAGGAGTAAAATCTGGGTTGGTGAAATTAAATATATTATTATAAAAGTTGTCTGATTAAATAATTTTTATTGAGTTATTATTTTTAATATATTACATTGCAAAGACAACATTATGAACAAGTTTTGTTTTGAAATTTGATCATTTTTTGGTATATTGTGTGATATGTGGAATACAGTAAAATATATGATTTGTCTCATAATGAAGTTTCATAAAATTCAGGAGGTTATATGATGTTTGAATATTGGAGGTGATGACACTTAAGTGTGATCTGTGGATTTTTATATTCTATTCTCACTGTTCTACAACTGCACGAAACCATACAGATGAAAAGTAATCAAATGGTTATGGTTTCTCACACCAAAAATCATGATATTTGAGCATTAGAAATGAAAGCACTTTAATTCTCAATTCTGCTTCTTTGCTTATTATATTTAACACACCAAGGAAGGTATTGCAAAAATGTGTGTTTTTTCAGTGCCTTGAACTGTAGATACAATAAGTAAAACTATAATGTAATGGTTTGTTTGGGGGGCTAGGAGATTTGAGCATCCACTGCAAGGCTGTAATTTGATTTAAGATCTTTAATTTTTGTTTACATCACTCTTCCATGGCCCTAAATTCCATAGGGTTTTGTATAAGTAACATTGAATGCTTACAATTTTATTTAATAATTATATCTACCACATGGATATTAAATATGTTGAAATTTTTTAAGCAAATCTGATATTGAAGTAGATTACTTAAACATATTTAGTTAAACTGTTCATTTAGTATACTGAATGTTTTCTATAGTGAATAGAGGGATTTGAACTTAGGATTTTCAGTCTATATCCTCCACTTCATTTCAGACAACCAGTATATATGACCACATACATGTTAAAAAATAAATGATACCAATATATGTATTTCATGCCAAAACAGCATTCATCATTTGGGTCAGATTATAATCTCCCACACATATTGTAATCAGAGCTTGGCTTATATTAAGATAGCAATTCTTTAAACTTTAATGGACAGGCTTTAATCTTCTCACTCTTCCAACATTACAACCATCCATTTCATTGAAAAACTAATTCTGTATCACTCAATGCGAATGGTGGATTCAATATTGTAGTTATGGCCATATAGATAGATATTATGTCAATCTAACTCCTCAGATTATCAGACCATTATGTATATTTATTTATATAAGAAAAATTCAGTACACTGGATGAATAAGCTAATTATTCATTTCCTTGAAAATAGGGTACATCTATAAGTTCAACATATCCTCCTATTAATATATGGATACATAATGATCCAATAATCTGAGGAATTAGATTGATATAATGTCTTAATGGGTATGACTACAATATCAAATCCACCAAGTGTTTTTAGCTTTCCATAATTGGTTTTTTAATGAAATGGATGATTGAACAGTTGGAAGGATGAAAAGATTGAAGCGTGTTCATTAAAGTTTAAGGAATTGCTTAGGTAGTTGTGAGATTATGATCTGGCCCAACTAATGATTGCTGGTTCTGACCCAAGGTACATATATTGGGGATCATCTATCTTTTAGACATGTATATGGTTGTGTGTTGGTTATTTGAGATGGGGTGGAGGTGAATATAGACTGAAAAATCCTAAGTTAAAATTCCTCTATTTGTTTAATCATTTTGATTGTTTTCAAACACTTTTCTTAAATTGTTTGCAACTACATTTCACATACATCATGTTCTATGCAGTTTATCACAGTGATAGATTTAGGAGCACAAAGAATTCAAGATTTCTGAACCAAAGCACATCCTATCACTTTTAATGTTTGAATGTTGTCCTCTTCTGGTTTCCAAACATTATTCGTTGGATCTCAGATCAATTAAATTACTTGTTTATTTTCACAAATATTGTGTGTCATTGATTATGTAAATAATATTTGAAAGAGAGTTAGAGATAATCTCTAATTTTATTTAAAGAAGAATATATGTCAGTTCTGAGTGATTATACATATACACATGTATATATAGTAGATATAAAGAATAACGCGTAAAATGGAAAGATATACTCTACAAGAATATGTTGACAAATAATAATTATTTCAGCATTAATATCTTTGACAAAGACCTTAGATTTAAATGTCTTTTGCAATAAGAAATATTTTTGCAATTTTATCATTTAAATATTTCTTTAAATCAGTAACATAAGCGTAGGTTTTTTTTTTAAATTTTTTTTCCTAATTAATGTTATTGTCACTGAATATTGAATATCTATCAGGATTATGTACATGATATCTGTCAAAATAAAGTTTGAGTATAATTTGAATTTTTCAGTTACATAACAAACTTTGGTTCTGCTTTCAACTTGAATCTAAGTATGATTATATCTGGCCTATTTAACTACTTGAAAAACTTTGGTCAGCTTTTAACTTCAAACCAAGTCAGGTACACATAAAGTGATTACAGAAACATGGTAACACAAAGAAGCTTTTCTCATGCTTGTTTATTAATGCAATAAATATAGGGTTAGATTTAATCAAGTTGCACCTATTTTTGCTCATACTAATAATCATATTGTTACTTGCTTGGGAGTCAAACAATCTAATGGCAGATAATGTATATTAATTCTATTCAGTTGACTGAACTGAGATTTATTTCAAATATTATTCAGTTAAGAATTGATTCTGAGATGTTTGGCTCAAAATTGTCATTTAACAAGTTAATCTTGGACATTTTAATCTCTGAGTCTGACATTCTATCATCATGTTTTAGATTGCTTCAGCATTCTAATGGCTGGTTAAGCATAGTTTTCATTCAGTTGATTTAACTAAGGTTACTTTTTAAATTTACATCACTCAGATAAGATCCAATTTGGGAACTTTTTACTCAGAATCTGCTTCTCTCACCACTGTATATTAAATTGGTTTCCCAAATTGTCATCATACCCTATATATTGCATATATAGACACAGGTATATAATAAGCCTGTGTTTCAGTTATTACATTGTAGAGATGTCTGCCCATCCTTGCATATGTATTAAATGGATTATGTCCTGTACATGTGGGGTTCAGATTGACCTTAGGTCAACATGAGTGTGACAAGAATCTCGGCCTCAGGGTGGCCTTCGAGCATTCCATCATCAGATTTTCAATTGGATGGACGGTTGAAGAGTTGGAGTGTGTAGTAGATTGGAGCCTGTCCATTAAAGTATGAAGATTGTCTATCTTAATATATATCTGAGCATTTATAGTATATATGTGTGGGAGATGATAATCTGGACCAACTGATGATTGCTGGTTTAGCATGAAATACGTATATTGGTGATTATTTACTTTTCAGCATATATGTGCTTGAGTGTATCAGTGTTATTATATAGAGTGGAGAGTGATGGGTCATCTGAAAGTCTGTGCTCATATACCCTATATATTACATATATAGACACAGGTATATAATAAGCCTGTGTTTCAGTTATCACAATTGATGATGGAAATCTAGGAAACAAATGTAAAGTTGTCATTAAGATTTTATATCTTTATTGAATATTAAAAATTAATACCTTTTACATATTGAAAAGATAGACAATGCAAATAAATGATTTCATCACCTGAATTTGAAGTGAATATTGAAAATTATAATAGTAAATTAAATATTTAAAATATCAAGAGCAAAAACAAATTATTGCTTTAATAAATTCTTTGCAGAACATTAAATTAAGTTTAGGCTTAAAATGTATATCCAGTTTTTCATGCATACAGTATGTAAATAAAAAAAATACTTGTGAGTAGTTCCCCAAGCTGCTAAAATTGACATCTCTGAATCAACATATGCATTATATATTGACACCATAAAAATATGACGATGCTAGCATGAAAGGATCATGAGTTACAACATGAAATGAGACCATGTTTTGTACTTTAACTCATAATTGAACAATATGCTATATAAATTTTGTGTTAAATTGGGCAAAATTACTACTGATATTTTGAAATGATTCAACCTGAATATGGAACGGAAGTCTATTTTTATATGGTTTACAAGATCTTGTGGTTAAAGGAAGAGCACTGAAGAAGCTTTGCAAAAGTATGAAACATACTATCACATTTTATAACTTGGAGTCAGACTTGCTAGTATCTTAAGATTTGATGGTAACTAGCTATGTAATATATGCATTGATTCAGTGATGGTATTGCAGGCTGCTTGGAGAGATGAGTCATCTTTTCAATGGGACAAATTGTACATATTGCCATCAATATGAATATAGTTTGTGGTAAAGTTCAATTATTTTTTAGCACAATTATTTTTTAAAACATTTCTAAAACTTATAACGATATTTTAAAAGCATTAAAATTATATTGAAGAGAGGGAGGGGGTTCTCTTATATTGAAGAGAGGGAGAGGGTTCTCTTAGGTAATTTTTTTTCTCTTTGGTCTAATCTCACAATTCAGTGATTTAAAATCATTAATAACTATCAAGCATTGGTGGTCGAGAGGTCGGCGACGGCTGCTTTATAAGCAGTTGTCCCGGGTTAGTGGGTTCGTTTCCCGGCTGATGCTATGACACATGAGAAAAAAAAAACAACATTAATAATTATAGAAATAATATATACGTTATACAAAATTTTTATTATTTTCTCTCAGAAACTTTTCGTATTCATTTTTTTTTATGTGATCTTAATGATTCTGTGGATGAGATTGTAAATGAAATCGACCGTAACGGTAATTAAAGATTAAAATGTACAAAGATCTGTTAATATACTGTTAACACTCACCATCATCAACCATTATCAATCCACTGCAGGATGAATGTCTCTCCAAGTTTAATCCATCTTCTATGATCTTTAGCTTCTTTTATCCACATCACCCCTGCACACTTTTTTATTTCATCCATTCATCTCACATGCGATCTCTTTCTGGGTCTTCTACAATCTCTTGGAACCCAGTTTAAGATTTCAGTTGTCTAGTCTATTATCTCTTCTAGCAAATATGTCCAGCCCAACTCCACTTCAGTATTTTAATTTTTTTCAATGAGGTCAATAACACCCGTTTCTCTTATCCATATATTGCATTTTCGATTTCTTCTTGTTACTCCTCACATGCATCTCTTCATACTTCTTTGAGTGATCTGAAGTCTCTGTATTGCTCTTCTATTAATATTATTGAACCGTATTTTGTAAATAATGAATATTATTTTCCAAAATTTTAACTGAATTGTTTACTTAACAGATATTTTTGTGGCTAATGTATTAATTTTAAATAGAAAATTATACATTTGAAAACTAAGTTTGTTTTGTGAACACAGATTCTCATCATTTCCTTAACATGAATATATATATATATATATATAAACAATGTCAAAACATAATGCTAACATAGATGCAATTATTTATAGGTCTTCTCATTCCCTTATTATACCTGCAATTTAGACACAAAAATGAAAAACACAAATTCATTACCATTATAAACAAAGTATTAAATGATACAAATGCAAACTGGATACATACTGATGCAAAATAAGATTATTCTATGGGAAAGCATAATTGTAAACTAAGTATGACATGCTGGAGTGAACTTGGAAAAAATTAAGTTATAAATTTTTAAAGGTTTAAGTGTTTTTAGCATAGAAATAGCATGGCATATTTAGAGTTAAAAATTATCACTTGATTTTCAGCTGAATAAAGTAAAAATATCTTATTTGCCAGTTAAATAGAATTGATGAGTTCAGCCTGAAAATTGGGTGCTCAAATATCACAGCCATAAAACATTCAAATATTATATTTTCAAATTAATTAATATTTTATCAAAATTGTTTAAATTTTTTGTAAATAAATACTTTTGAATATATTGATGACATTACATTTAAGTAATAAAAAAGTGTACCCCTGAGATTTTGCCTATAGTTTATATACTGAATTTGGTAGTTAGAATTTGTGTTGGAAAGAGAATAAAAAGCTCAATCAAATGATTAGATGATGTAAATATCTTTTCATCTTCTAGGGTTGTGGATAATTTGTATGAAAATTTTGAAAGAATTTCACTATTCAGTAATTTATACAATAGAAAAAAAAACAATTATGGCAAACCAGAAAGCCATGCGCAGCAGCCAATAAAATCAGTCTGGATGATGATGGTTGTTAGGTCTGTTATGTTAAAATTGGATATCAGTCTTCTGTATCAGTGTAGTAAAAGAGATAAATGGTACATGATCTCTCTGCTATTCTATGTTAGACCTCCGTTGTAAATGTGAATAAGCTGAGAATACTAAATGGTAACTGTATTAACCAATGATTTCTGCTGATGAAGATTAATAAGCAAAATCTAGTTTCAAGATTTGGAAACTACCATACATTTTTAATTGACTAATAATGCTTATGATTGAAAGCTCTGAAATATAGTAATGAAGTAGATTATTTCTCTTTTAATAAAAATATTTCTGAAATTTGACCAGGAATAGAAAAGTTTAATTGAAAACTGACTCTAAGAAGAAGTATTTGTATTAACATATACATTTATGGGTTAAAAGACAGACCTCAATAATTTTTTAAAAATTAATGTTTTATCAAAATAAGTATTAAGTAACAATAACTTTTTATCATATTGTTAATGAAAATCCACATGCAACGGACATTGGGAAAATTTTTTTTTTTGTAGTTCTTAAACCTTCCAAGAGGAATCACAGCTTTTTGTTAATAAAAAATTCTGCTTTGCAATACATCTATCACAATCAGCATTTTCAACCATTATCAATCTACTGCAGGATGACTGAAGGTCTCTCCATGGTCAATCCATCTTCTTTGAAACTCTAACTTTTCTTCTCCACATCACTCAAGCACACTTTATTTTTTTCATCCATTTTACATGTGATCTCTTTCTAGGTCTTTTACAATTGCTTGGAATTTAATTTAAGATTTCAGTTGTCCATCTTTTATCATCTCTTTTATTAATATGTCCAGTCCAATTTCACTTTAGTCTCATATATATATATAATGTTTTCGCGGTTGTATGATATAGATAAATTATTACTTTTTGGGTTAAACTGTCTGTCAAGGTTAACTTTTAAAAGAAAAATTGTTAGATCTCAAACAGTAATGCGAGATGAGAAATGAGATTCAACTTGAAGTAGTTCAGCATTTAAAATATGAGGCTTATCAAAATGTTTATTTCCCTCAGTTTTTTCACCTATTAATTTTAAGTTAATATTAGAAAACAGAGATAAAGTGAGAGGTTTCCACGTAGCGGGATTATATTGTGCTTCATCAGCCCTATTTAAACCAGTAGAGAAGACAGAGATAAAATGAGAGGTTTCCACATAGCTGAAATATGTTGTGCTTCATGAGCCCTATTTAAAACATGAGAGAGTCAATTGAAATATTAAAGAGACCTACTGGTTTAAATAGGGCTGATGAAGCACAATGTATTCCCGCTATGTGGAAACCTCTCATTTTATCTCTGTCTTCTAATATTAACTTAAAATTAATAGGTGAAAAAATTGAGAGAAATAAACATTTTGATAAGCCTCATATTTTAAATGCTGAACTACTTCAAGGTGAATCTCATTTCTCATCTCACACTCAGTTACATTACTGTTTGAGATCTAAGGATTTTTCTTTCAAAAGTTAACCTTGACAATGGTGGATGCTAGTTCATCGAAATATCAGTATGTAATGGAAAATAACACACAGTTAAGCCCAAACAGTAATAATATATTCCCTCTATTGTGTATGTAATTCTTTTGCATACATATGTGCATATGCTTTATGATGTAGGTTTTAATTCTTTTCTTTCTATTCTTTAACTGAATGAACTTTCAGTGATGAGCACCATAATTAGTCTCAAAAGTGCACACAGCTAATTAAAAGAAATAAATAAAATCTGTTTTATGAAGCATGCACATATACGTATTCAAAAGAATTATATATATATAATCAGATAAAATAAGCAATTTTAAATTGTAAATGTAAAATGTTATTCAGGATGGCAAAAAGTTGCCTATAGCTATTAATTATTTTTACATATTGGTTATTTTGAATATTGTAGAGCTTATTGCAGAGTTTTTTATTGATATAAATATATAGCATCGTTTTTGTATAGGGGTACCAGCATATAGTTAGTACATATGTTATCCAATATTGATCAGTAAATGGGTATCTTGACATTCTAAGAACTAAATGATAAATTGACAAGGATTATTTCTCTTTACATCTAGTTTCATTATTTTTGAGAGTTGTTGGAGAATTCTCTGCCAAGTCTATTATATATATATATATATATATATTAAAATCTCTTACCTTCCCATTTTATTCCAAGACCCCATCTCCATGGATCCTGACATTCATAGTTAGTACCATACTCTATAGTTACTCTATATAATAAATATTTTAAACATGCATGCACACATTTGTGTACTAATATATGTTTCATTATATATAGACATCAAATGCATATATATTTTAAAAGTTATATAACATTAAACATTGATAAAAAAAAAAAAAGTTAAAATAGATTACTGTATATGTTTGTCGTATATATACTTAACTATGAAATAAATATTAAAAAATTATTATGCACATTTTAAACACGTATTTCCAAAAATATTTCCTTTTTAAATAAAATGAATATAGAAATTCTAGAATTAATTAATTTTTCATTTAAACGTTGGCCATAGAGCAAAATTATCTCCAGTGATCTTTGGTGACATTTTGTGATCACAGCTTAAGAGTTTCTTTGTGAATTAAAAGTTTAAAATTTATAAAATTAATATTTAATCTTTTACTAATGTCTCATTTTTAATTTACTTAGAATGGTTCTGAAGCAGTGAATATTAGAGTTCTGAATATATATGGTAATAACAAAAGTATTCTTTGTTTACTAATAGTTTAGAGCATTATTTTAGTTGGAAGGATTTAGATTTGATCATATGCAGTGTTAATTTAGTTTAATAATAAGCAACACTTGCAAATAAAGGACACTTTAGACATTATGTTGTAGTGCTTAAAATATCTTTTTTAAACAGTTATATATATATGAAAAACCAAAAAACAAGTTAAAAACTTGCTAACGCTTGTATTTATGCCAATACATGGCGTTCTACCAAAAACACCATCAAGCATATGTTTACATAAACGTCAGAGCAAGCATTCACTATCTCTAACTTTAATTCCACTTTCAGATCATGATTTCAAGCTATTTGCTATCATCAGTGAAAGACAGGAATAAGAAACTAGATCTAAACACAAACTCTGAGCGTTTATGAAACAGTTTCTATTCAGCTTGCAAGCGTGAATCTTTTAGACACGTAATGTCTTCAAACTCAGCTTAGCAAGCCAGATAGCTATATGGCTCTGATCTCAGTTCAGCATCACCACATAGTAGAAACCTCTGCCATATATATCATTGCTAGAAAGACCTTAAAGGTACATTTATGAAAAACAAAAAACAAGTTAAAAACTTGCTAACGCTTGTATTTACGTCAATAGATGGCGTTCTACCAAAAACACTGTCAAGCGTATGTTTACACAAACGTCAGAGCAAGCATTCACTATCTCTAACTTTAATTCCACTTTCAGATAATGATTTCAAGCTATTTTCTATCATCAGTGAAAGACAGGAATAAGAAACTAGATCTAAACACAAACTCTGAGCGTTTATGAAACAGTTTCTATTCAGCTTGCAAGTGTGAATCTTTTAGACACGTAATGTCTTCAAACTCAGCATAGCAAGCCAGATAGCTATATGGGTCTGATCTCAGTTAAGCATCACCACATAGTAGAAGCCTCTGCAATATATATCATTGCTAGACCTCAAAGGTACATTTATGAAAAACAAAAAACAAGTTAAAAACTTGCTAACGCTTGTATTTATGTCAATAAATGGCATTCTACCAAAAACACTGTCAAGCGTATGTTTACACAAACGTCAGAGCAAGCATTCACTATCTCTTAACTTTAATTCCACTTTCAGATCATGATTTCAAGCTATTTGCTATCATCAGTGAAAGACAGGAATAAGAAACTAGATCTAAACACAAACTCTGAGGGTTTATGAAACAGTTTCTATTCAGCTTGCAAGAGTGAATTTTTTAGACACGTAATGTCTTCAAACTCAGGTTAGCAAGCCAGATAGCTATATGGCTCTGATCTCAGTTCAGCATCACTACATAGTAGAAACCTCTGCAATATATATCATTGCTGGAAAGACCTCAAAGGTACATTCATGAAAAACAAAAAACAAGTTAAAAACTTGCTAATGCTTGTATTTATGTCAATAGATGGTGTTCTACCAAAAACACCGTCAAGCTTGAAATCATGATCTGAAAGTGGAATTAAAGTTAGAGATAGTGAATGCTTGCTCTGACGTTTATGTAAACATATGCTTGATGGTGTTTTTGGTAGAACGCCATCAATTGATATATATATATATATATATATATATATATATATATATCACAAAATGACCCCTAAGTTCACAACTAATCAGACTAGCCAAAGAAAATAAACTCTAAAACACAATCAATGGTTTCACTGCTACAAGCAGACTTCTGAAGTATAAAGAACTACACTTGAGAAGTCTGCTTGTAGCCGTCAAATCATTGGTTGTGTTTTAGAGTTTATCATCATCATCATCATCATCATCATCATTATTATTATTATTATTATTATTATTATTATTATTATTATTATTATTATTATTATTATTTTTGACTAGTCTGATTTAGTTTTGAATTTGAGGGTAATTTTGATTATTTTATTGACTAGTTTAGCTTTAGGCTGTTAATGCTTATATGTATATATGTGTGTAAAATTAAATGGATTTTATAAGAAATTTTGTTTTGTTTTATTTGTGCATGAAGAATCAAGAGATTAAAAGACTTCAAGATTTTATTATAATTATTTAATCTTTTTAATAAGCAAATAATGTACATCAATGTTAATGAATTATTGGAAAATCAGCTTTTTTGATTCAGAAGAATTCCTAAAATGACAAGATAGTTAAGTAATAAATAATTTACTCCTTATTCTCATTATCATGTTTATTTCTGGAACAGAGCAAAAAATTTAATCAAGTTGGAGGATAATTGCTCAGCTATATGGAAGTATTACCAAGATCCTTACAAATCAGTAATTTATGGAAAACAGCCCACTTATATTGATCCTGAAGTCTGATATAGTTGTAGCACAAATAAAAAAAAAAAATCAAACCTGAAAAGTCGCTATTGGAAAAACTTTTTTTACTAAAATTGAAAGTCAATTAATTATAGTATCAATCAAATAGAAGCATTCTGGAATTTTGTTGTAGTTTCCATTATTTTTGATTCATAACTTATATTTTGTTTCGCACTATCTGGTAATCCATAGGTGGATTGATTTGATAGTAATTGCTTCGATTTTCTTCAGGTTTTAATGACTTTATGTATGATACTTTGTTAAAATGAATGGAAAATTATTTTACATTTATTTAAGTTGCTGCTTTAATTGAAATCCATGTAATTTATTCCCCCCCCCTCTCAAAATTGATATATCATCTGAATCCATATTTTATTTACCAATTATTCCAGGCATTCTATTGAATAAAAATCACTTTAGTGTCTATGGCTTTTTAATGGTAGATATAAGCTATTCCTTTGGAGCTTAATGTTGGGATTGAATAGTCTCATATCATATAACATAATATGTGTGTGCTATTATATTTTAAGCTTGAAAAGGAATGTAGAATTGAAATCAGACAAAATTTGCTGTATTTACCTATTTGAAATCTAGTCCTGTCATACGATAAACTCTTTATGATTATCATTGATGATGCTATATTTATAACTTAATTTTACTTATATAGTTACTCATATAGTCTTATGATGCTGATTTTTTTGTTTGTTTTCTATATTTAGTAAAAGCAGCCCTTTTGATGATGATGATTTTCATCACAGATTGAATCACACTTCGCCATCTTCAGTCTGTATCATTACAATATATAATTAGAAAAGTGGTATTAGTTGTCAAAATCTTGACCACCACTAGTGTAAATGGATGCCTTATGTGTCAATATTTAAAAATAAAAAAATATTTGCTCTTATAATAATAATATGCGTGCATATGAGCAAAAAGGACGTGATAACTTTTATGGAAATAACAAACGTGATCATCATCATTGTTGATAGGTGATTTAATTCTTATAATTCTCAATAAGAATTACTTTTGTATTTACTATTTAAGAGTTTATATGAAGCAGTGAAGCATATATCGTAAAATGAAAAATGAACGACTACAAATATATCATGCTGAGTGAAACGTGAACTACAATTTAAAGTTCCACGAGGCATAACGGGATTTTCCTTTTGTATATTATTTTTCTTTTTGATTTATTTATTAAAATATATATATAGTTACAAATCTTTGTTATCTAAATATTTATAAAGCATTATTTCTTAATGCAAAAGTTAATAATTTATGAAATTCTGAATTTGAAATTGTGAATTAATAATGAAGCAAATTACTGATATACACATATTATTCTAAATAAAAAGTAGTTACTTATAAAAATATATTTTGAGAACTCGAGGCAAATAAAATGTATCTTTGATAATAAAAAAAAGTATTTTTTTTTTTTTTATGAAATACAAGTAATTTGCCCCGAGGGTGTGTGAAATGTTTAAGCATTATTATTATTATTTTTTTTTTTTTATCAATGAAACCTTATTTATATTATTATGTTTGTTAAATTTTGAAATTAATTATTTAATCATCATTAAATTCATTTTTATTTATTTTAATGAAGCACTTAGGATACTTGGAAATTTTGAATCAATATTTAATATTTAAGTAATTGCTTGGCATCAAACATTTAAAATCTATAAACGTCACACATTTTAATAAAAAATACGTAAAAATTACAATACATCTACAGTAAATATGTGTATGTACCACGAGTGCTCAACTACTTTATTATTTTCTGCCGGTCGATCATGCACGTTTTCTTAAATATATATTTAATCATTTTATGTTAAAAATATTGAATATTAAACGATATTTTATCCTTAATCCTGCTAAAACCAAAAAGTAAGGCATTCATTAACTACAGAAGTGCTTGATGAGTTTGCTTTTACATTTCGAAAAAATTGCCAAATCCATACATTGTCAAAAATCTCAGCAATAATTACAGTATATTCCTTTTAATTTTGTTTCTCTTTGATTTACCATGTTTATATTTTAGTATTTTTAATAAAGATTGAAATGAGATACAAACATTACATTTTACTCTAGAATATAAATAGATTATAACATCAATTGATTAAAAACACAACAATTGCTAACATGCACTTAAAGACTTTGTAGCCCTGATATATATAAAGATAATTATAAATTGTAGAGAATTATAATGAACAATGATTAAGTGCATTCGTTTGACTTTAATACTTTATGGTCTATGTCATAATCCATTTTTCCAACAATAATCATAAATACATATAGTCAGGGGCAATCAGATTGTGTTAAACAAAAATATAGGAGAAGGCAAAGCGATGTCACAGCTTGTAGAATGACCTTAATTTTACAGATAAATTTCCCCAAAAAATATTTGAGAAAAACTTTTCCAAGCAGGCATACCACAATTTCAACATAAGCCAATTTAAGAATGAGGTGCCAATTTGGATAACTCTGTGACGTTAGTGACTGCAGCACTCAGCAATAGTCTCAGTCAGTTCTGTGCTAACAGTGTTTTATGATACTAACAGTGCTAGAGTGAATCTACCATATCCAAGTTCTATCTGGATCTGATATGTTTGCTTGTTTTTGCAATTTGTAACTAACTTCTTCAACAGTCCTGTTTTTGGCCCTGTGAGTAAAAACTCTTGTTTCCCCCCCTCCCCATGTTCTTATTTTAAATTTTGAAGGGCCTCTAAAACATTAGTTGCCCTGGGCCTTGCATTTTGTCTGAAAGGCCCTGCATATAGGAAGATAGACAGCATTTAAATAATGTTTAATTTTTGGCAAAAGTATGGTCAATGTTTTCCAAAAAAAAAAAAATTATGTAGATGATACCAGGATTAAAACATTTCTTAATGGTGAGGGATTTTAGTAATTGTACATTTTTGTGCATTCCTTAGTTGGGAATAGTTAAATACTAACTTGGTAACTGATTTGGAATAATTAGCTATTTTGAGTAAGGGTCAGTTATTTCTTGGAAAGTCTTATATCTATTTGGAAATAAACGTTTTTTAAAAAGTTTTACCTTTCTCAGATTTAAACCCAGATTATGGACAAGAAAAACGTTCATTTTTCAATATGTGCTATATAGTCAAAATGGTAAAACAGTCTTTAAAGCACTCACTGCGTGACATAGTTTTCTTCAACAGTTTTTTGAAATTGAATTGTAAGGTATTAATAATCCAAAATGGTAAAATAGTCTTTAAACCACTCACAGCATGACATAGTTTTCTTCAACAGTTTTTTGAAATTGAATTGTAAGGTATCACTTATCTAATCAATTGCTGGAGGTAAGCATGTTTAGATATTTACTTACCTTCTTCTATTCTCTATAAACTAGATAATTATGTAATAATAAAAAAGAAAACTAAATAACTGGACTATTGACTTTCTAAGTAAAAAGTTTATAAGCTGTTTTGGAATTAAACCACTAAACATCACATGATCACTATCTCATACTAGCACATAATTGTTATTAAACAATTCAAAACACCAAAATGTATAGGTGCTGAATTGAGTTCAGACCCATATGACTATATAAGCTATTGAGCTTGGATTGAAAATATTAATTGTGTTTTCAATTTCATTCTCATAGTTTTGTAGTTAAATAGAGTTAAAAGGTGGGTGCTGGAGGCTTGCATTAGATCCTAAGATCTAGGTGCGGTGCTCTCAGATCCAAGGCTCCTCACTGATGAAGGCCACAAGCCAGAAACAAGTCTGGGGATATTGGATGAGTAGGCACTAGATAGGGATTTTATGCACAAGCCTTCTGGCATCCATTGATTGCTCTTGTTAGCACAAGATGGCACTACTATATGGAGAGTTTTGCTCTGTTTTGGAATCTAAAATTTTTTTTTGTTGTCATTTTTATCTGCACTGGATTCAAACAATGCATAGCAAAAAATGTGTCCACTATAGTATGAGACATTTATATATGTAAATAACTTTTGTATGATACCATAACTTTGGATACTGTACAATTTTTGAAGGAAGAAATTATGTTTTTACAATTGTTCTGTGTTGTTAGCTCAGTAGTAGAATGGTGGAATAAAGAGATAAGGATTCTGGATCACAGATCATCTTGCTGGTTTTGGTTTTAAATGTTACATTATTTCTTGAGCAATTAACCATTACAATATTGTTAACTATCAGTCTATGTAGTTTTACAATTTTCATTGTAACTTCAAGCTCTTTATTGATCAATTTTTGTGATTCTATTTCCAATTAGAAGTATTTTTAAAATCAAGCTGTCTTTCCTTTCCTATCTTCTGAATTTAGTGTTGTTGTTTTATTTTAAAAATTGTTTTTTACTACATTACTAACATTTATTATCATCTCCATTAGGATTACTTTTTAAAATATATATCTAATAATTTCTTTATATCGTTTTTTCCCTTCTATGTTTTCTGCTACTCCTTTTTTTTTTATTGTTAATAAGTTCTCCCAATTCTTTAATTTTTAGAATCAATTTTTAATTTTTAATTTTTTGTTTCTATTATTAAAAAAGACATTTTATTTTATTAGCTTATTGGCTTATTAATATTGTAATATTTTATTAAGAATGCAATCTCTTTTTCGATATTCCAAAAAAAAAAAAATTCAGTGATTACTATAATTTTTATTAGTATTTTGATGTTTTCAGTCTAACTTCCACTTGTATTCTTCTCTCATTTATAAAATATATATATTTCATTTTTTTTTTTTTATTTGCTTGATTTTTTTCATAAAAAGAATCATATTTTTTTTTTTTTCATAGACATTTATTTTTTTTATATTATAAATAATACCATCTAATCTTATACACTAAACACACACAAACGATTATATATAAAATAAAAGGATGTATGATATATAGATGGATAATGGATGGATAATATGTATATATAAATAAGAATAATTATAATGAAGAAATAGCAATATTGTGTCTGCATAGCTACTGTAATGTAATTTTCTGTCACTTATTTACAATTTGACATCGTGGCTCAAAGATATATAACATTCATTTCTTTCTGCAGTTCTTAAATTGCACTTTGTCAAGCCACTTAAATAAGAAAACCTTGTGAGTGAGTGGAGCTCAGAAAATTGAAAACATCTTTAAAATGAAGAGCCCTTTTTCCTGGAAACAATTGAATCAAGAGGGTTAACACTGGTAATGTGTAAAAACATTTGTTAAAAAAAGATCCATAACGTTTTTAGACTTGCTATATTTTGTTTTATTTTGTATTTTTTAAAAATCATTTAATGTATTTATTTACAGTCTATCTATGAGATCATATTTCATTTTTGTACATTTTTATTTTCTTAGATTTTTAAAATCTTTCTGTTTTAAATCTTTCTGTTTATGTCTATCTCTCACAGCTATATTATTAATTAATTTATTTTTTCGTACAATTAGATCACTTAATTTAGCACATGTCCTGCATGACTCAGTGCAGTCGTAAAGTAGCAGCTTCAGGAGCTTAGGGTCCATGAATAGCATCTCTATTTCTGACACTCCTAGTGCTTGAATTTCATGTGAACTCCTAAGCAATAAATCATTCTAGTTATGTATTTATGACCTAATATATGCAGTTATTTTTTCTTTTATAGTTTATATATATATAATAATTAACAGCCAGTCAACACTTAGACAATCCCAAAATCAATAACAATTCAAAAATGTCTAACTGTTGTCAAGGCAATCTTTTTTTAACAATAAGAGTATCTGTAATAATAAGTATATAATAATAAGTGTCTTTATAAATATTTTAGTAATAAGGGGGGATTCCGTAGGGATTCAACCCTTATTGTTAAAAGGAGGATTACCTTGACAACAGTTAAATATTGTTGATTTTTATTGATATTGGGATTGTCAAAGCGTTGATTGGTTTTTAATGATTACTTATAAACCCATTTTTAGCTTTGAGCATTTTTACATTTATTATTTAAATATTTAAAACCAGGCATTCTTCACAAACCTGGGAGCTTAATTGTAAGTATAGAGGATTTGAGCTCAGATTTTCAAGCACCTTTCAAACATCCACACCATCTCACACAACTGATACACATGCAGAAAAGATAAATAATCACCAATATATGTATTTCATGCTAAACCAGCACTCATCAGTTGGTCCAGATTACCATCTCCAACACACACACACATATATATATAATCAGTGTTCAGTTTATTTTAAGATAGCAAATCTTCATACTTTAATACTTTAATGGACAGGCTTTAATCTACTCCAACCTCCAACTTTTTAGCCATCAATTGGAGGTTGGAGTAGATTGAAGCCTGTCCATTAAAGTATGAAGATTTGCTATCTTAATATAAACTGAGCACTGATTACATATATATGTGTTGGAGATGGTAATCTGGACCAACTGAAGAGTGCTGGTTTAGCATGAAATATGTATATTGGTGATTATTTATCTTTTCTGCATATGTGTGGTCATGTGTATCAGTTGGGTGAGATGGTGTGGATGGTTGAAAGGTGCTTGAAAAATCTGAGTTCAAATCCCCTATATTATTTAAGTAATACGTTGGGTACATTTTGAAATATATATAGAGACAGCACTCCATTTAGTTGGTTTTCTATTTTTTCTTGCTTTTTTCTTTCTTCCCTTTTATATGTTGTCCCTCCCTTGCTATATATATATAGGCTTAGTATCTGGATTTTTAATATTTGCCAACATTTATGAGATTATAATGCTGTGAATGTGGTTTGGGTATGATTTTCAGTTATGATTATATGTTTATTATAAAATTCATGTTGTAAAATAGAGAAATTACTAATATTTCTAACTAAGAAGTTGTATTGCTATTGTAGTAAGCTTACAAGATGCTGAAATTTTCTTCACATTTGATAAGGATATGTGTCATCTGGCTTTTTATATGGAATAATATTTATTGAAGTTATACCAGCAAGAAAGTACTGAGATTTCCTCATTTATTTACACACATATCTTCACATTTGATCATTTATATATAAATTAAAACATGTTTTAGAAAATAATATGCAAAAAAGTTCTCCACATTATTGGGGGGAAATTTTCTGAGAGAAAAAATAGTCAAATATTTTGCAGAGATGTATAAATATTTTGTTATTTAGAAATATCTTATTTATTTTCTTCAGGTCTATTGTGTCCTTGAGAGATGGTAACAATGAATTAAAAATTGTACTAAGAATCGGAACACTTTATAAACCTTTTAGTTATTAAGGTTGAAACAACTAAACAGTGAATACACCATAGCTGCTATTATTTTAGAACATACCATGGCAGCTATCAAGAAGACACTAGCCATTAAGAGGATGAATTAATCTCCATTGAAATGTTAATTGCTGGCTCTTGTCAGACATTTTTTTTTTGTAATTGTGAATAAATACCCTTTTTAGATTTGCAGTCACCTGATCTATTTTGTTCTAATTGTGAGGAATCTTCCTTACTATTACATTAATAGACATTTTTTTATCATATCTAATCATGAGACAAACAAATACATATGATTTCCTGAAGGTTTGTGATGAAGGTGTTTTAGTTGTAGCTATATGTTGGATTATTTCCATCATCTAATAAGAGTATTGAATGTCTTTAGAAAAATTTAATTTTAGTTAAATATTCCAAGTACATTCAACTATTAGTAATGCACTATGTTTTGAGAGGTATTATTCTCCTCCCTTCTTCATGTGTTGCTGGTCTGATCAGTGATTGTACTAGCATGGGAATTGAACCTGGACCAACATTCTAACCAACTGAACCATCCTGCCAAAAAGCAACAGTTAGTAGAAATTTCAAATATTTATCTATTAGATTCCTCCTGATTTCTCCACTTTTTTTTAAAAAACCAAAGTAGATTAGTGATTTCCATACATTATGTACAGTCACACTGGGTTGACTTATGGGATTGTTTGCCATTGTCATGTGAGAAGCTTCTTTAAATTTTCTTCTTCATGTCTTTTCTCTATCCAATATTTTTGTACTTTTCTAATTGAACATATGTTCATTGGCATATACATGATCTGCTACCTTACACACATCTGTTTTCTCTCTTCAAATCATCAGTTTGTGTTCTTGTAAGTGCTTTTTAATGGGATGATTGGTCTCACCAATACCTATTCTTTTACATCCACATTCACATGGTATTTCATAGATGCAGTTTTTTCTTTTTCTCAGCATTTCAAGTTTAGGCTTTGTAGATATTAGAATTCCTTGCAGTGTGGTATGGCTCTGGAAAGTTATTCTAATATTATACTGATTGCAAATTTTCCTTAATTTGAGTGCTATGTTTTGTATGTATGGGTACACTATAGTTCCAATAATTTTTTTTTCTTTTGATGGTTCTTTGTTATCTATTTAAGGTTTTTTTAATAGCAGCTGATGGATAACCATTTTTCATAAGAGTTTGTTCTATATAGATCTTTTCTTTTGTCAAATCACTGGTTTTTGAACAAATATTTTTTGCACTGTTCCATAGTGATAGTATAACTCCATGTTTTGTATTTTTCATATGACTGGATGTATGGTCTAAGCATTTTTCTGTAAATGTTGGTTTTTGATAAACTGTAGTTTTGATTTTGCCATGAAGGAATCTTGTCACAAAAACATCTAAGAATGCCAATTTTTGTTTTTGTTCTGATTCTATTATAAACAGATTCATTCATACAAAAGTGTTTGGGTTCAAAAAGATAGATGGCCATTCTATCTTTTCCAAAGATTTTATCATGTGGTTGAAGTGTTAGTATTCATTCATTTTATATTTAAAATTCTAAGCGCATGTGCAACAGTTTAATGCTGTTTAAATATTATTGTTTATAAAAAACATCGCGCTATATAAAATAATTGACTTATTTACATACATTTAATTTCAAATAAGAATGATGCATCATAAATTCTAATAAATTTCACTAGCGTCATTCATTCAAGCATGTAAAAGTAATTTAAAGTGATTATTTAATAACTTCAAGCTTTTATTTTCAAACCCTTAATATTCGCCCATACAAAAGCGTTTGGGTTCGAAAAGATAGATGGCCATTCTATCTTTTCCAAAGACTTTATCATGTGGTTGAAGTGTTAGTATTCATTCATTTTATATTTAAAATCCAAAGCGCATGTGCAACAGTTTAATGCTGTTTAAATATTATTAAAGGATATATGTTGTTGATGTGTTTTCAGAAAGTTTATAGTAGTGCTTCACCATGTGGCCATACAACAAATGTATAATACACATAACAACTATGGAATAGTTTTTATGGCTGTGGATTCAAATTTTTCCATGTAAATATTGCTAATCAGAGGTGACAATGGTGAGCCCATAGCTATTCCTTGATTTTATTTGAAGAATTGTGTTATATTGAAAGTAGGTTGTTTTAAGCAGAATATTAATAGCATTCCATTATACTATCAATAGGAAGAATTATTCTGGTTTATAAGTTATTTTTGCCATTTAACCTTGTCCTTACAATAAATTATGCTTCTTCACATGGCACATTTGTTAATAAATTTTCCACATCAAAGCTTACCACTAAGTCAGTTTATTTCAATTTTCATGTTCTTGATTATTTCTACAAAGTGTCTAGAGTCCCTGACAAAGGATAGGGTCTTGTAAGCCAAGGGACTTAGAACATTGAGAAGAAATCTTGATAAATTTTGGCAAAGTGAATTTTTAGAACTAACACTAAGTCCTAATAGAACATAATCCTTATGGATTTAGTAAGCCATAAAAAATGAGGAATTTTGCTGAAATACAATGTTATTTTATTTTTTCTGAATCATTGAAGTATCTATGATGCTTTCTGAGTAATGTTTGTAACTTTGTTTCTGAACTTGGTATTGGATTTTTTGCCCATTTTTTTGCATTGGTCTGCTATGAGGAGTTTTTTGTATTTTGTTGTCATAATCAGTTGTATCCATTACAACTGTTGCATTGCCTTTGTCAGTAGGGAGTAATTATAGATTTATCTACTTTGTGAGATTTTATTGTATTCCTATCACCATAGGATATGTTTGACTTCCAATTTTTGTTGCTTGTCAAGTATTCTTTTTATTCTCCAGTGTAATTCTGCTGCTTCTTCTAAAGGTAATTTTTGAGTGACTTCTTTGGTGGCTGCCATTATATCTAATAAAAGGATATTAGATGGTGAAGTTTTAATTCTCTTTAAGAACATAAATCTTAGTATCTGTTAGATGTTTAGAACAGATTTTTAACTGTTGAAGCTGTTAAACTGTTTGGTACATTATGATTTTTGACATTCCCATGTAGTTTAATGAATATCTTCTTCTGGTATTTAAAAAAAAAATTTCTGTGTGTTATAGAATATGATTTTCTTACTGCTTGCGAAACTCTTGTAAAAAATATTCATCAGTAAGTTTATTTTTTAGAAAACATTCTGCATTATTAAGGGAATGCAAGATTTGATACTTAGAAAACCTTTGAGCATTTATTCTTTTTCTTAACAGAACTTCATTTGTTCTCTGAGTAATTTTCTCAGCTCTCTGGGAATTCCAAGCCTCTAGGAATTATCCAGATTTACATTTACACAAGGAAGTTTGATTTCCCATGCTAGTACTGTCACTAATCAGACCAGCAACATCCTGAAGAAGGGTGAAGAAGAATATCTCTTGAAATGTTGTGCATAAACTAATCTCACATGATCACCATTTCTTATGCGTGCTCATAAGTGTTATTAAAACAGGCAAAAATCTCTATACATATTGCCACTCAGTGCAAGCCAGAGTAATCAATGGATGCCAGAAGGCTTGTGCATAAAATCTCCATCTAGTGCCTACTCATCCAATATCCCTAGACTAGGTTCTGGCTTGTAGCCTTCGTCAGTGAGGAGCTTTGGATCTGAAAGCACTGCATCATGATCTTAGGATCTATTTCAACCCTCCAGAAGCCACCCTTTATCTTTCTACTTAATTACAAAACTAGGAGTCTTAAATTGAAAACACTGTAATATTTTCAATCCAAGCTGTGTAGCTTATATAGTCATATAGGTTTGAACTCGGTTCAGTACTTATACATTTTAGTGCTTTGGTTCTTTAAAAACCATAGCCACTGAGGTATAGAGAGTTTTGCCTGTTTTAATAACAGTTATGAGCAAGCATAAGAAATGGTGCTCATGTGATGTTTATTGGCTTAAAACCAATCCTGCCTAATAGGATAGTGGTGGTTAAGGTTATTAAAAAACCAAAGACACCAAAATGTATAGTTACTGACTGAGTTCAGAACTATATGACTGTATAAGCTACTGAGCTTGGATTGAAAATATTACAATGTTTTCAATGTAAGACTCATAGTTTTATAGTTAAGTAGAGATAAAGGGGGGCTGCTGGAGAACCCGGTTGCATTAGATCCTAAAATCTAGGTGCAATGCTCTCAGAACCAAAGTTTCTCACCGATGAAGGCCACAAGCCAGAAACTAGTCTGGGGATATTATTGGATGAGTAGGCACTAGATAGGCATTTTATGCACAAGCCTTCTGACATCCATTGATTACTCTAGGCTTGCACTGAGTGGCAATACATAGAGTTTTGCCTGTTTTTCATAAACTAACCTGTGTGCTATTTATTACTAACAGTTGAGTGTATTTCGAATATTTAAATAAAATTTTTCTAAAGACATTCAATACTTATATTTGATGATGGAAATAGTCGAACATATAAATGCAAACAAATGCACTTAGAAAAAACACTAAAGATGTTTAATTTATAAGTTGTTAAATATATGTTTTACATTTAAATTTTATTATAATAGGATTTATTTTTAAAAAATACAGTTTATCTAAATCCAAATAAGTCCAATTGAATTTATTATTGAATCTGAGTGGGTTGCATAACCCTGATATGATGCTTGTGTCAAATGATAAATTTATGAGTTAATAATATGTTTGAATTATTTATATTATTGCATATTTTTTTCAAAAGAGTATTTATTCTGATGCTTTGTGAATTAAATATTATGGGATAAGAGGGTAAATAGCTAATAGAAGGGAAGATGTGTGTGTGTGCTATTAATATATTTTATAAAAATATTTGAGTGGAAAAGAATTTGGGTATCTTTTGTCTCTATACAATATAACATTAAGTGTAGATAAAAGGAGTAAATCAAATTACAGTGATCATAATATAATAACAATAGAGTAATTATTAAAAAAAAATGATGATTGAGTAAAGACAGAGGAAAAGTGAGAAATTGAAAATGATTCTTGAAGATTAGAAAGATGAGAATAAAAATGATTCTTATCGTTACATATTATTGTTAATAAGGTATTTTTGTACCTCTATATTCTTGTCTTATTTTTTTCTCAACATTGACATCTTTTACTGTGTAGAATTCCTTCATTATACTGTTATAATTAATTAATATATCTGATGACCAAACATTGTGATTTTCCTGTAAGTGGTGATGTATTATTTTTCTTTCTGCTTACTATTGTGATTCTGATCCTTAGCTATTGCCATTTACTGTTTGCTCATTAATAGCAATTCTGTAATATATCCCATCATTTAGAGATATACCTCAGGATTTATGTATTGGTTCTGAAGTCTTTTTAGTTTTTAAGATTTTACCAATAATTCATTTCTATTTTAGTTATCATTGTTACTATGGGATTGCTTTAATTTATTCTCACTTTCCTAATATGATGTCATTTACTTCTCCAGTCCCATTTATAGTGATAATATTTGCCCAACTTTGTTTATTATTTAAGCTATTGCACTATTTTCTTAATTTACTTTGTGTTTCTATTAATTAATTTAAAAGTAATGAAACTACTGTTGGAATACAAAAAGATTTTAGATTTGAATTTTACTTTATAGTAATAATTTCAATTAAAAATACATTGAGTAGATGTTTGCACATTTGTTTTTTTGCAATGCTAATGGCTTAGCATTCAAATTTAGATAAAACTTAAGGTAGCTGATAATTTTTTATTCATCTTAGGACTTTTATTTCTGTTGCTGACCAGTTGGCCACACACCTAAGTAATTATATCAATAGTAAATGGAAGTCTGTCTCTTTGATAGTGGGAGAATTTAGATTTTAAAATATTTTTCAAGCTGTTCTGATGACTACACATGCACAGATCATTAAACAAAAATATGAGGTTCTCTTCATAACAAAGAGATAAATATGTGGTTGTTATAAACTTCAATTGACTATTTACCTTTAATCAGTTTAGAATGTATCTGAGATGTAAGAAACATAATATTACTGCCAATGTAAACTCTGCATTTGGTTTCTAAAATTGCCCTAGATTTCTGAAACTTTGAATATACTGTGACAATCTAAATGTATATCTTTGAAATCAAAGGTAGGAAATTACTGACAGATATGAATAATCCACAAAGATATAAGCTATTTAAAATGTTCATATTTACAAATCAACTTCCATTTCTATTGTCATAGCCTTTGGCAGTATTACATTTTTTTTATTTTATCATATTGGTTTTCCCAACTAAGAATGATGGTAATTTTCAAGTTTAAAAGTGTAATATCAGCACATTGAAGTTGTTCATTATTTTCAAAATATATTATTATCATCAGGTTTGACAATTAAGTTCATGAACTTACCATTATATGCTTACATTTGCAGCTTTATACAGTTAATTTCATAATGTTTCATATCAGTGTCTTACACCTGTGTTCATGTTGAAATTTGGTGGCTACTTTCTTAAGTGGTATTCATCAATATTGTTATGTGTTTTTGCATGCTGTCATGAGAATGTCTGAGCTTGAATTATAGAACGTGAACAATTATTAAATTTCTTACTAAACTTGACAAGAGTGAAAATGAAATCAGAGACATGTTAGTCCAAGTTTAGATGGGTAACACCATAAAGAAAACAGAAGATAAACCTGACAAGAATGAAAGTGAAACCAGAGACATGTCAGTCCAAGTTTAGGTAAGTAATGCCATAATGAAAACAGAAGAGTACAAATAGATTAAATGTTTTTCTGTGGGAAGAGAAAACATCACTGCTAAAAAGAAGTCAGTACAGCTGATAATAAGCGGAATTGATGAAATCATTGAAGTAATTCATATTGTGTATCAAAATTATTGTCTTATTGTGAAAAGCATAACAGACCAAGAAAAAATTGATAGAAAAACAGTAATATTTTGACTGAAAATGTAGGTATTATTTCACACAACACTGTTTGTAAGGGAGTTTTTAACACTCTCCCTACTCACCTAATCTGAGTTCCCAATAACTTTTTGCTTTAACTGAAAATAAAGTAAATATTAAAAAGAAGATATTTTGATGACATTGATATCATCAAGATTAGTATGATCCATAATTGTTTAGAAGGATAGATTAGGCACTGACATTTGGACATATCTGTCTATTTGGAGTACTTCGAAGTGACTATAATGTCATCTACTAATGAGGTGTGTAGCGCTTTATGTAGGATAATTTTGAACACTTAATTTCTAGACCCTTGGTTTATGTATAAGTACATAAAAATAGTCAACAGATAAACAATATAGCAATATCAATAAAAATCAACAATCTCAGTCTGCTGTCAAGGCAATCTCCTTTAAACAATAAAAGTGATATGATCTAATATACAATCTGTTGTCAAGGCAACCTCTTAAAGAATATAGATGGAAATCCATCTTTATTTATACATAGGTGGAAATCCATAAAGTTTGTTTTGACAACAAATTGAGACTGCTGATTGTTATTAATGTTTGTATTTTTTTAAGTGTAGATTGCTTTCATGTATTTACATTAATACCTGTCTAGTCTTGAGCATTATTAGCTTTGTGTGTGTGTGTGTGTATAATATTTACGACATTATATTTATAAAGAGTAAAGTAGCCACTTTAAACAGTTTTTTATAAGGCAAAAGCTTTCTTCTTCCAAATCTTTTTCCTAAGCATTAAATATTATTGAAAAATTTTTCAGTGAACTTGGGTATTGAAATTTAAGGTCATGGGTGCACTAATACTTTGCCTACGTACCATTATATTCCCATTATTATATATATGCCTATACGCGTAGATATATATATTTGAAATAAAATTATTTTTCACTTATGAACACTTTTCTGATATATGATTAAATATTAGTATTTTCACAAATCGTATATCTTTTACTCTTCTTTATCTCTTTCTAAGCACAGTACATAAAATAAAAACAGCTTGTAAATGCTGGTTTAGAGATAATAAAAAAGAAAGAAAAAAAATAACATTATTTTTATTCCTAGATGACTTAGAAATTTTATTACTTGTAGATCTTTTTTCCTATATCCAAACGTGATAAATACTAAAATAATTTTAGGATTTATCTTGACATTTTCACACAATCATAAAATATTTAAAAATTGTTTTTGCTGAGAATTTCCAAGCAAACTAAGGATTTTTTTGACAGATAAATATTTTATTATTGGCCAGCTAATGGATATATAGCTATCCTTGGCTAAAGAGTAAAACTGGAAAAAAAAGTTTGTAATATGAAATGATTAAAAAACAATCAGTTATCCAGTTAATTAAAAATCTTTAATATTTCTCGGCTCTGTGAAAAGATGGTAGGGATGTATTTGATTTGTAGTATGCTATTTAAAGTCTTTTTATTTATTTATTTATTAATTAATCACGTATAGTCATCCCCAGATCATATATATATAAGTATTTTTTTAGAAGAAATAAATTTAGTAGATCAGTTGAATTATTCATAGTTTGCATTGACTGGATGAAGGTCAAAGGTCAAACATTATTTAAATAAGGTACAAAGATCTAAACAGCAATGATGATGGCATATAGTTTTTCTTCTGCTTTACACTACACCAAAATAATTTAGATATGCTACATGGCTAAGCTATGGGTTGATTACCTGTAAAAAGGTCCTCAATGTGTTGTAACCTTTAAAAAATCATTATATTATTATAAGCATGGCAGTTGATCTGTTAACCACTATAACATAAGACCTTTTTTGATTAGATATTTTTGAATATTTTTGCATACATAATTAATACATAATTAATAGATCTTCATATGCACAATATAATTTGCAAATTTTCATCTATGACTGTAATATTTTTAAAAACAATAAATTAACATCATTTTTAAATGATTGATGTACTATTATTTTTTTAACATCTCATTGCTTATTGTAATTTATTAGGTATATAAAAATTTTAAATTCTGATTATACAAATATTAATCATAGTTGGCAGTATATTTTACAAATTTTGATTATTCCCTCTCCGAGAGGGAGGATTAACAAAAAGATGATAATAATAAATAATGGATTAGAAATTAATTTGTAATGACTGTATAAACCAATCTTTTTTTTTCTGAGTGCATTTTGGAAGAGCCACATTAACCATACATATGACATATTTATGTTTTTTTAAATATAACAATTGCTTTTGAAAAAGTTACTCAGAACCAAAAATGCATTATGGTTATATTAAATATTATCATAATTTCTCTGTGTCTGAAGAAGTATTTATATTAACTTTAAATTATCCACTTATATGCTTAAAACTTAAACTATTATTATTTAGAGCCAAAATGTTAATGACACCCCCCTCCAATACCATCCCTTGTTTCACATTTATATGTTGGACTACGTTTCTTCATAGATCATGCTTTTTAGAGATTTAAAGAAGATAACTTATCTTTCTAGATATTATGAACAACTCTGTCTGTTGCTGAGGCTGTATAACCAAGTTCCAGAATTTCTGTTTATTATAATTTACTATTTCAATCAAAGACATTTCTCAATTACTGACTGAAACATACATTGGTGTTGTGTAATAACTATGCAGAAGAAATGCTATACATTTTTCAAATCTGCCCATACATTATATTGATAAGTGTGTTTATGTTTCATAATTAAATAATTAACTTCAATCATTTGCTTAAAAATGTATAAAATACTTTCATTCCTTGAAAGCATCCATGATTGTTAACACTCTAAGAATTATAAAATTTGCATTTTGCTCTATTATATTTGACAATATAAAGTATATTATACTCAAGAGAAATAGCAAAGAATTGTTCAACTCATATTCTATCCAATTCTTACCCAGGTATATCATGAACAAAACTTGGCAGTCTACAATCTTTTTTCATTGTGCACTCTTAACATTTCATATATGCACTCATTCTTGAAGTAATTATGAATTACTTAATTCTTTGCCTGTATGAACTGCTGTCTATGCAATCTAAAAATTTTTTTGTACATAATCTATAAGCAAATGTTACTAAATAATATATATATATATTGTAACATAATATAAATGAAGATTTGTGACTCTCAACCATGATTTTAACTTCTTGAAAGAACTCAGATCTTTACAAGACTTTTTATAATAAATACATAATTATTTTATGAATGCACTCTATAGATATATTTATCTCTAAGAAACATTCTAATGAATTTAAATTAGAACTTACAAATAGGTTTCAAGTGTTAGGAGATTTTGAACATGATTCAGATTTGAATAAAATTAATATGAAAATAACTGATACACTTTTAAAAACTGCAATAAACATAGCTGGTAGAAAAAAGCAGCAATTGACTAATAAAATTTCTACTGAGACTAGAGAATTTATGAAGAAAAGAAGGAATATGAAGATATACAAAAATGATGTATTAAAAAGAATTGAATATCTCAAATTTTGTAAAATGGTACGGAAAAGAGTTGAAAATGATATAAGAAAGTATAACTGTGAAATAGCAAGGAAAGCTGTAGAAGAAAATAAAAGTCTCAAAAATGTTAAACAACATTTTGGTATTGGTAGGAAATTTATATTTGCAATAAGAAAAAAAGATGGAATTATTACTAAAAAGAGAGATGACATCATGAAATTGGTAGAAGATTTTTATCAAGAATTATATAGTAATAAAGAACAAGTACCTCCTATATCTATTACATCTTCCGAATTGCCCAGAATTTTAAATGAAGAAGTGAGACATGCAATTAAGTGTATGAAGAAAGGAAAGGCTCCAGGAAATGATGGAATCATAATTGATATATTAAAAGAAGCAGGTGAAGAAATAGAAACAATTTTAGCAAAGTTATATACCAAATGTCTAAATGATAAAGATGTACCGGAAGATTGGAAGAATGCAGTAATAATATTAATATTTAAAAAAGGTGATAAAGAAGATATTAGAAATTACAGACCTATCAGCCTTTTATCAGTTTTATATAAAAAGTTTTACCAAGATAATTACAACTCATCTACAGAGAACTTTGGATTTCCACCAACCAAGAGAACAAGCTGGATTTAAAAGTGGTTTTAGTACAATAGATCATATCCAGGTATTGAGAGAAGTCATAGAAAGGACAAATGAATATGAGTTGTCATTATGTTTTGGATTTGTAGATTATGAAAAGGCATTCGATTCTATACACATTTCTTCAGTGATTAAAGCATTGGATCATCAAGGTATAGATCCAGGATATTGTCATATTTTAAAGAATATTTATAAAAATGCCACAGCAACAATTAGATTACATAATGATACTGGAAAAATCAACATTGAGAAAGGTGTAAGACAAGGTGACTCCATATCTCTAAAACTCTTTACAGCAGTGCTGCAAGAAGTATTTTGTGGATTAAAATGGGAAACTAAAGGAGTGAAAGTAAATGGAGAGTATTTAAGTCATTTAGATTTCGCAGATAATGTAGTTGTTTTTGCAAATAATGCTTCAGAGCTGCAGGAAATGCTGCAGGAGTTAGCAGATGAAAGTAGAAAAGTAGGACTAAAGATAAATGTCAAAAAGACTAAAGTAATGTTTAATCGATTTGCTCAAAATATGAAAATAAAGATTGATTATGAAGAATTAGAAGAAGTTAACAGTTAAAAATACCTTGGTCAGATTATTAATATAGATGGAAACATAATGGAGGAAATTAATCATAGAATTAAACTTGATTGGAGTGCTTTTGGTAGAAATAACTTGATACTAAAAGGAAATATGCCTATGTGTTTGAAAAGGATGGTTTTTAACAAATGTGTTTTACCAGTTCTTACTTATGGATCTGAGACTTGGACACTTAATAGAAGAGCAATACAGAGACTTCAGACCACTCAAAGGAGTATGGAGAGGTGTATGTTGGGAGTAACAAGAAGAGATCGAAAATGCAATGTATGGGTAAGACAACAAACAGGTGTTACTGACCTTATTGAAAAAATTAAAAGATTGAAATGGAGTTGGGCTGGACATATTGCTAGAAGAGATGATAATAGATGGACAATTGAAATTTTAAACTGGATTCCAAGAGATTGTAAAAGACCCAGAAAGAGACCACATGTGAGATGGATGGATGAAATAAGAAAATGTGCAGGCATGTTGTGGAGAAGAGAAGCTAAAGATCGGAGAAGATGGATTAAACTTGGAGAGACCTTCATCATGCAGTGGATTGATAATGGTTGATGATGATGATGAAGAAGACAAATATCTCAGTGTACTAATAAGACCAATATCTCAATGTATTACTATGTCTCAGAGTATAACTGTATATTTAAGAGAACAAATACATTTTCTAACATTCCTATGTTTAACTAACAAGTTTATTCTAAGTTAGCATATTATTTAAATTCGATTAAAAATTATCTTGGGGTTTAATATTCAAATATAATAAATTATTCTTATAATTTTAACTCTTTAACATTATAAATTATTATCATTGGTATGATTAAATATCAAAGGGCATTTTGTTGTATTTAATTCCTATCTTGCAAATTAAATATTAAAATAAGGATGATGTAAGCATATAAAAATGATGAGCAATCCTCTTATGAAGCATTGTGTTTTTAAATAATGATACTAATTATAAAATCATGTGCCCATATAAATTAATAGAAGCTAAAATGAACTAATTAATACAAAGACCAGATAATAAACAAATATAATTAATTTATTAACCCTAGGATAATAAAAAATATTATTGAACACATTAGCAATAAGTTCTCCACAATAATCAACAATATTCTTTTAATGTTGTAATTAACAAAATTATTCATTATTTTATTATTGACTAAATGTGTAG
Organism: Epiperipatus broadwayi; assembly: GCA_028023455.1. Taxonomy (NCBI): domain Eukaryota; kingdom Metazoa; phylum Onychophora; class Udeonychophora; order Euonychophora; family Peripatidae; genus Epiperipatus; species Epiperipatus broadwayi. The sequence continues at coordinate 3,580,632 of JAQFVV010006288.1, forward strand.
GTATCTCACATGATGTAAAATAGAACACTTTGTTGGATAAAGTTAATAAAATGAATGTTTTCTTCCATCTTTAATAAGATCTGTTTTGTCACTTAACTACTTCATAAAAGAGCAAAATATTAACTCAATTTATAATAGTATTTTTAAAATATGGTTTTAACTAGCCTGATTCCAAAAGGTACTAGTGGCTTATCAAGCACACCTCATGAATAAAACAAGAATATATTGTGTCAGGAGCTTCATTCAACTGAACAATAATGTTTATACTAGTATCAATGCCACAAGTATAATTAAATATACAATATAATCTTTTTAAAGCTTGAAAGTATCTGTGTCAATAAATAAGTGTAATGTCTATAAAATGTCTCAATTATCTGTTTATATACCCTTAATTAAAGAAACAAGATTGAATTAATAGGCCAATAAAACATATAAAATGTTAAGTATTATAACTAGCCATAAATAGTTATTCATTATCTAAACATTAACAATGATCCCCAAAGTACCTAAAGAATCGATAACACAAACTTATAATAATAAAGCAAATATACTATCTATAATTCATGTTTTATAATTTTCTTCTCATGAGAATTTTCATTGACTAAGATAAATATAAATATTATAACACTTCAACACATTTGAGAAATATATATTTCTCATAATATAAAATGAATTCAAAGTGTTTTAAAATGTTCAGAATTTTCTGGTGCATTCTTTCAAAATATTTGAAAATGATTCAAAAATCCTATTAGATAGGAAAGAGACAATTTAATTCCTGTAATGAGTAATTGGTAATAAAGGTTGTCCTTTCAGTACAATCCAGTACAGTAAGTGGTTTTATATTTGAGGTATGGAATGTAGTTATTAATCTCTGAAGGATGACATACAAAAATTATAATTTTTCTTAAAATATTTATGAAAAAATTCCTTAAGTCAAAATTTCATTTTTAACAACAATTATCCAAAGTGAATTTATTTATCCTTGTAAACATGAACTTCAGTAATTAATTTTCATATTCAACAGTGATTATAAAATATAATAGTAATAATAACAAGTCTAATGTCCCAACTCCTCACTGAAGAGACCCATAGGTCGAAACCGGTCTGGGGATGGGGACAATCCAAGATAAAAATGATTTGAATGTCTTCTCTTGTAGTAGCATTTATCATAAATAAAAAAAAAAAAAAGCTTGTTTAGAGTTATTAGCACACTCTTAATTTTACATATTATAAAATATATGTGTTTATTCAGGCAAACTTCATTTTTTTTAAACAAAGTTATATCCAAAATATAAGTGGTTGTCCAGATGGATATAAAATTCAGTAGTTAGATTCATATTTAATGAATCATTATTTAATATGCTGATATTGATTCAGTAAATTTTATCAAACAAACTTTTTGGAGATGAGACAAGTGAATAACATTAGCATTCCTATATAAATTTAAATTTTCAGGTTTAAATCCAAGTTGTTTAGCTGCATTACTTTTAAAAGTGCATCATAAGATGATAAATGTAATTAGATGTTTAATTATCCATTCAGGATAGTTTCAAGAAATATTTTCTATTTAGCCTAGGTTTTCTTACTCCATTGTCAAGGTGTTGCATGAAACCATGGTCAGGAGATTGGGGAGGGGTTCCAGACAGAGATATTTTAAGTGCTGGCTCTGGCTAAGCATTTATCATAAAGCTTGTAGAGGAATTGGCAACCTCACTGTTTATAACTTACAAGCTTAAGAGATAGGATCATGTGATATATGGCTCTTATTTTGGCCAATATTGTTAATTTTAAATTTAAGTACAATTTATAATTAGATAATAAGAAAGACTAAGCAATTCATAATAAGTTGTACCATTTATAGATTTGCATCATATGATCAATGAAATCATTGTCTTTGTTCAAATTTTCTTTTTTGACTATTTACAGGAAAGTTTTAAGTTGATAGTAAATGATAAGTCAGCAGGCGATATTGGAAGTTTTAAATTTTTATGGCGTCAATTTATAGAATGAAATAATTTATATATCATTATCTTAATTAATAAAATAAAATATATATTAATATTTTATAAACAATATTTATGTTATAAATATTAAAATAAATGACTTTACTTTATTTATTGAAAAGTTCTCATTATATCTAATATTTTATTACCAATAATTATTAAATTTACTTAAGTATTTTAAATGTTAACGGCATTCAAGAATTAGAATCATTCATGCAAGCACACACACATATATATGTATATTAAATATAATGTTAAAACTTTCTATTGTTATTCAGTGTAATATTTAAATTGTGTTTGTACAATAATAAAATTACTACCATAGTAATACTATTCTTAAAAAAAATTTTTTGCGAAAGTAAACACTGCATAAAGGTCTAGCCTTGATTCTTGGAACAAAATATGATTGAAGTTAGTTAGTGAAAGTTAAAAAGTTTTTTTTATCGATGGTATGGGTGTGGAGAAATGTACAATTGAAATGGAAAAACAGTTTAATGAAATGAAATTAGTTGAGAAATTCAAATCAATTGCATTGTCGCATCATAATATTTCAAGAAATTTAGAACAAATGGACTAATATGTTTCAAAACGTTTGAGTTTTTCAATAGTAAAATGTGAGTATTTTTCATTATGTCTGGATAAAGCACTAATCAAACTGATTTAAGTTAACTTTTAATTTTTGTAAATTATTGAAGAAGATGCTATTAATGAAAAGATGCTCAATCATACATTTTTACATGGGTTTATTGATATTTTCAAAGCAGTTTAAAACTATTATGGACTATGGAGAATTCCTTGACTATTGTTGCACTGTAACAGCAGGGACCAACGCTGTGATAGGGACTGGAATTGGATTTTATTAACTATTGAAAGATATTAACTTCCTACAATTCGTTTTATAATTTACCAAGAAACTCTGTGGGAAATTTCTGTGTCAAACCAAGGTCATGACAGTAGCTGTAAAAACAACTAATATTATATGCAGAGGTAATAGATCTGTGACTCATCAAAAGTTTCATTATTTCTTGAGCACAGTTAATGCTGCATGTGGAGATTTGCTTTTCCCTTCTGATATTCACAGTTCAATGGTAGAAAATATTAGGAATGGTTTTTTTTTTTTTTGTTGCCATTTGGAAATTCCATATTTCTCAAAAATAATGTGAAGTCTGACACAAAAGAACATAAAAGTCAAATTCCAAATTCCATCTTTTTATCAGATCTTGCAGTTGTAACAGATAAAACTAACTGTTTGAATGAGTTAAAGTTGAAAATAAAGTGCAAACAATACAATATTGCTACTTTATATTGTCATTTGAATGGCTTTCAAAGCAAATTGAAGTTTTTAAAATTATCATTGGCTAATAACTTTTACTTTTTTTCCAAACTGCAAACAGCATTTTGAAGAAATGAAGAATTTTGAGGTAGTATCAATTACAGCTTATGTAAAATACATTGAAGAAATCATTGGGATTTTGAGAGGCAACTTGATGATTATAAGAAAATTGAAGAAGGTATTCTAATTTTTACTCAACACTTGATTGAGTGTCAACATTGAAAATTCCAGATGTGATATACAACTGGAATTGTGTGATTTCCAACCAGACCTTTTTCTATTTTAAAAGTGAAAAAGGTAATTTTTTTTTAAAATTACTACCAAGAGAGAGGTAGCTGAAATGGAGGAATTTTGCCCTAAAAATGTGCTCAATGCTTAGGAGCCCATATCTTCTCAAAAACAATTTTTTCAACATTGAAAGTGATTAAATCAAATCATAGTTGTTGATTAACAAATCTTTTCAAATTTACAGTCATTGGAAATTACAAGCATCAAGATTTATATAGGTATTCCAGTAAATGAAGTGGAACTACTGCAGTGTTCTCATTAAAATGAAATAATTATCGCATCTTGTCTGTTGTCTAAATAAAAACTTTTATGAGTACTGTAACTTTATTTATGAAATATTAATGTTGTTTGCTAAATTTAACTAATAATAAATTTATCAAAATAATTTATTGTATATATACAATACTTACTCTGGATGTGACCATCGGATAGATCTTTTTTTATGTGAATTTCATATTGCTTAATGTCGGACAACCCTGTTAATTAGATTCATCCATATATACATTTGCTCATTTGTTAACATTAACATTGTATTTTAGTTTTGATTTAGTCTATATCCATCTTTGGATAATGGGAATCATTTAAGAATTTTACAGAGATATCCAAAAATCATAATATAACATTATTGAATGTCTTTTACTGTCCAAAACATGGCTGGTAGGATCGAATGAAATGCGATGACAACAAGCACATAAGCAAATGGATTAATCGAAATATAAATTAGCATATTATTATTCACGTACACAGCTATATGTGGCAAATTAGATTGCTTAATTGCTTGTATACATGGATTAATTAGAAATATATAACATCTTTTGCCCATGAACATCCTTTCTTTAATATATACACACGCACACCGTTATATGTACTAAATGTTGCTCATTTCATTTTTATCATGTAAGAATTGTTAATTAGAAGTATTTTGAATTTTATTTAGTATATGTGCGTATTAGAAAATTAAAGTATATATTCACACATTTTATTATTATTAAATGCAAAATTGATTATTTAATTGTGTGGAAAAAAAAAAATTATCACATAGATTTTTTTTCCTTATTTAAAATTAGATCGTTTTTTAATTTTTTATTTTAACTTTTAAAAAGAAATAAACTACATTTTCCTCTTCCCCATCTTCTGTTTTTCTTTCTCGATGCTCTTCTTCAGTGATCATCTGGTCATTTGTATGAAATGATTAAAATTATAGATTTCTTTAATTTCTACTATTGTTATCACATGATTGCTCTGCTATCTTATTCTTTGTTATCTCAACTTTTTTAAATTAATTTTTAGTTCACATGTAAGATATATTAATTTTTTAAAGATAACCAAGAAGATAATTAAATTGTAGAATTGAAGATATAATGTTTGATCATCGTTTCTGCTGAAAAAATTTCATACATCATTGACGATTAGGAAATTAAGAGAGTCGTATAATATGACATTAAGGCTAAGTGTGTTCACAGTTGTTTTTACTGAAATCATATTGTTATTTGATAATAATAATAATAATAATAATAATAATAATAATAATAATAATAATAATAATAATAATAAAAACATCAGAGTATAATTATGAAATTGAAACAAATAAACCAATCAAAACAAATCTAGTCCTATCATATAGCTTCATAGAGTATGTTATGATAGTAAATAATGGAATGATTAACATCTTAATATGTAGTCTTTTGAATTGTGTGTGTATAACATATAATAATTATAGGCATTTACTTAAGTATTTAATAGCCATTGCTGAGAATAAGTTGTTGCTAAAAATATGACAATTCTTAGATAAATCTGTATTCTAATCTTCATGGTTTTTGTATAAGTTTTTCTTTATTGTTTCCTTTGCTCAGAATATTGAGTAACAGAATAGTTGGTAGTAGGTGAAGGAGAATTACTTCCCTCAAATTCAAGTCCAGTTTGCTGGATTTGCAAAAGGTAATCTTACATACAAGGTCGATATATTGAGTTTTATGTGAGTATTAATCCAGAAAGTAAGGGAAAAGAGTTCTTTGACAAAGCAAATTTATCAGTAATTTGCTTCTTAATTTCATAACTCCATTTATTATTGAAGCTTTTGATTACAACAGCATTTTTGAAAGCTTTTCCGGTTACTTTTATTAATTGGTAACTGTATTTTTATGTTATCAGGTTCCATTCTTATCCCATTTATTTTAACCTCTGATTCCAGTTTATCCAATATAGATTCACCAACCAATTTCTTTAAAAAAACTTGTTCTTTATTTAACTATATAAAAATTTACATTCAATAAGCAACGTTTCGACTATTTCTATCCTTATAGTCTTTTTCAAGCCACTAAGAAAAAATACAAACAATATTATCAATAAATAATAAATAAATAAATAAATAAATACACAAATAAAACTAAAATAAAAAATTAAAATTACAAATATAAAACAAAATAGAATAAAAAATAAAATAAACATATATATAAAAATATAAAATATTACCTTCCCCAAAAAATAAAAAATCCAACAAAAAAAAACTCTAAAAAAAAATAAAAACCCTTTTTTATTTATAACTAACAATTAAATTATTTAAATGGATAAAATTCCTCAAACTAGTCATTAATTGTTATCTTAATCTATCAGCTTTCTATTCATATATGGTTTAAATTCCTTAATGTAGAAATTTTCTTTTAAAAACCTTTCTTTATAATTATTTACAGTTTTCAAAAGTTCAATTTTGTAATCAGTATGACCAAATTTACACCTATGAAAATAAATTGCAGATTTTTTATCAGATAAATGTTGTTTTAACCTTGTTTCTAATTTATTCTTAGTATTTCCAATATAAGAAATACTTTTACCCTCCATCCAACAATCTAAACATTTAATAATATATACTCCTTTCATTGCCTCAAGCATGTTAAACTTATCATAATAATTAATCATCTTTTTTAAATCTTTCTTTTTCTTATATACAGGAAACAATTTAATATTAAATTTTTTATTAATTTTTTTACAAATATTTTTAATTCTAATAAAAATATTTTGTAATACTTTAAAACCTATGTATACCTTATCTAATTTTTTATCCTTATTTTTAATTTTATTTTCTCCTTCAATTTGCCTTTTAATTAAATTTAAATTATATCTGAAACAAACGACACCAAACATAAAGTTAGGGAAGTTTACTTCATTGCGGCTGATCGATCGGCAATCAACAGAAGAGAGGCCTGCTATTCCCTATCTCGTAAATGGTCTACGTAACATCTGCACATAAGTTTGCATAAAATTTGCATAGTTTTACAGTTATTAACAGAATAACTCACCATGAATATGGGACTGTAGACTGTCCCGAAAGCGCTTGGCGGTAAAAATTTTGACAATTTATTAATAGCTTCATTACCTGTGCACAGAGCACATATATATATATATTAATTTATTTAAGTGTTAATGAAGTAAAATCTTAACTATACCATAATCAAGTAATACTCCAGAAGTTTTATACTAGTCAGAAACATTATTTAAATATTTTCAGACCAATACTTAAACTTATTGATTGGATAGTATGTAAAATGGTGTATCACTTATTTTTATTTGATTTTTACATTATTGATTCGAAATATATAACGTATAAAAATATATTGATTAAAATTTATAAAATTGAAATGTTCAGCTAATAGTATATTCAAGTGTTCTTGCTTCCTACAATTTGCATTTTTTAAAAAATTAATATTTGAATTTTTTTTTAAATATTTTTTATTTTTATTTTGAATTTTTAAATTTATTTTTACTATTCTTTTTTTACTATTAAAATAAATTGCAAATTATTTTAAATTCAGAATTGCTTATTAGTCTATCATTTATTCAAATTTAAAACACAATCTGAAGAATTTATTTGCAGTATATATGGTTTGTTTACTTATACCTGAGTAAAGTTAACCAGATATTTTAGTACTGAAACACTTGCTTATACTGGTAATTTGGTCATTACTTGCCATCTCTTGATTTATTCCATCAATGATTTCTTTTCATCACTTCTATTTGTGTTTTAGAGCTATATGATTTTTGGTATCTGCTTCCTTAGCCTATGATATGGGTTCAAATTTAGGCTGTGTAAACTTGAACATTTGTTAACAGTTTTGCTCTTATTTTTATCAGATAGCAAGATCATAGACAACCTGGCTAATAATCCTATTTTGATGCATAAATGATATCTAGTTATTCTTGAGGCAAACGAAAATGGAAAGTCATTCAATTTTTCACCACCCAGCAAACAGCAAGTCAAATGAGAATTGTCTCCCCTTTATTGCTTTTCTACATCTATTAGAGGAACCTTTGTGTTCATTGGGCTACTTGTAAACTATTTTACTTCACTGCTTACTAAGCTCTCGTTTTATCCAGTGAATTGATTTTTTTTGCTATTACATATTAAATTAGGCAAGTTAATGTCCAATTCATTGAGTAGATGAAGAACATCAGAAATGAGCTGTCAAGATTGTCTTTTCATCCAGAATCCATTGCTATTTGATCAGCAAGTTAGTCCAATATAAACAGTGTTCTCTTCAGAGATCATATGTCTGTAGTTGGATTTTTAGTTTACTATCAGTGTCTTTTCACAAAATTTTGTGCATTGGAACAGAATTACAACTCATGCACTGCTGTCTCTTATAATTTTGCCCACTTAATAAGAATAATAATGAAAATTTTTGGAATTGCCTCTAAGACTTTAATTGTCACCTATCATTTTAACATCGAAGGAATTTGTTTAGAAATACGGTTACCTTTTCCTTTCTTTGACAAATCTCAATGTCATATGTGGATATGGGATGTTACAATGTTTTTGTATAGATTTATTGACTCTGTATTTGACATTTGCAAATTTTTAAATAAACGTGAACTTTCTACTGTCTTTAGTATATTTTGTAAATGCCATTTTAGTTGTATTCATGTATGCTTATATAAACATAAACAGCCTTTTAAAATGACATTTCATTGAAAATACAGACTTTTTAATTGTCATGCAGGTATGAATGCATGGTGTTATCCCTTAATTAAAAATAGTTAGAGACCCAATTCTAAATCAGCATTGGGTGATTAATTGTATTAGCTGTAGCGGGCTACCTGAAAGAAAAACCCTAAATTAGATTGGGATTGAATTCAGGCCATTTGCATAGCAGGCAGATGCACTACTATTGATCCATGAGGCTCATTATATGTATGTGCGTGCATGTGTTTTGCACAGGGGGAGTTTTTTTGTGATGTTACTGAAATGTTAACTATCTAAGAACTATACATTTTTTTTTTTTTGATTTCTATTTAATGTAGATCAATGAAGACTTAATACACCTTTTACCAGAAGATTCAACGGTACATTACATTACTACTGGAAAATAGTTTTTAGTAGATTCAAAGAGGTCTGTCCAAAATGTACACATATATACGCACATGCATAAAAGAGCAGAAACAATTATATTGTTTTTATAATATTATGTAGGGCCATAATTTTCTTTTAGAGCAATTTGAAGTTCATGTAGGGTAGAATATTACAGTGTTAAGAGTATTATTAAGCCAATTTTTTGTTGATTAAAAGTCTGGTGTAGGGCATTGTTCTTTTAACTTGTTCAAAAATTGCCCGTAGAAACCTAATGATATTTTAAACAGGCTGGCACGCCATAGGATATGAATGTCATACTGCGAAGCTTATTGTTGGATGAAGTAAGTGATGTCTGTGTGAAAATCAAATAGGATGAACAATTTTTAAGAAATATGAGTCCCTGTAATGCGTTTATTATTATTTGCACACACACGTATATACGTATGTATATACGAAATCTATAATTATAAGTAGTATTTCTTTTTTAAGATAAAATATATATTTATCTAGTGTAATAATAAAATTGTTTTCTACTGTTTTAATATGTGCAGTCCGTGGTGAATTAAACTGATTAGGTTTGTCTGATCTGCTTAAAAGTATGATTAACTACCCACACTGGAATTTTAAAAGTAATTATTGCTGAAAGGAGACCATTCTTTTTGCAATTAGTCTAATAAAGTATTCATATTTACTTGTGGGCATTTTTTTATTAGACTTTTAATAACCAAACTGTTGTCGATCACTTGTGGGAGTTGAATAGTTGCCTATTAATTTTTATCTTCAGGACAAAAATTCCCCCGTTTTTTTTTTTTTACAATTATTTGCTCACTTACTGTAGTACAGCGCTAATTGAGACACAATAATTTGCAGAAATGTTATTTTTTTTTTTTTACCTTCTGATTTATTTAGTTTTAATGTAAGGATTTTTTTTTTTTTGACATCCCATGTTATTTTGAAATTTTTTCAACCATTAAATCTTCAGAATGTTATTTAATGCTCCATAGTTTTCTCCGGAGATCTAATTGAAGTTACTAAACCGACATTTAAAAAAAAATGAAATTGTAAATTACAAATTATAATATCCATTCTGTTATAAAGCAGCAAAATACAGTTGACTGAAAATTGATGTTTATTAACGATTTTTTTAATGCTAAAATTCCATATGTAGTTTATATATATGTCAAAAAGTCCCATGAGTCTTAGTGCAGTGTTACTATGATGGACTTGATAGTTAAAGTTCTTCAACTTCCTATCACTTCTGGTGTTCCAATAACATGTAACTGCATGTGGAAAATAACCATTCGATTATTGCCAATAAAAATGGAATAGTAAGAATAAAAATACTTATTGTTACAAATTTAGAGATCAGTTATGCCAATTTTACAGTAATTATTTTTTTAAAAGAAATGGATTCATGTTCTGCAACTAAACTGGAATTCAGATTATAATTACAGATTAGATATTACAGGATAAGAGTAAAGTGACATCTTGACTTAATATATGATCTTCTAAATTATCTGGAAAACAATATCAACTCATAATAACTAAATTTTCATAGAGCTTGAATCAAAGAGAGATTCACTGTTTTGATGAGGATTAATGCATTTTAGATATCTTTGATAGTTCATTGGGGAATATCATCATCCATTAACCTGATCATGTCTGTTTCAGAATATTATCTTCAGTATTTGTTTATTATTATGATGTCTCTGAAACTATCTGAAACTATTCATATTTTGCCAGTAAATGTCAACATTTGATTACAACTGGAAATCCAAATGACACATATAAGCTCATTTAAATTTCTCATGTCATTTAAGATTATAGTAAAATTGTCCTGTGATATAAAGCAATCTAGTATATCATTTAGAAGTATGTCCAGTGCAGCACATTTCAGTTTCTTAATTCTTTGAATGGCATCAGTGGTACTTGTTTGTTCTTTCACCCATGTATTTCATTTTGTTCTCTTTTTGTTATTGATAACACACATCTCTGTTCCTTATTGAGTGGGCTGAAGTTTTGGAATTGCTCTTCTGTTAAATATCCAAATTTCATCCATCAGTAAGAATTTGTAAAATACATCTATTAAATTTTTTTGTTTCTAGCAAAAGCACTCCATCCAAGTTTAATTCTATAATTAATTTTATCTATTATGTTTTCTTGTATATTAATAATGTGACATCTATTGAACATTATTTAAATCTTTTTATCAATATTTATTTTTAATTACTTTCTTACTTTTATTTGATAACTCTTCCAACACTTCTTGAAGCTCTGATATATTAACTGCAAAAACAACCACATCATCTGTAAAATATTAATAAATTAATCTCAATTTTCTTTTACTTTTATCATACTACTGTAAAACCTTTTCAAGAAAATATAATAATTTTGCTGTACTTAAATATTAATCTCCCTAATCACTGCTGTTGCATTTTGAGGAATATTCTTCAGATTGTGACAATATCCTAGTTTTCTATCTTGATAATTTAATCTTTATAGAAATGATTATCATTTAGTAATAATACTTTAATACCTTAGCTTTTCGATCTAACTTCAGTCACAAAATTTAATATTTTCCATAATACAACATGCATTCTAAAAGAAATCATCTCTACATGAATGATATATATATATATATATATAGGATTTGAACTCGGATTTTCAAGCACCCTTCAACTATCCACACTATCTCATACAACTGATACATATGACCACACACATATAGAAAAGACAAATAATCACCAATATACGTATTTCATGCTAAACCAGCACCCAGTTGGTCCAGACTATCATCTCTCACACACATATGTATAATCAATGCTCAGTTTATATTAAGATAGCAAATCTTCATACTTTAATGGACAGGCTTCAATCCACTACAACCTCCAACTTTTCAGCTATCCATATCATTGAAAATCTGATGATGAAAACTCAAATCCCATGCTGATGCTAATATTATTGCCATGCCCATGTTGACCTGAAGTCACTCTGACCCCTCATGTATAGGACAGTATCCATTAAATACATATAAGAGGGATGGACAGGATACAAGCTTAATATGTAAATATTTGAAACCAGGCACTCTTCACAAACCTGGGAGCTTAATTGTAAGTATAGAGGATTTGAACTCAGATTTTCAAGCACCCTTCAACTATCCACACTATCTCATACAACTGATACATATGACCACACACATGTAGAAAAGATTAATAATCACCAATATACGTATTTCATGCTAAACCAGCACTCATCAGTTGGTCCAGACTATCATCTCTCACACATATATATAATCAATGCTCAGTTTATATTAAGATAGCAAATCTTCATACTTTAATGGACAGGCTTCAATCCACTACAACCTCCAACTTTTCAGCCATCCATATCATTGAAAATCTGATGATGAAAACTCAAATCCCATGCTGATGCTAATATTATTGCCATGCCCATGTTGACCTGAAGTCACTCTGACCCCTCATGTATAGGACAGTATCCATTAAATACATATAAGAGGGATGGACAGGATACAAGCTTAATATGTAAATATTTGAAACCAGGCACTCTTCACAAACCTGGGAGCTTAATTGTAAGTATAGAGGATTTGAACTCAGATTTTCAAGCACCCTTCAACTATCCACACTATCTCATACAACTGATACATATGACCACACACATGTAGAAAAGATTAATAATCACCAATATACGTATTTCATGCTAAACCAGCACTCATCAGTTGGTCCAGACTATCATCTCTCACACACATATATATAATCAATGCTCAGTTTATATTAAGATAGCAAATCTTCATACTTTAATGGACAGGCTTCAATCCACTACAACCTCCAACTTTTCAGCCATCCATATCATTGAAAATCTGATGATGAAAACTCAAATCCCATGCATACTTACAATTAAGCTCCCAGGTTTGTGAAGAGTGCCTGGTTTCAAATATTTACATATTAAGCTTGTATCCTGTCCATCCCTCTTATATGTATTTAATGGATACTGTCCTATACATGAGGGGTCAGAGTGACTTCAGGTCAACATGGGCATGGCAATAATATTAGCATCAGCATGGGATTTGAGTTTTCATCATCAGATTTTCAATGATATGGATGGCTGAAAAGTTGGAGGTTGTAGTGGATTGAAGCCTGTCCATTAAAGTATGAAGATTTGCTATCTTAATATAAACTGAGCATTGATTATATATATATGTGTGAGAGATGATAGTCTGGACCAACTGATGAGTGCTGGTTTAGCATGAAATACGTATATTGGTGATTATTTATCTTTTCTACATGTGTGTGGTCATATGTATCAGTTGTATGAGATAGTGTGGATAGTTGAAGGGTGCTTGAAAATCTGAGTTCAAATCCTCTATACTTACAATTAAGCTCCCAGGTTTGTGAAGAGTGCCTGGTTTCAAATATTTACATATTAAGCTTGTATCCTGTCCATCCCTCTTATATGTATTTAATGGATACTGTCCTATACATGAGGGGTCAGAGTGACTTCAGGTCAACATGGGCATGGCAATAATATTAGCATCAGCATGGGATTTGAGTTTTCATCATCAGATTTTCAATGATATGGATGGCTGAAAAGTTGGAGGTTGTAGTGGATTGAAGCCTGTCCATTAAAGTATGAAGATTTGCTATCTTAATATAAACTGAGCATTGATTATATATATGTGTGTGAGAGATGATAGTCTGGACCAACTGATGAGTGCTGGTTTAGCATGAAATATGTATATTGGTGATTATTAATCTTTTCTACATGTGTGTGGTCATATGTATCAGTTGTATGAGATAGTGTGGATAGTTGAAGGGTGCTTGAAAATCCGAGTTCAAATCCTCTATACTTACAATTAAGCTGCCAGGTTTGTGAAGAGTGCCTGGTTTCAAATATTTATATATATGCAAATTTATAAATAAATATTTAAAAATACAGTATTTAAATACTGTATTTTTAAATATTTATTTATAAATTTGCGTATATTATTTTGAAAAAATACAGACATCGATTTATAATATATATATATATATATCATCAACCATTATCAATCCACTGCAGGATGAAGGTCTCTCCAAGTTTAATCCATCTTCTCCGATCTTTAGCTTCTCTTCTCCACAACACCCTTGCACATTTTCTTATTTCATCCATCCATCTCACATGTGGTCTCTTTCTGGGTCTTTTAAGTCTCTTGGAATCCAGTTTAAAATTTCAATTGGCCATCTATTATCATCTCTTCTAGCAATATGTCCAGCCCAACTCCATTTCAATCTTTTACTTTTTTCAATAAGGTCAGTAACATTTGTTTGTTGCCTTATCCATATATTGCATTTTCGATTTCTTCTTGTTACTCCCAACATACATCTCTCCATACTCATTTGAGTGGTCTGAAGTTTCTGTATTGCTCTTCTATTAAGTGTCCAAGTCTCAGATCCATAAGTAAGAACTGGTAAAGCACATTTGTTAAAAACCATCCTTTTCAAACGCATAGGCATATTTCCTTTTAGTATCAAGTTATTTCTACCAAAACACTCCAACCAAGTTTGATTCTATGATTAATTTCCTCCATTATGTTTCCATCTGTATTAATAATCTGACCAAGGTATTTGTAACTATTAACTTCTTCTAATTCTTCATAATCTTTATTTTCATATTTTGAGCAAATCGATTAAACATTACTATATTGTAACGATCCGGAGAAATAGCCTTAACGTAATCTGCACTACGGGGCGCCATCTAGGCGTTTGAACCTAGAAAAATTTATAAAGTAGGCAGATATGCGCTGTTAAGATTCCACTTTATTTAAACATTCCAATCGTTAGCCCAAGTCACTAGCTCAGCGGAGACGCAGAGATAAAAATCTATAAATTTTATATCTTAAATATAAAGGAATAAAAGCCACTGCCAGAAATTAACACATAAAAATATTTATTTACGCACATATAAAATAATATTTAAATGTTGAGGAATAAATTTAATGTTTATAATTTTATATTGATCTTTATTTCTAAATTTAAGTAGATTTCAAATAATGAGTTTATTATTTATTTAGAGGGTCGAGTATGAATGGACTACATAGGTCTGCATTTGAAAGGAAAATATTCTTCCCTGATTTAACCTTAGGCAACAAATTTCGCAATCAACTGGCGCCAATCCATCTGATACATTCATGTATTCAATGTAGCATGATACGACAACACAAAATACCATATTGTCAGGAATGTGCATCTGAACAATAAGTAGAAATAGAGAAGATATTGACTCTCCACCAACAGGAATGTGACATCTGTTGGCAAGTAGATCAATAAACTAAAAACTCCATAGGAATGGACTGCGGTCTTCTGCCGACTTACAAACCCATCCATAGGCAAACAGAGGGTGTGTGGCATATATCTATAATCCTTCCCGTAGCGGACCTCATACTACATCTACTAATTACACAAATATATCCAATCCATTGAACCAATTCAACTACGAAATGAATAACCTAAGATTACCCTCCCTTAATACAACTTTACAAAACTATATAGCCATTCACGCCCGACTTAATTTTAACATTTAAATACGTTAGCACAGATTTATTTAAAAATGTTGGGTATAGATCGATTACACAGATTCCACGGTCAAAAACATTTCAAAATAAATATAAACGATCAAAATACAAAATTATTGATACCGACAATCGCAGAGGGAAACTTATAAGTAACCCAATAGTATTTACCATAAGATACTTGCGTTGTCACCAATAACTTAAAAGACATCCGAATAAATACATTTTAGATACTCACCGTAAGGTATCATTATTTATCGAATGTCTATATATTTTGATCAAATATGAAAACCAAAATATAATTAACCGCACGCGAATCCGATGCCGCGTCTATAAACAACTTTAAAAATTTAATACATTTTAGTTAAAACATAATATACACAAAAAAAATGAACTGGAAATGATTGCTTAAACATCTACATAAAAAAAATATCAATAATTGAATTTGCATTCTTTAAGTCAGATAAGAGTTCTTATTTTCAGTTATTAATTACTTGCAATTTTAGGAACGTTATTAGATAGATACAATAGTTCATACTTTATGGATTTAATAGATTGAGAAGTCCATCTTCGTGATCACTTTAGTAGATTTTGTCCTTCTTTGAAATGAAACTGCGACTTGCCATGCATTTGGTCAGGAACTGTCATCCAGAGGCCTCAGCTGGTTGTCCGGAAAATTAAATTTATTGCAGACTTCCACATCGTGAAAATCTGCAATACAGCTAGTTATAACGATCTATTCATAGTCAGCTCTAAGATAACAATTATAATAATCATTTTGCTTTTATATTTTTCTTAGCCTCTTATCATTTGATCATAGGATTCAATCGGCAATACGTCACTAATCCTCTGGTGTTTCAGTTACAGTCCGTGCTGAATTTCTGGTGTTTGCATTGGTCATTTAATTTCCTTGTACTCTCTTATCTAACTTTTCATCTGACTTTTTAATTAAACAGCTTTTAGATAATTAATAAACAATCATTTCCATTTATAGATTACAGGAATTAATTAATACCTGTTTTTATTTTAACTTACGTTATTTTTTTATTAAAATATTTTTATATTTCAAATACGTTCAAATACTTTTTTTTTTGTTTATGAAAAAAAAAAACTTTTAAAGTTTAGCATCTGTGCGAATGTATATACGTATAACAAACATTTTTAATTTTAGCGTTTAGTTTTTTACTCTTATTTGCGAACTTTTAAGTTTTTATTTTAAATAAATGTAACGACATATTTATATATCGTTACAATATATATATAAGCAAGTATGATATATTAAGCAAGACTTAATCAATAGGCAGACAGCAAACTTTAAGATCACAGAATTATGGGAAAGTTGATCTTTAAAAATATTAGTTGACAGAGAATACAAGGATAGTTGAAAGCACTCCTAAGTCATTTTAACAAATTTTAGTTACAGTATTTTTAATATTTATTTATAAGTTTACATATATATATATATATTAAAAATATAAAGCTAAACTAGTCATTAAAAATAAGTAAAATTACTCCAAATTTACAACTCAACCAGACTAGCCAAAGAAAATATATGTATATAAGAACCAAAGATTTTATTGCTACAAGAAGACTTCTCAAGTGTAAAGGACTACAAAATCACAAATTTGGGGTAATTTTCATTATATTTATATAATATCAATACTTATGCGCTTATAACGCTAAAATAAAGAAGTTATATGTTATTAAATTTATTTAAAGCTTAGCGCTTTCAAAGCTCTATGGCTTCATAATCATAGCTGTACAAAATAAAAATAAAACGGTTGATAGTGATGAGGGGGTGTATTCAAATTTATGTTAATTAGATGTTTCAGTATACTATTTAAAATATCGTATGACTTAGTTTGTCCATCTTTTGGAAATGGCAAAACAGGTGTCCTTTCTATTAATTGTTTGGTTGTCATTATTTATGAAATATGCCTCCTTTATTTTGCGCCTATGGTCATTACTCTCTTTACACACTATTCTGGGATTGGTGGGTTCAAATCTGTGTCCAGTAGCTTTTTCATGTTCCACGAATGCTGATGTAGACTCCTTGTTGTTCAGTGCCCTTTTATACATATATATGTGCTGGGATGCTCTCTTTGTAATGGTAGCTTTTGTTTCCCCATAATATGAGGCTCTGCATCCAGCCTGAGGGCATTGTATCTGGTACACCACTTGAGATGTTAGTTTGGGATCAAGTTTATCTTTTGAATTGTTTATTAGTCTATTAGTGTTGGCTGAAGTGTGGAAACCAATAATAAATTCTTTTGATAATGTTTTAGTTAGCTGTTTGGAAATATTGGGTATGTATTGTAACAATCCGGAGAATAGCTCTTAACGTGATCTGCACTACAGGGCGCCATCTAGGCATTTGAACCTAGAAAAATTTATAAAGTAGGCAGATACGTAAGTAAAAAAAATATTTTTTTTTTCTTTTATATATATTGATTCTCGTTGTTAGCCCATTGTCACTATCTCAGGGAGTAGCAGAGATTTATATTTATAATAATATTTTATTAATTCTTATGTAAGAATATTTAAAAAAGAATAAAATAAGCCACTGCCAGTAATTAATACATAAAATATTTATTTAAGCACATATATATATATAAAATTTAGCATTATTATTTTATATGTTTACTTTAGCATTTAACTACATTTTTAACTTTTATTCTAGATTTTAATTTACATTTAATTTTTATAAGTTTACATTTTAATTTAGTTTGCACAGATAGATTTATGAAAGTTTGTTTTATAATGCTGAGTACAGATCGGTTACATAGATTACATGGTTAAAAACATTTCAAAATAAACATAATCGATCAAAATACAAAGTCATTGATACGTTAAGTGCAGAGGGAATACAAGAGACCCATTGGCATTCATCGTAAGATGCCGCAAGACACCAATAACTTAAAAGACATCCGAAATAAATACATCTTAGATACTCACCATAAGGTATCAGTATTTACCGAATGTCTATATATTTTGATCAAGTATGAAAACCAAAAACATAATTAACCGATAACGAATCAATGCAACTTCCATACCCAACTTAAATTTAATGCATTTTTATTTAGAGTGTCGAATATGAATAGAATACATAGATTTGCATTTGAAAGAAAATATTCTATCCTTATTTAACCCTAGGCTAAAAGTTCGCAGTCAGACTAACGTCAATTCATCTGATATATTGATGCATTCAATGTAATACGAAATACGGCAGCACAAAAGGTTAACAGAAGAAATTTCCTCTCTTCAGATAGGAATTCTACATCTATCTGATAAGAAGAGCAATAAAAAAAACTCCATAGAAAGGAACAGCATTCTACGTCTTATAATCCCTTCCATAGGCAAAACGGAAATGTGCGATGTATAAGCGATTCTGCCCGTAGCAATACTCGAATTACGTCTACTAACTACATCAATATATCCAATTCACTGACCCAATTCAACCACGAAACAAATAACCTAAGATTTCCCTCCCCTAATATAACTTTACAAATCTATATAGCCATTCACGCCCGACTTAAGTTTAACATTTATATAATTTAATTTATCGAAAAACAAAAATCATTATAAAAACCTAAAAGAACAAAAAAAAATAAATAAATGGAAATGATTTTAAATAAAAAAAAAATACATCAAATTACATTATTAATATTAATTTACGTTGGTCAGATAGGATTCTATTTGTATTATGTACTAAAAGGTTTAGAATTTAGAGTTCTATGTTTTCAAATGAATATAAAGTTCTTATGATTTTAAAAGGTCCATAATTTGTAGTTGATTGTAATTCTGAATGGGAATTCCCACGCCGTACTGAAGATATTTGTATCCAGTTAGTCTTTGTTTTTTATTCATCCGAAGGTCTTTATTTTAGCTGGTCCTTAATGTAGAAAACGATGTCATTTCTCTTTCTTCTTTAGCAAAACTGAAGGGATTGAAGAGTTCGTCTTTTCAATCCCTTCTTCTTCAACTCCGCACTAACACATAACACCACTGTCCTCTTTTAATAGCTAATTAATTCTTTCATTTTCAAACCTTTCCTTTTATAATAATTTTGTGGATTAACTCAACATTACGTCATGATGGTGAAAACCTTTTTGTTGAGGTCCGATTTCCCGATGTATTTCTTTCATTTGCTAAAAGTTTCTATTGTTTTCCTATCTGACAGTTGTTTATACATTTAAATGCCCAAAGGCTTGTTCACATTTGATTAATTAAATTAATCATTTCCATTTTTTCAATAACATTTTAACTTGTTTTGTACAAACTTAGATATATTTTTATCTTTAAATATTTACTGACAATTTAGTTTTAAAATACTTTTTCTTTTTTTTAAATAAAGTTTTATTTTAATATATTTTTTTTCATCTGTGCGATTATATAGATACGAGTTTAGCATAGGATTTTAATTTTCAATTTTTAATTCTTAAAAAGAGAAGTTTTATTTGCGAACTTTTATTTTCAATTTTTAATTCTTAAAAAGAGAACTTTTATTTTTTTCATGTTTACTAATAAAAAACAATGTAATGACGTCTGTGCTCATTACAGTATGGTATAGTTATTCTTGGTTTATTATTTCTGTTTCTGCCTTGCTGGTTTATTTTTGCTTGGAACTGTGCTATTCTTTTAGTTATGTGTCAATATTTGTAGCCATCAGATGTTAAATCTTTAATATATTTTAATATGTTATCTCTTTTGTCTAAATTACTTTTACATAAGTAATCATTTCTATGCAGAAACGAATTCAGTCCAGCATATTTACGTGAGTTGGGAACTATTGCACTCTGATGCATGTATCCTCTAATTTCTAGGGGTTTGATGGTCATGCGGTACATTAATTGTTTATTTTCTCTTTGTATGTCTAGGTCCAGATAATTTAGATGGTGTTGATCATTTTCCCATGTGGTATTTAGTGTGAGTTTAGACATCAGCTGTAATTCTTTAGTGATGTTTAAGATTGTACTCCTTTTAGCAGCAATAAACACGTCGTCCACATATCTAAGATATATCATTGTGGGGTTATCTGCTTGTGTAATTGGTATTACATGTTTCTCATGGTAATTTAAGAAGATGCTGGACATTATGCCACTAATGGCTAGGCCCATTGGCCATCCCTGTTTCATTTTATACCATTTTCCTTCAAAAATAGTGTGAATATTTTCATTTATCCATTCCAAAAAAAGCCACAATAAAGTTAAATTTAGCATTTGGGCATTGTTTATTAATTAATTCTGTTTTGACAATGTCTATTGAGTGCTTTCTGTCCATTGATCCATATAGCTCTTTCACATCTAGAGCTGCTATTTCACACTCTTAATCTATTTGTATATCTCGTATTTTGTCCACTAACTCAAATGAAGATGCAATAGCATAATCACAAAATCCTATAGTGTCAATCAACCAGTGGTTAATTAGTTTTGCAGTTTCTTGGTAGTGCACTCCACCAAAGACTAACATAAGGCGAAGTGGTATTCCTTCCTTGTGAATTTTGGCATTTCCAAACATTCTGGGAGGTGTGGTGGCATATGGATATATATGGTAATATTCTACTCTGGTCATGCTTTTGTCCTTGTGAATCCTGAGTATTGTGGAGATGAATTTATCTCTATTTAGTCTCAAGTTGAAATTTGCCTCTTCTTCAAACCTCAAGTTCAGAATTTGGTTCGACATTTTCTCATGGTATTCTTCATTGTTCATAATGACAAACCTGTTTCCTTTATCTTCTTTTATGCATTTCAAGTTGTTGGATTCCAAAAATTGTCTGGTTTAACAATACTATTTCTCCATTCATTATTTTCTGCCCTCATGTGTTTATTTCTAATGGTTTTCGTTATTTGAGAGATTATATCATCTCGGTTGGTGTTATTAATTAAACTCGCTTCTGTGTTAGCTAGAAGTTCGAGTTTAGGAAGCTTCCATAGGCCACCTACGAATCTTGGCCCAAGTGTTAACACTTTCTTCACATCTGCTGATAGATTAATATTAGTTTTGTTGACAAATGTTTCATTAGTTGCTATATTAAGATTTATATGTTGTTTCTTTGCGAGGAACATTATTTTACGTTCAAAATGCATGGCATGTTTTCTTTCCTCTCATTCGCATTTATCCTGTATCCATTGTGGTATAGCTATATGCGTGGAGATGTGCCGCCAACTTTTCCTATTTTTCTTTAGCGCTCTCTTGCAACTTTTTATTATACAGCTGAGCAGCTGTTTACGTAAGTTATATAAAATCTTGTCGTAGTTATATATTGATCGGTTGATTTTAATTAGGTAGCAGTTAGGGAAAATGTTAAATTGTTTGCATTTACTTAAAAATTCGAGTCTCTGTTGTAATTTTCTCGTCATAATTCCGGTTTGTAAAATATATCTCTCTTGAAATCTATTCATATTTTTGTAAAAAATTGTTTATAAACTTCTCATCAATTATATAATATCAATACTTATGCGCTTATAACGCTAAAATAAAGAAGTTATATGTTATTAAATTTATTTAAAGCTTAGCGCTTTCAAAGCTCTATGGCTTCATAATCATAGCTGTACAAAATAATGGTATGAACCATGGGATGTAACTGGTGTAATGCAAAAGCCTTCATATAAAAATATTGAATGGTCATAATGCTTTCACTGTGCATAAAAAAAAAACAACAAATAATCAGCATTAGAAGCAAATAATATGTAGTGTACAAGTGATAAATATTAGCCTATTTATGTTTCATAATTTATAATCAACCTCAAACCCTTACTTCAAAAACACAAAATACATTTAGCCCTATAATGCATCCATAATTATTCATACACTGAGAGCTGTATGACTTGCAAACTGTTGCATAATATTCTGCAATAAGAATACAATGAACTCAAAAGAAATAACAAGGAATGGTTCAAATCATACCTATCCTCTCAAATTTTTACCCACAAATCTCATGACCAAAACTTGGCATTCAATAACCTGTCTCTGTTGAGCTTTATCGTAGCTTAAACCTTATTCACATCAATACTCCATATCAGATTTCACTCCTTAAAATTAATATCTGTACTCATCTTCACTTTAATTACCATGATTATATTGAACTCTTCAAATTTGGATTAAATGTCATTGAAGTTAAACAACTTATCAATGATTACAGTTAGTTGCATCAAATTTTTCCCATGCAACATAAATTTATTCTATTGTAAAAATATTAATATTTGTATATAGTTAGTTGTTAATAGTTTTTTTTAATAAAAAAGGGATAAATATAGAACAATTAACAATAATCATCAAGAATCAGCAGTCATTATGTGTGACAAGAATTAAAAAGTACACTATAAACAGAAGCTACTCATCATCTAATCAGTGCCAAACTTAGGATATAATATAAAATTAATCAATATTTCATCTGTATGCACATTTATAAAGTACTAAAAATAACTAAAAAATAATTCTATATCTAAAATACTGTGATAAGGGTATCATTGCTTATCGTCACCAGTGTACATTTATTTCCTTTCATTCTCTTAAATTTCATGTATTTATTCAAGATATGTTTATTTAGTTTTTTTTTTATTGTTGTAATATATATATATATATACACACATTTAATTCCTAATATATATATATATATATATATATATATATAAAATACATATTTTGCGGGTTCATCCGTGTTAAAAACTTTTAATATCAATTTACTGACGTTTCGACTTGGTCACACAAGCCATCCACAGAGTTATAAAAAGGTAGAAAGACGGTTGTAGAGGCGCTACAATCACTGGTTTGAATAAAACATTAAAAATCCCACCAATAGCAAAAATGTTAAATTTAAGAATGTTTTTTAAAGAAATCTTTCCAAATAGGAGGAAGTTTGCACGTATCATCTCGCTTATTGATACAATCTGGCCTTTTAAGTATCTCAATGGCTTCTCTGATTTTGCATTGGTAGAGATTATCACATCTGGATATGATCCTGGTACTAGAAAATACACATTTAATTCCTAATATGATGTCAAAATAAAATTGTTATTATTAGAATGTATGTTAATTTTTTTTATTTTTATTTGTATGAACATCTTATCTCTATGGTATATACTTAATTAGGTAACTTTTAGCAGACTAAAAAAAAGTTGGATTTCAGATAGATGGCAAATCTAGAAATGTGATTATAAAGAATTAAATGTGTAACTGAATTCATATTTTACAACCGTAAGTTTATTATAATATCCTATGCTTCCTATGATGGGGGGGGGGGTTACAAGTCATAGATTTTTTATAAAATTAATTTCATAATTTTTTTCAATCTAAAGAATATCAAAGTTTTTTTATTACATATATATATATAATGATAATAATAATAATAATAATAAAACATCAAGAATAAACAGTCTAATTATTCCCACTTGATGTGAGAAGATTATTAATGTTTCTTTTATCTATTTCTTTACTAGCTTTTTTTAAAATTGTTGTTAACATCTCAAATGCTGTTGAATTTTTAGTTTAAAAAATTAAATTAAAAAAACATTATTTTTTAATATTGAATTATTCACCAGCAATTTGCAATTCTCAGCCAGAGCTTTCTCAGGAGAAGATAAAACAAAGTCTAATTTACATAAATATGTTTTGGTTTACATTAATATGGAGGAAAATTAAATTATCTACCTTGCATTTTTAATTTGTTTTTATTGGTATAAATACACATCTCTATGTCTTTTATATATATGTTCAGGTAATTTCATCATTTAAAGTATAAAGTGAATTAAAATTATTGGAAAATACCTCTCAACCAAAATATTGTAAGAATTGGAGAAAAAATTAAAAAAACAAAGCATATTTTTATAATTCAAGAAATTATAAGCCTTGAAAAAATGTTTTGAGATATCAATAAAATATTAGTTAGAAATACATTTTAATACTGTTGGAACCTTAAGAAAGTTTTTTGTTGGTTTCACACTACTCAGTAGAGGAATGGAACAGACTATCTTCAGTTCCTTGTTAATATTATTACCATTTGATAAGTCAGAATAATGTACAACAAAATGTATGAATTTCTTAGCAAAAAAAATTGTAAGTTATTATTTTTTTACATACACACATATATAATAACAATAAAAAATAAATACAATGGTAATTAACTGTTATATACAGTCTTACAATCCAGAAGGATTTTCAGTTAATTCCTAAACCAGCCTCAACTGCTGTTAAATAATAAAAAAAAAAAACAACCTGAAGCAAACATTATCAACTCAAATCCCAGGAATCTCGAATTTTAATGTTAGCAGCTTCTCTATCTGCTAACATTAAAATTCAGGAATCATGGGATTTGAGTTGATGATGGTTTGCTTTCTTTTTTTTTTTTTTAAATTTAACCACAGTTGAGGTAGGTTAAGAAATTAACTGAAAGTACTTTTGCAGATTGAAAGGGTATGTAATAGTTAATTACTATTATATTTATTATTTTTTATTGTTATTACAATAGGTTTTTAATTAACAGACATATTGTTTTGAATAATATATATATATATATATATATATATATATATATATATATATATATATACACACATACAGTATGTGAAGTAGTATAAAACCTTTTCAAATGATTTCAGAAGTTTCTGTTTATAGGCAATATATTTTGAAATGTTGATGATCACTTTTTATTTAGGTACTTACAACTGCAGATCACTTTCAAGTAAAGTAAAATGGCAAGAATTAGAAGAAGAACTGTCTTATATTAAATGGGACATGATTCGACTTTGTGAAGATAGAAGAAAAGGTTAAGAGACATTTGACTTAAAAAGTGGACATGTACTCTACTATAAAGGCACAAATATTGGAAATACAAGTGGAATATGATTTATTATAAATAAAAAATGGAAGAACAACATTGTGGAGATTGATGGTGTATTGGACAGAGTGGCAAGATTAGTTATTCAGCTTAATAGCAGATATAAATGGAGATAATTCAGATTTAACTCCCAATAAGTTTTCATAGTGATGAAGTAGCAGAAGATTTTTATATGGATGTACAAAAGGCTTTTGATCTGACTAAACAACATTTTAAAATTGTTATGGGAGACTAATGCTAGAATTGGTTAACAAATGAAAGATGCTCTATAGCTAATTTTAGTTATGGTAATAGAAATGAGAAAGGACATAGACTTATGGAGTTTGCAAAAAAAAGAAAAACTTTATATTATGAATTTTTTTTGTTGAGAAAAATGTTAAAAAGAAATGGTCATGGAAGCATCCAAATGAAGGTACAGCAGAATTGGATTATATTTTGACTAACAGAAAATACATATTTCAAGATTGTAATGTTATTAATAAATTTAACACAGGAAGTGATCATTGATTAGTAAGATGTTACAATACATGTTAATGCAAAACTAGAGAGACAAAAATTATTAAGAAAAACAATATTTACAGTTGATATTCCTAATCTTCAGAAACATTCTAATGAATTTAAATTAAAACTTACAAATCACTTTCAAGTATTAGTAGATTTTGAACATGATTCAGATTTAAATGAAACTAATATGAAAATAATTGATACACTTTTAAAAACTCCCACAAAGATAGCTGGTATAAAAAGTAGCAATTGACCAATAAAATTTCTACTGAGACTAGAGAATTTATGAAGAAAAGAAGGAATATGAAGACATACAAAAATTTTATGCATTAAAAAGGATTGAATATCTTGAGTTTTGTAAAATGGTGCGGAAAAGAGTTGAAAATGATATAAGAAAGTATAATTGTGAACTAGCAAGGAAAGCTGTAGAAGAGAATACAAGTCTCAAGAGTGTAAAACAACATTATGGTATTGATAGGAAACTTATATCTGCAATAAGAAAAAAAGATGGAATTATTACTAAAAAGAGAGATGACATCATGAAATGGGTAGAAGACTTTTATCAAGAATTATATAGTAATAAAGAACAAATACCTCTTACATCTATTATATCTTCCAAATTGTGCAGAATTTTAAATGAGGAAGTGAGACTTGCAATTAAATTTATGAAGAAAGGAAAGGCTCCAGATATATTAAAAGAAGCAAGTGAAGAAATAGAATTTTTTTTAGTAAAGTTATATACCAAATGTCTAAATGATGAAGATGTACCAGATGATCTGAAGAATGCAGTATTAATATTAATATTTAAAAAAGGTGATAAAGAAGATATTAGAAATTACAGACCTATCAGCAGTTTATCAGTTTTATACAAAATTTTTACCAAGATAATTACAATTCATCTACAGAGAACATTGGATTTCCACCAACCAAGAGAACAAGCTGGATTTAAAAGTAGTTTTAATGCAGTAGATCATATTCAGGTATTGAGAGAAGTTATAGAAAGAACAAATGAATATGATTTGCCATTATGCTTAACACATTGGATCATCAAGTTCTAGATCCAGGATATTGTCATATTTTAAAGAATATTTATAAAAATGCAACAGCAACAATTAGATTAGATAATGATACTAGGAAAATCAACATTGAGAATGGTGACAGGGTGACTCCATCTCCAAAAGATTTTATAGCAGGGCTGCAAGAAGTATTTTGTGGATTAACATGAGAAGCTAAAGGAATGAAAGTAAATGGAGATTATTTAATTCATTTAGATTTTGAAGATGCTGTAGTTGTTTTTGCAAATAAGGTTTTAGAGCTGCAGGAAATGTTGCAGGAGTTATCAGATGAAAGTAGGAAAGTAAGACTAAAGATAAATGTTAAAAAGACTAAAGAAATGTTTAATGGATTTTTTCAAAATATTAAAATAAAGATTGATTATGATGAGTTAGATGAAGTTAACAGTTACAAATACCTTGGTCAGATTATTAATACAGATGCAAACATAATAGATGAAATTAATCATAGAATTAAACTTGGTTGGAGTGCTTTTGGTAGAAATAACTTGATACTAAAAGAAAATATGCCTATGTGCTTGAAAAGGAAGTTTTTAATAAATGTGTTTTACCAGTTTTTACATATGGATCTGAGACTTGGACACTTAATAGAAGAGCAATACAGATACTTCAGACAACTCAAAGAAGTATGGAGAGATGTATGTTAGGAGTAACAAGAAAAAATTGAAAATGCAATATATGAGTAAGATTACAAACAATTGTTGCTGATCTCATTGAAAAAATTAAAAGACTGAAGTGGAGTTAGGCTGGACATATTGCTAGAAGACATCATAATAGATTGACAATTGAAATCTTAAACTGGATTCCAAGAGATTGTAAAAGATCCAGAAAGAAACCACATGTGAGATGGATGGATGAAATAAGACAGTGTGCAGGAGTGATGTGGAGAAGAGAAGCTAAAGATCGGAGAAGATGGATTGAAATTGAAGAAGCCTTTATTCTGCAGTGGATTGATAATGGTTGTTGATGATGATGATAATTGTTAGCCAACTTAAAATATTCCCATGTTCTGAAGATTTTTTTTTCTGTTAATGAAAACTTATTTACTTTTTTTTCTTTTACCTTTTCCAATGTCTTATCATCAAATTTTTTTTATCTAACTCATCTTCAAAAAAAAAAAAATATTTTCTTGTTTTTTCATTTTTTCCCTCTATATGTTTATATATACCATAAATGCTAATGTTTAATTTTCTCCACATACCATATTTACATTACCAAATCTTATCGGATTTTTATCTTTCTTCTTTGATAATCAGAGTTCTGTATATCCTTGTAACAGGTAATAATCACACATCTCATCATATTATATATATGTTTGAATTTATATTTCAGATGTCTTCATTGGTGAGTACTAAATTCAAAGGTGGAACTAGTACAAGTATGCATCTAGTAGTCTTATTTTACCCTTTTAACCTCTTTATATTATTCAGGCTAATAGGAAATTTTTAAGAAAGCAAAAACTAATATTTGCAACCTAAGTTAACTTGCTCGCATAATTATACTATATAGATCTAAAGAATACAAAACTCAGAAACTGGTTTGGTGATGAAGCCAGTTTAAGCATGTCCATTGGTAAATGGCCCTAGATTATGAGTGAAGACAACTGCTCTAGAAAACATATGAATAAACTTGAAAATGTCATGTGGTATTGTTGGTATCATCTTTTCTGGATAAAGGATGGAATGAGGATATTATAGCTATATATGATTTGGTGTTCATTGTTTAATTAAGATTACCATGGTTGGCTATAGAGCAGAATAAAATATATTGCTCTTAGAAGCTTATCAATAAGCATATATGGAAGTCATACATGCTATCCCCCTCCCCCAAATGGTAAATAAACAAACAGAAAAAGAAATTAAAAATTTCAAATACATTTTATGATACTCAAGCAACCATTTTGTCTCTTAAGTTGTGTATGCCATCAGGTTTTAAAAAAATAAAATAAAATTTGTAAGAAATTTTAATTTATGTCAGCAGCCATTTATCTGTTTTGAAGCACTTTACATGATCATGTTGATTAATAAAATTTTATGATTTTTGTTGAAGGCACATACATTTTATTATATATATATTATTATCTTTTCTAAATTTTGTACAATAAAACATTTTCTAATCATAATGCTAAAAGTTTTACAAAATTTTAGAATATAGTTAAAGTTAATATTGACTTTAAAACATCCAAAAATTAAAGACATAATAGTTTCTTAATAACAAGATGAATCTTTTATGTTTCTGTGAGAAGAAAATATTGGAAAAAAAGTTACCAGAGCATTTTTAATTAGGGAATGTTTCACTATTTGCTTTATTTAATAGCCTCAGTAAGAGTTAGTGGTGATTTCATGTAGATTTTGACATTTTGGTGGTTATGATAGTGCTGCAATTGCTTTATCTTGTCTGTGTTGTTTCAAGCTTATCTATATAATCTTACATGGCAGTTTGCAGTTCCTTGTTTACACACATTCAGTTTAAATGTATTAGCTGAAAAAAATGAAGATGTTAGTGTTGTGCAGACCTTTTGCATGAATGACAGCAGCCTATTTGAACGATAATGCCATGAAGGAGATGACCTAAATATCAATAGAAATGAGAAATTTCTGATTGGATAAGTGTTTTTAATTCAAAGTTGAACATCAGACAAATTGCAAATATCAGTTATTTGTTTACAAATTAAAGATTATTTACACTCTATTTTTGTAAAAGACTTATTTTAAATAAAAAAATGAAGTCATCACAAATAGATTTTTTTGAAACATTTATTTTAGAAAGACTACTCTCAAAACATTCATTAGGGCATAGTGAAAGCAGTTTGTACTTGTTAAACATAGAATCACCATTGTCAAATAGTAAAGTAATTATTTTTTAAAATTTTAATAACAATAAATATTTTTAGTTTTCATTTTGTTCTTTTTTTCATAATAACTAATTTTAATAACATAGAATTAAAAAAATTTAATAACATAGAATTAAAATATATATTTTGTTCAAGTATTTTGAATAGGAAAATTTGTCCAATGACTATCTAATATTTTGTTCTAATAATTTTTGGGATAGATAAATTTATCTAATGCCAGCAAGCTCCTCCATTGTTGTAGATAAGAACTCTGTTTTAAAATTTATTTTCATATTTTTAAAATGTCAAATATGTAATTTTAAGATGTCTATCACTTGAAAGCTTACATTTGTAATAAAACATGTTAAGGTTATTAATGCAGAAAAAAAGATTTAATTGCAAAACTAAAATCTTCAAATATGGAGGAACATTTAACAAAAACTCTTTAAGGCCCATTCAGAATAAACAGGAGGAGTATAAGCTAAGTAGATTAAAAATTAAAAATATTAATGTTTTTTTTTATATTCTTATTTTTTCAGTGAATGAAAAAAATATATAAATGTGTCCCCTCAATTTATTATTATTATTTTTTAAAATTTTTATTTTTTTAATTATAATTTTAATTTATATATGCATACTATATATATAAAAAGCATCTATCTTTTATATATGTTCTTCAGAAATATTACCAATTTCACCACTTCTTTTTGAAAGTGCTAAGCTTTACATAAATTTAATAATATATATAACTTCTTTAACAAACGTTATAAGCGCATAATTATTGATATTATGTAATATCTTATATAAATGCAATTTATCCACTCTATTTTGAACACTTTTTAGCAAAAATCTTTTATTGTACATATATGCATGCATGCACAATCTTACATTTTGACTATATGCAGTCTTCTTCAGAGCTATAATATAATGAACAAAATAAAATACATAACTACATAAACAATAGCATAAAAATGTAAACAATAAAAATTAATAAAGTAATTAAAAATAATTAAAAAAACAACATAAAATATAAAAAAAAAACAATAAAACTGAAATAAAAATAATCCAGTTAATGTAAAATAAAATATACAATATAAATATAAGATAAATATAAATTATACATGTATATTCCTGATTGTATATATACATATTGAAACGGTATTCTTTATCAATCATATTGTTTCACCTTCTATGTTCCAAAGTAGTACATGTTTTTTAGTTTAAACCCCCAAGTTGGTATATATTAATTAAAAGAGCTTGAGAAAAAGGTATAATAATACGTATATGTGAGTATGTGCGTATATCTTATAAATGTGTCTAGCAAATAATATTAAATAATTTCTATAAATAAGACAAGCATAATTCTCAAGTTTAAGGTAATAAAGTTAAACATTACCTAGTATGTGAATTTTCACACATACTTATATATGAAAGAAGCTTGCAAAGTTATAGATTTCAAACTTTGTTATTCTTTTATATTTATTTTATTTATTTCTCAAAGATGGTAAATCTTTTACACTAATTAGCTCTCTGCCTAAAAATTATACATTTCTAAGTTGACTGACTTGTGTATATAATAAAATGTTTAGCAGGTTAAAATCTGTTTTTGCAAAATGATTTTATTTCTTGGAAATTAGATGACCACACCTGGGCTTTAAAATCTGTAAAAACAAGAGTAGACTTAAAAGATATTAAATTATTTTTATAACCAAGAGAAAGCTAGATAACTGGCACTATTTTTCTTAATTACTTGTTTTCTAAATTACAGAAATAATGGTTTTGTTTGTAAAGCTTATAGCACACATGTAAAATAAAGATTAAAAATTTGTCTCAACTTGTAAACAAATTGTGATGTTTTCAGAGGGGGGTGGGTGTTCTTATAAAAACCCCTGATTGTAATTAAAGTAGGTCAGACAATAGATAATTTTAACATGTGATACTGACTGGAGCTTTGCCTGCTTTTGCAATGAAAAGCCAAGGCTAGAACAGCAATCAGTTGCTGTTCGCCCTTGTGGGAGATGAGTCATCAGTGATGGGAGAAGTTCGAACCAGTAGCCTGCCTGGAAAATAAAGATGAACAGACCAGCCCAACAGAGAAGTGCCTCAAACTATGGAAAGAAGACTCTTAGCAGAGAATATCAGTAAAAATAATTCACAGAGCTCTAAGAAAATCTCGTTTTAAATTTCTTAAATAATTCTCAGCTAGCTATGTATAAATGTGCACAAACTTATTATTTAAACTTTTTTTATGGAATAAATTCTGTCATTAAGCTAAATTGTATCTGATTTCCTAAAGTAATGTAAGAATAACTACTTTGTAAAACTTGCCTAACTCTTTTAAAGTAAAGGAACTTAATAATGTGTAACTCTTGTTAAATTTAAATTATACTCTAAATATCTTTCTATCTGCAGTTATGCCTTATTATAATTTATTATATTTGTTATGAATTTATGCTATAACTTATTCAGAGGGGAGATTGATATTCCAATCTGTAGAGAGGGGGTTGAGAGAGATGATTAGAGGCTCTCTATAGATAATTTATAGGCATTAAAGCCCACACACATGCAATCCCCAATCTGAAACCTATTATAGGTATATCTAATAGCTATTATATATTAGCTGAGTAAAAGTAGGTTTGAATCATAATAATAAAATATTTAGTTAACAAACGCAAGGGAGCTATTGTAAAGCATATTTAAATTAAATACATAAGTCCTTATTATGCTTTATTCCTCCCTAGAATTATAGTATGAACTATAAAGATTAATTATAAGCTAGATCACTTAATTAACCCATGTCTTTAGCATGTTCACGTATGCTAACTTATGAACTGGTATACAATGGTTTAGTGGAAAGAAGCTATAGATTTAGCACATTTTAGATTTAATAATGATAGATGATCATTAGCATGGCAAAATGTGTTCCTTCTAAAGCCCGCACACATGCATATGCACCTTGCTATATATATGTAGTTGTTTATGGGGATTTGTTATAAGGCCATTCCATATTCATGATGGATAGCTTTCCTTAGAACTGGAAGATGAGGGTCCAGATTGTTCATGTTTCAAGCTAATCAGACCTCCAGAATGAGATGTTCTCTTCTCATAGCAAGTTGTACGGTCCACAGGAATTGATCATTGAGTTGATAGATCCCACAAGGAAACATGCATTCAAGACACCATTTTATTGTGCTTAATATAGTACAATAGTATCAGAAACTTCACTATAACAGATCCCAGTTCATCCCACCATTACTATAAATAAATTCAACTTTGATTTGAATGCACGATCTAGTTGTGTAATAATAATCTGTATAGAGCTAATTTAGGCTAACTTTCAGATACCTAGAGTAATCATAATGATTAATTGTCTCTTGCAAGTTAACTGTTTGCAAACCTTATAGACATCTCATGGCATGAATTAGGCATAATTTAAATCATAGATTATAATAAAATACTAGTTTTCTACTTCACCTTTGAGTAGTAAGTAATTTAGATTGTGCTTTACACAAAAAAAGTGAAGCTTATCTAAAATATTATTAAAGAGTTATATGGCTAAGTGCTTTCAGAGAACTTAAGTCTCCATATTCGTAGCCTGCTTTAATTAAAGTTTAGTGGTGACAACTGTGCAATAAAGCGTAAAGGATCATACTTTGCAATCTCCAGAAAATGGTCTTTATAAAAGAAAATTTGCATAAATTTTGCATAAATCACCGCTAAACTTCAATTAAAGTAGGCTATGAATATGGAGACTTAAGTTCTCTGAAAGCACTTAGCCATATAATTCTTTAATAATATTTTAGACAAACATCACTTTTTTGCGTAAAGCACAATCTAAATTACCATAGATTATAATGTAATAAAGTTATTAATGGAATAAGTTCCGATTTAATTTTCCTGTGCATAAGATGAGATCCTGTAACTCACTTACTCATCTAATTGTAACACCTGTGGTGAATTTCAATTCTCCGAGGGATAGCTGGCTTAATAATTGATTGGTTTTATTAAAAGATATAAAATATAATATTGTTTAATGTATTCTTTCATAGCATTTCAATCCATTTGAATGATATTAATTTTAGTTAATATTTAAGTGAATTATATAACTATGCATTGTCATTCTGGGTTTGGTTATCCAATTATTAAATATCTTGTAGGCCATAAATGTGTGTGTTTAGTTGAGCCATGGCTATAAGAGGTAATTAATCCTGGAGTCTCATGTTTTTACTCTTTGCTACTGCTGGCACACGAATTAAGAAACTTTAGTAAGTCATGGAGTGTTGGTGGAGGAGCTGAAGTGCAATCTGATTTGAGGTCTCAACCCCTCATTTAGATCAGCTTTAGGGAATTTGCCAAGGCTCTATATTTTCTTGCATGAGTGTACAATAATGACCGTTACAATATTCATGAATAACTATTAATTAAAATTTTTTTTTTTTTTTATTGTATATTTTATTTTATATTAACTAGATTATTTTATTTGGGCTTGATAAAATATAACAAAACATAATAATGTTTTGTTATATTTTATATTTTTTAATTTTATTTTTATTAATGTTTTTTCATGTTCTTTTCTATATGCTTATACAAAAAAGGTAAAAGTTAGGTGCTGGAGGAGTGCATTAGTACCAAAAATCCAAGTGCACTGCTTCTCAATCTAAGGTTTCTCATTGATAAAAGCTATAAACTGGTCTGGTTATATTGTATGGTAAAGCACAGGTTAGGTATTATGATGCACAATCTTCTAGCATCTATTAACAGTTGTGAATATTGTGGGGAAATTTTTTTGCTAAGGTTTGTAATGGCAGATATTATGAAAAAAAAAAACGTGCAAACTTAAAATCAAGTAAGCCAACATATTCATTTATATAACAGAGCCAATCCAACAGCGCTTACAACTCAGTATTCGCTGACCATGAAAAAAACACTGGTCATTCTTTTAAACTGGTGTTGTTAGGGTTGACTGCCTTGAAAGCAACAATAGAAAAACATAAAAGCAAAGATGCCTCGCACATAATCATCTTCAAAACTGCTACAAAATTTAAGAGCCAATATAATTCCCCTTAGCAAACACTGGTCATTTAATTCAACATCATAGTTAAATGCGTAACTGATTTTCTCCCATATTCACACATGCAAATATGAAAATTTATTAAAATTAGAAGCCAGTTTAATTTATCTACAAACGGAAATGCCAATATCCTTGCTAATTTTATTACATTTGTGTTTGACACAGATACTCCGTATTGAAATGCGGTGTAGCATTTAATAAAATAATATATATATATATCAAATTTATCAAATCTTTTTATCGTAATATTATTTCATTACGTTATTAAAAATATATAATACTATATCATTTTTATCTAATATCTGTTTATATTGTATCAGTTTGATAATTTGACAAAATGCACAATATTGTTTATTAGTATATGTATGTTTGTGTGTGTGTATATATATATAGATAAAAGATAAGATATAAAGGCTTTTCCAGCAGCTCTTCTTAGAAGAGCAGTGAATATTGCCGAATGGTTAGGGTTTAAGTGGCTTACCACTTTTGTTATGCTCTCTACTATTATAGTTAGATACTATTTACTCACCAATATTGCATAACTAGCTATGAGTTGGCTCTGTAAATCAAAATTATAAATCTAATTTGAATTTGAAAACTTTCAAGTTTTAACTAGCCTAGATTTGAACTCTTATCTTGAGAATGGCAGACAGATGTGTTATCACTATTTGATGAGTCTATTGCATATATATATATAATTTTTTTAAAATATTTTTTTGTTTTACCTTTGTTTTTTTTATATCCAAGCCTTTTTATTTTGATTTATCCATTTTGTGTAAAATTGTCTTTATACGTATAAATAAACACGTCTTGCGTTGTCAGCCGAGAGGTATCGCAGCTGTCATGCAAGCAAGTAGTTGGTTGCAGACGGTTGTGGGTTCGCGTCCCGGCCGATGCTATGACATATGAAAAAAAAAACTACACACGTGGGATTTGTTTTATTTATTCTTATTTTTCTTTTATGAACGTTGTTTCTGGCAAGTTTTTCAATGAAGACTTATGAATTTGTAAAGATAATAAATACTTCAGATAGATCTTTTTTATATAAACATTTGTATTTTTTCTTATTAAGTAAAGTAAATTAGCATCCTTTTTTATATAAAAAAAATATGACCTGTCTTTTTAATCTAAATATATATATACTTTTTACATAATTCATTCAATAAAAAAATATATACATATACTTTTTCACGACCCACCACTCTTCACTCTATCTAATAACACGGATACACTTAAACACATATAGAGACAAGTATATAATAAGCCTGTGTTTCAGTTATTACATTGTAGAGATGTCTGCCCATCCTTGCATATGTATTAAATAGATTATGTCCTGTACATGTGGGGTTCAGATAGACCTTAGGTCAACATGGGTGTGACAAGAATCTCGGCCTTAGGGTGGCCTTCGAGCATTCCATTATCAGATTTCCAATTGGATGGACGGTTGAAGAGTTGGAGGGTGTAGTAGAATGGAGCCTGTCCATTAAAATATGAAGTTTGTCTATCTTAATATATATCTGAGCACTTATATATATATATATATATGGGAGATGATAATCTGGACCAACTGATGATTGCTGGTTTAGCATGAAATACATATATTGGTGATTTTTTTATCTTTTCGACATATATATGTTTAAGTGTATCAGTGTTATTAGATAGAGTGGAGAGTGGTGGGTTGTGTGAAAGTCTGTGCTCATATACCCTATATACATACTTTTTATAAAATCACGTCACTAGAAACTTATCACTGTTTGGTTTTTTCCTGTACTCTGAGAATGTAGAATTACATTTTGCAGACATTTTGTGATTTTGTGTAGATAGGATATTATAGAAGTTTTTATATATTAAGAAAATTTCATTTTGAAGTAGGTATTCATAGATAATATTCCTTTAATAAAATTTTTTAAAAAAAAAAAAATAGTTTTTCCACTTTTACTTATCATCTAATTGTTTATTACTGTGTATTTATTATTTCAAATATTTTCACAGATAAAAGATGATTTATATGTTATTTGTTGAAAAGTTTATGTATATTACTTAAAGCTATCTTGATTAGATTTACCAAATACCTGAAAGAAACATTGGTTTACTATATTTCCTTGGTGTGCCACTTGAAGCTATGTGAGTAATTCCATTAAAGTATATGTTGGAAATCAAATACAACAATTTTATATAAAAAATTTAAATTAAAAAATAGCCTATCTTTCCTGTACACCTTCTTCAGAACTTTTATTAAAATTATTAGATTGTAATCATTTTTTAAATTCTTCATTTTTGTCATTTTTCAAAAATCAAGTGAGGTGTTTTAAAAATGATCTTCCAAACAGCATTTATCTATTTAATCCATATTTTTCATTCAGATTATTGGCCTTCTGTAATCTCTTTTAATAATATCTAGTCATATCAGTGAATTTTTGCCAGAGCTATTGTTTTATTAAATTGATAAGAAAATTAATGACTTAATGAATTAGATTTTTTTCATAACAGTGTAGAATTTGGTAAACATCATATTATGGCTTTCTAAATAATTTTATTTTTGTGACATAGAAATAATATACCAATTTTATTAAAAGTAATATAAACTGTGTCAATATTATTTTTTCTTAAAAACATTTTGTGAGGGCCTTTTATGTTAGGGAAAACCATATTATCAAATTACCTTTAGCAGCACCATTTTAGTCATATATATATATTGGAAAATATATTTGTTATCAGAAACTTTTTTTAAAAATGTTTTGGCCTCAGATAAAATTTAGCTGGAGGATGAACATAACTTCTTACATGAGTTTGCTTTTTATAATAGTCTAAGATAAGAAATCTATTTTTCTGTTCATTAGAACATTTAAAAAAGGATATTGATTACTGGTTTTTTTTAATTCCATAATTTGATGCTAACATTGAAAGTGTTTCTAAATGTTTTAAAAATCATTAAGAAAAGTTCTACCATGAAGCCAAATAATAAAGATATCAATGTACCTTAGACAGAACTGTTTTTTTTTTTAATCATTCAAATATTTTCAAAATAAGTACTGGGTAATACCAAAGGAATTTATTTTTATGTAGCTGATCATATTGTTTGTTTCAATATCTGACCACCAAAAACAAAAGTTGCTTTTGATAAACAATGTTCAGTTAAACTGACAACAAAATCAGGTACCTGATTATAATTATATGTTGGTCTGTTTTTTTTTCTTGTTTAATCATTAAATGTTTTTAGCAAAATATATTATACTTTTCCAAATATATTTACTTATTAATGGTAATACACATGTTAGCATATTAAATGTTGGATTGGTATTATTTTCTCTTTCATGTGTTCAGAGCATCTAGTGAAAATACTAGTATGGAAGTCAAACCAGTGAGATTTATATTCATGAATAATGAATTTAAGATTATGCTATAACCAACTAAGCTATTCTATTAAGTATCAGTCAGTAGAAATATTATATATGTGTTTATGACAGCTCTCCTGATTTCTCCATTTTTACTTAAGGATAAGATTAATTAGTGTCTTCTAAACATTATGGATTGTCACATTTAGGTTAATTTCTGGAGTTATTTGCCATTGTCATATGAGAATCTTTTTTGAATAGTTTTAAACATTATGGATTATCACAGTATCATTTTTGGGTTTATTTGCTATATGAGCATCTTCTTTAATTTTTTTTTCTTTTTCCAATAATTCTCATCCTTTTCTAACAGAACACATATTCATCGATACTTGTATGATCTGGCACAATAGAAATATCTTTTTTTTAATTTGATCATTACTTCATGCTTTTTAAATCATTTTTCAATGGGATATTGAGTTTTCCAATAATACATTCTTCCACGTTGACATGGTAATTCTTAGATGATGTTTTTGTTTTTCAGTATTTTATGTTGAGTTTTGCAAGAGGCTTATTTTCTGGCAGTTTGCCATAGGTTTGGGAAGCTGTTCTACTATTGTATTGATTCCAAGAGATTTAAACTTTTTTCAAAAAATATAATTCAATATAAATAATACATACAACACTTATACTAAGAAATGCTTGTGTAATACTTTAAAATAAATATGCCACATATCTCAATGACTATGACTACTAATTAGTTGAAAGCATGTTCAGCATACTATTTGGATATATTTAACATATTTATTTTAAATATTAAACAAGCTTTTCTTAATTTATATGTTGCATGTGTTATTTATAATATACTGACTGTAATTTTTCTTTTTACTTTGTCTGTTATTCCTGATATGCATAAGTGCACTTCAGTATGTATATCTGGTTTTTCTTTTGACATTTCTTTTTATCATTTGTTTTAAGGTACTGTTAATGATTGCTGACAAATGGTCATTCTTTATAAGAGGTGTGGTGGACTTTTCTTTACCCTAGTCACTGGTTGTGAATAAACATTTTTTACTCTGTTTTATATCACTTCACTTTTTGCATTTCTCTTATGATTGGAAGTATATACTAAGTATTTTCTTATATGTGTAAAGCTTTTCTGTAAACTATAGTTTTGATTTTGCCACAATGATATTATCACAAGAACATGTAATATGCTAATTTTTGTAAATTTAATTGAAGATGATATATTTTTAATATTTGTTCAGAATATTTGTAATAGATTTTATCATATGTCATACAAGAAATAAATCATTTGTATTGCAAAGCCAATTTTTGTTGGAGATGGAATAGTTTCAAGTTCTTCTATGTAAATATTGGTGATCAGGAGTGATATTAGTAAACTTGTAATCATTTTTTTACTTTTTTTTTTTTTGGAAGGATTCTGTGTTGTATTGCAAATATGTTGTTGTTAACTGGTATGTTAAAGATTCTATTTACTAGCAGTAAGAAGAGTTGTTTTGGTTTGTATCCTATTATCCTCATTTAATCTTTTGTTTTTCAAGAGACAGTGATTTATTATTGGCACATTTGTGAACAAGTTTTCTACTTCAAGGTTTACTAATATGTCAGTTGTTTCCATTTGTATGTTCTTGGTTAATTCCTCAAAGAACTGTATGCTAAGAGCGTTTTAAAATACATTTTGATAAAATTTGACAGTGATTTCTAGGACCAACAATAAATAGGTCTTAGCAGAATATAGTTCTTGTTGAATTGTGCTGAAATATGTTGTTAATTTACATTTTTCTGAAAAAGTGAAGCACTTGCAATGTTTTCTGAGTAGTAGTGTTTGTAACTTTCTGTAGCTGGCAAAGGACATTTTTTTTTTTTTTTTTGTATTGGCTTGCCTTATCCATTACAATTATAGTATTGCATTTCTAGCAAGGATAATGGTTATAGAATTGTCTAGTTTGAAAGATTTTAATAACTTTTCTCTCAATGCAGATATTTTAAATGGATTTCTGGTTTTATCCAAGTGTTTTTATTATTTTCCTTGCATAGTACTGGTGCTTCTTGTAAAGGCAATTTTTGAGTGATTTTTTTTAATTGTTGCTGTCTTTTTTATTCCAATAAGTTTATTAGCATCGTGAAATACTTATCGAAATGTTTAGTTAAGTTAGGAAAACTTTATATTAAATTATTTTCAGTAAGAATGTAAAATGGAATTAAAAAAATATAAATGTAATAAATGGCAGTACCATTAATTTAACTATTAAAATTATAAATAATAAATATAACTGCCCTCCCTTAATTTACTATTATTTCATTTACGTCCTTTTTCATTAAATCTTTGTTAATTAATGATGGTTGTGGCTTAATAAAATGGTGGAGCGCAGATTCGATAATTAAAAGGCCGAAGTTTTATCTCCGGCCTTAAGGGTGCTCAAACATCATATGACGTGCTGAACAACCGACCATTTGATTTTTTTTTTTAAATTAGTGCACTAACGGCACATTCGATTTCCCATTCGTCTCATATGTATTAAAGTACATATAGATGTAAAAATTATTTCTTCATGCATTTATAATTATTTTTTAATATCTAACGTACAGGCTATATATGTACCTGTACAAACAATGTAATATATAGGGTATTTTGAGCTCAGACTTTCACATGACCCTCAACTCTCCACACCATCTCATACCATTGATACATTTGACCACATATGTCTAAAAGATAAATAATCACCGATATGTGCATTTCGTGCTAAACCAGCACTCATCAGTTGGTCCAGATTATCATCTCTACACATATATACAACAAGTGCTCTGATTTATATTAAGATAGCCAATCTTCATATTTTAATGGACAGTCTTCAATCCAACTCTTCAGCCGTCCATCCCATTGAATATCTGATGATAGAACGCTGAAAACTCACACTGGGGAGAATTGAGGGGCATGTGAAAGTCTGAGCTCAAAATTCTTTTTTAAGTAACAGTATTTATTGATTCATTGAATCATATTTTCAATTTTATATATAAATAAAATGCAGTAAGGAATTCGATATGATTTAAAAAAAGTAATACTGAATAGATCTCAAAACAGCATTCATGTCGGCAGAGATACATCCATTAAAAAAACAAACACCCATTTAAATCATAAACGATTCCAAGTAGTAAAACTTTTAATTAATATTAAATTAAAAATTATATTAATCTATATTCACGTGAACTACTTTTTATTTTTTATTTAAAAATCTATAGGAGCTGTTTTTTTTTTTTTTTTATATTCATTTACACTATCTATTTCAACAAGTAGACAGAAGCAAAAAATCTCTTATTGTTAAAAAAATAAATTTTAAACATCACTTTGTGTTTTGGTTGTTAGAAAAAAATAAATTTCTCAAAATCGTTTTATCCATTTATTCTGTGAAACAAAATATTCACTTATATATTTTTAAGTAAGACTTTTTTTTTTTTTTAGATTTTAAAAATGCTTTTGTAATATCTAAGTGTATATATATCTTACATATACATATATATATATGTATGAATCAAGATATTAACGTATAAGACTTTATTTTTTAATTCTAATACTGTATTTACAGTGTGTATGTATATACGTATATCTCACACACATATATATATTAAGAAATAAGATATTCACCTTTTAAATAAGATTTTTTAAAAAAGTTTTTAAATGTAGTTCTAGTATCTACAGTGTATACATATGTATAAATAAATTCTATATATACATAGCAGTCGCTCGCACCCAAGTATGACAATTCTAACTCTTGAAGAGGAAGGGGGGAGAGAGAGAGAGAGAGAGAGAGAGAGAGAGAGAGAGAGAGAGAGAGAGAGAGAGAGAGGGAGAGAGAGAGAGAGAGAGAGAGAGAGAGAGAGAGAGAGAGAGAGAGAGAGAGGGAGAGAGAGAGAGAGAGAGAGAGAGAGAGAGAGAGAGAGAGAGAGGAGGGAGGGAGGGAGGGAGGGAGGGGGGAGGGAGGGAGGGAGGGAGGGAGGGGGGGGGGAGGGAGGGGGGGAGGGAGGGAGGGGGGAGGGAGGGGGGGAGGGGGGGGGGGGGGGAGGGAGGGAGGGAGGGAGGGAGGGGGGGAGGGAGGGAGGGGGGGGGGGGGGGGGGGGGAGGGGAGGGGGAGGGGGGGGAGGGGAGGGGGAGGGGGGGGGGAATGTTTTAGCTTCTCTGAGACAGCTATTTCATTTAATTCTGTGTAATGTTTTCTAACTTCATTCAATATTAAAATAAATATATTGACTCTGTTTATGCATTTCTCACGCCATATTCGTGCTCATTGAATAAAAATTGATCCATCACTTATATATAATAGTCTATGATTTTAAAAGGTATTTGTTTTTAACGTCATTGAAGGGTGTTGCTGGCATATGTTCCCTCCTACATTTTGGCATCTTTTTGGGGTTAATGCTGATTTTAACCATACACATAGTTATACTTCCATTTTATCAAGAATTAAATTTTATAGCGTTATTAAAGAAATCTTTATTACTGTAAACATCGTGCTTTAATTCATAGTAAAAAACAAAACAAAATCATTACTCTTTATTGTTCGCGTGTCTGTATCAGTGAAGATGTGCTTTCACACTAATAGACTCTGTCCTTATATCAAACAAACAGAAGACAATCATTTTCATATTATTATAGAGCAGTTTTATATGAAGTCTTCAGATAGTTAAGCTAGTGTGCAAAAATATTCACGTTTCACTTCAACTTTCAAGCCCAGCAATATAACAGATTTATATACCTAATTTAACTGAATTATTATTGTATGTTACTAAAAAAAAATTCTCTCATTTTTTAATTTGTTAAATGCATCTATTTAAAATTACAATATATTTAAACTAATGTGCCTTTTGACAATTATTTAAGCAAAAAGTTGCTGAAAATTGTTTTCCTTCATCATTCAATTAACAGGGATTTAGTTGTACATCATCAAATTTTCAATGGTATGGTTGGCTAAAGAGTTGGAGGGTGGAGTAGATTGAAGCCTGCCCATTAAAGTTTGAAGATTTGCTATCTTAATATAAACCAAACAATGTTTATATATGTGTTCTTGGGAGATGATGATCTGGACCAACTGATGAGTGTTGATTCTGCATGAAATACATATATTGGTGATCATTTATCTTTTTCACATATGCATGGTTATGTATATTCATTATATGAGATAGAGTGGATAGCTGAAGTGAATTTGAAATTTTGTGTTCACGTCTTCTGTATTACATCCAAACTCCAAATATATGAATTATGCTTGTATTATCAAATATATATTTATATGTAAATAAGTAAATAAACTCGGATTATATGTAACAGAACAGGA
Source organism: Epiperipatus broadwayi (assembly GCA_028023455.1). Taxonomy (NCBI): domain Eukaryota; kingdom Metazoa; phylum Onychophora; class Udeonychophora; order Euonychophora; family Peripatidae; genus Epiperipatus; species Epiperipatus broadwayi. The sequence goes on from JAQFVV010006288.1 coordinate 3,624,161, forward strand.
AGTAACTGAAGCTTCCAATGAGTTATATAAGTGCAACCCAATCACAACTATTCATCAGCCCAGAAGTGAGACCAACTTCTCAGACAGTAGATACATTAGCAACATACACTTTGACAAGCAATATATATAGTACAGGTGACATTTCAACTTCATATACACTTTATTTTTAGAGAAACCCTAATCTTAATTTTTTATTTATAGTTATAATTCTATTACAGATTATTAATACATATGATCAAAGACATGTGAAAAGAATAAATGATCTCCAAGATGATCCTTTCATATTGAAGCAACAGAGATCGATTAGCCCAGATCACAATCTCTTCTTACACATATCCTCATTTGTTCAGTATGTATATCTAGATAGGAAATTACTATAATTTAATTCACAGGTTTCAAATTTTCTGCAGTAAAACATTAATATAAATTACTCTAATGGAAATATATTAATAACTGTACTGATCATTTATCAACGAAGACCTTATCATTAGCTCAAATAAGTTTTTTTCTTAATTAATGGATTATGTATCTGCAGTAGCATAGACATATCAATATCTGATTTCTTTGCTCATGTTGACAGAGTTGATAAGTTTCGTACTTTTCGACCAAGGTGGGGGACTGTATCCCCTTTTAACTCCTTAATAGAGGGGTGTACAATCATTATACTATATTGAGAGGATCAAAGCAGAGCTTTAGTTTCAACAATGTCTTAATATGAAATGAAATTTCAGTTATACTATATATAAACAAGTATAAAATTCAGATTATATGTAACTGAACAGGAAGTAGGTGAAGCTTCCAATGAGTTACATCATGCTTGCAACCCAACCACAACCATCCATCAGCTCAGAAGTCAGACCAACCTGTCAGACCATAGATACCTTAGAAACATTCTTTGTCAAACAATTCATATAATATATTAGTAAGAGATTGTGATCCAGGCCAGCTGATGAGCGCTGGTTAAGCATAAATGCACTTCTTGGGATCATTTATCCTTTTCACATAGCTTTGATCATATGTTTAGTAATCTGTGATAGAATTGTTATTAATAAAAAAAATAAGTTTAGGTTTCTCTAGAAATAATGGGTGTATGAAGTTGAAATGTCACATGTGCAGAATTGTTTGACAAAGTGTATCCTTCTAATATATCTGTGGTTTCAAATTGGTCTGTGTTTTGGACTGATAATAGTTGTGATTGGGTTGCAAGCATGATATAATCTGTGTTATTTACTTATTTACATAAATTATAACTAAAATTTCATTTTATATTTAGAGGTTGTTGAAACTAAAGCTTTGCTTTGATCCTCTGAACATAGTATAATTATTGTATACTCCTATACACAGTTTTAAAAGTGGATACTGTCCTCACTTTGGTTGAAAAGTGTGAAACATCAACACTGCAACATGGGCAAAGAAATCAGGTATTGATACCTCTATGCCACTACAGATATATTATCCATTAAATAAGAAAAAAATTATTTGAGCTAATGATAATGTGTAGGTTAATAAATGATTAGTACAATAATTAATATATTTTCATTAGAATGGTTTATATTATTGTTGTACTGCAGACAATTTTAAACATATCAAATAAAGTATAGTAATTTGATATCTAGATATATACTGAACAAATGATAAAGATTTGTGAAAGAAATTGTGATCTGGGCCAGCTGTAATATCCAGAAGTTTGCAGAATATTTTCCTATCATGAATAATTTTATTTATTTATTTGAATGTATATGTTTATGCTGAACAAGTGATTGGTATATGTTCTTATTGCTTATTTCAGGTCATGATTTTATTGGGTCAGATTTGGAAATAATTTTATCGTCAGTTTTATACATCCATTAATTATTATAGTATTTATTTAGGAAATTGTAGTATTAGATTCTCTTTTGTTTTATTGTACATGCTTATCTTGTCATTATATTTTCAAGAGATGATAGCTTTATCTCTCTCTTGTAGGTATTTGGTTTATTATTATATGTTTGCCAAGAGATTATAGATGTTGCTCCTCTCTTTTAATATTATAATATATTCCATGAAATATCTTTTGTATCTCATATTAAAGTATAAACGCTTTATTTATGGCAACTATTATTGATCCTAATATATTTTAATGGCTGATTCTCATTTTTTTATGTTCTCAAAATGCAGATACTCCCTTTTGAGTTCCCCATCATTTACATTTATTGCCTTATTTATCTTTACTTTCCAGAGATAATGAATAATGTATTATGTACATTTTATATGTGGCTATGAATGGCTTACCACTGTAACGGTCAAATCTGTACATTCACGTATCAAAATCCAGAGTTTTAGTAAATCATCCCAAGGCTGACCAGCATAGAGAGGTACAAACCATGATGTCTGATATAGCCCCAGTTCCTTTACTAATGCTCAAAGATTTACCACCTTGTGGATGACACACATGAGGCCACAACAGCATTCTCTTTCATCATGCGCCAACAGTAGAACATCGGTAAAGCACAAGACTATGGGAAATTGACATTCTAACTAGTATAGCTATATAGACGATGTATGTGGTGGAATATAATCAAATATGGATTGTGATTCTTAACTACTGATTAACTAATCAATAATGACTTAATAATGAGCATCATTGAGACATGAAACAAAATTAACTTTAAAATTAATTTAATGAAAACCAAATAATAAAATTAATAAATGAAAATAATAATTACAGTGATTATATGGATTGTTTCTCTTGCAGGTGATTAAGCTAGGGATACAATTTAACATTTGAGTTTTGGGTTCACACGCAAGTGATGATTGAGGATATACTATGGTTTACTTAGTTATATTTAGCTTTAGTTTATATAAACATATGTGACAATTTAAATCACTCGCAGGTGACATTAATTTTCTGGTTACAAATTTGTTAAATTATTATATTTGTCATATATATGTATATCACTCACAGGTGATTTTAATATGAGCATTTACTGTTTATATATAGCGTTTCCAATCACACATAGGTGACTGTAGTTTGGGTTACAAATAATTTAATTTACTTTGCTCTCTCTCTCTCTCTATATATATATTGTAACGTTTTTCGTATTACCAGGCCACTATATGCTTCAAATTTACATTTGAGCGTGAGTTGATCAAGCTGTATCAAAAGAAAAAAGAAAGTTGTATTTCTATTCTCAACACAGCTATTTTTCCTGATCAACTTCGGCCTAGAACTATTACCGAGTACAATCGTGAGCAGAACCAGTTTTTAATTTCTACTTGAGGGCGCCAGAGTCGTTAGACCCACTGAGACTGCGTCAAACATATTGTAGCCCGTAAGGTAATAATTATACGATCTGAGTTAACATTCTCGTTAAGAAGAAGATATCCCCATTTTTTTTTTAATTACGGAACTTAAATCTATCAAAAAAAAAAAATTTGTATACCGATCTAAGTTAAATAACTAAAGGTAAAACTTAAATAGAATAGCATTAATTTTTTACACGTACAATGAAAGTGAAGTTAATAATAAAGATTTATTCTAACTCGTCAAGCATTCCATATTTATGATTAAGACAAAATTATAATGTTGGAAAAGATTGTGCATATGAATTCAATAATTTGATTCAAATATTGGAGTAATAATTATTTAGTCTTATTTTTTGTAGTAACAGTTTGGTTCATTTCTCAGTTCGCAAATCTTCTGATCCAAGAAAAATTTATGGGATAACATTTCCATTCAATTCACTATTCATAAAGCTTTATGTAAAAAAATTTATGGCCATTTACTTACTGGTAAGTTAACACTAAGTAGGTCATCGATCTTCCCGATGTACAATTCAGTTAGTGGGTAGTCCGCAGTAGTTGTTTTTCTTTTAGTTTTATTTCCGAATCTCCGATCTAATTTAGGTAGCCAGATGATGATCTAGGTGACTTTTTCCGAGAGAAAGTGTCGGCAAACGATAGCATTCTACTCACTCATGGCGAGCGATTTCAGTTTGTATCTAAGTGGACACATTTTATTAAAAAAATACGAGGCACTTCAAATTGCTCAGCACTATTGGAACAATACGAGAAAAAAGACCCCTTTTCAAATCTGTCGGCTCCTTTTATACTCCTAGATTCTTTTTAGAAGCTCTGTGCACGTTCTTTTTTTTTCTTTGTTCTACTTTATAAACTTCTACATTATTCTCCTTTTCTTATTACAAAGTCTGTTTTTCCATTAAGAATTTCTGCCATTTTTAATTACTATCAGAAAGTTGTTTCTGATAGCAATCTTTCACCTTTTGAAATTTCCTTTCACTATTTGAATCAATGATTCAATATGCACTTTCCAACATTGAATTTATTTTAGTTAACTTATTTCTAAAAAAAAAGAAAAATTAAACTTTCACTGTACGTTTTTTTTTTCTTTAAAACATTATGCTACAAAAAAAAAATAAAGATCGTGTTCGCTCTCCTTTCTCTTTTTTTATAATACCTAATATTAAAAAGTAATTTGTACCGTATATATAAATAAATGGTACAATATATATATATATCACTCACAGGTGATGAAGAAATTATACATTTGAAATTACAGTTTCATGAGCCTTAAGATTACTTTATAACTCAGTTAATTTGCTCATGATGATCTATGCCTAGTTTATGCTATATAACAGGATCTAGATCCGCTTAAGAGCTAGCAGAAGTGATTATAAACATTTATAACGAATATGACATAATATTCTCTATATAGTTTATATGCCTATGAAATTAGATTCAATTCAGATCAAAGCTGAAGGTACAGTTATTATGGTGGAATGAACTGATGATTGGCAGTCAGACTTCAGATACCAAGGTGTGTAGAAATATAAAATCTGAATCCCTGCATCTCAAATGTGTCTTTTCAGGGGATTTGTACCAAGTACCAGTTCCCTTTTCACCATACTCATTGCTGTGGAAATAAGAAACCTTTTAGTCCAGTGATCGAACAACTAATTAAACTATGGGAGTCTCATGCTCCATTTCTGAGGGTGCAGAATGAGGTGGGGAGTGGCCAACCGCCATCTGAAGGAGATAGTTGTCTGAACTAAGAGTAATGGTGTAGCCCTTACACACACCCATTAAAGAAATATGCACAGCAACAAATATATACGCTGTAGTGTTTCTTAGGACACATTTGCACTGCTGACTACATTATTATATAATAGAAATTAGGATATGAAACAATAGTTTCATTCATGAAACTACTGTAGATTCGTTCATTACATAGCATCTATAATTATGCTATTAAGGAAAGCTTATGAATCTAATTTATAAAGCTATCTATATAGGCATTTATAATTCTACGGAGGAGTACAGCATATTATGAAGAATTACAATATAAAGTTATAGCTTTATGCTGTATTTCATCACTCCGGCTAAATATTAGTTAAATATTATCTCTAAAGCAAATCTATCTTAAAGTAGCTGTACTCTTTTAATTATCTCTTAAATAAGACATTTTGTCCCTTTCAAAACGAGTTTCTCTTGTGCGTTAATATACACGATATTACATATATGTGTGAGAAGATTTAATCACTCTTCGCTAACCATTTAACTAAGAGTAAAACCGCATTTTGAACAATTATAGCATAAACAAATACATAATTGAAAAATAATAAAATTTGGCGTAGATTTAACTAAAAGAAATGTAAGTTTAAAGAGATTTCATGTAAATGAAATCTGAAGTTTGGCTTTGTTTTAGCCTAGTTTAAAAAGGAAATTGAAATGCAATTAGTTTATGTCTGATTGATTCCATTCAATACAAATTTAAGTTGTGTACGAGAATTAATAAAGGCAAAGATTATCATTACATGAAAATATGTAAAAGCAAATATCATTAAGTTAAAATATGTAAAATAACTTAGAAACTTAATTATCATTTTAGAATAAAGCATTTAGAATTATACATAACAAAAGTTATGATAAATAATTTAAAATCAATCGATTTAAGCAAGTTAAACTAAATAACTTTTAATAACTCAGAATAAGGTAAATACGTTGTACTAAATCAATCAGAAATGAATCAGCAAACCAACAAATAAATCAGTAAATAAATTGAGTAAATAAATCAATAATTAAATAAATCAGTTATTAACTCCGTATGTAAATCAGGCTAGGCTTTAGGATTAAATTAAACAAAATAAAATTACATTTTAGAGGTGAGTTTAAAGTACATTATTATTATGGCCATAGATTTAGCTAGCTTTAGGAATTAATGCATTTTAGTTGAAGAATTAGTTTTAAGTGGGGAGGTTATTACCATTCTCTTCTTTCTGCTGGCAAGCTGGTTTCATGTTGACAGACTTTGTTAACCGGCCATTGGCTTTCATCTTACTGCTCTCTGCATCTGGTAGATCTTCTGGGATTTGGACAGCAATGGAGCTGCTATTCTAACCCACTACCATCATCATCACCAATTTTAACATAATTTGTCAATGAGTTGACTGAAAATAGTGTCCGAATGAGTTAAAGATGGCTGCAAAGGCTTATATTATCAGTTTACCCCCTTTCCTCTGTCATAGTAAGTTTTTAGATGTGTTTTGCTAATTTTCTTGCTGTATTCTAAGAATCGTGGAATCCCATTGTGTTTTATTTCCTACAGCTGGGTTTTATATCTGGTCATCCACGATTTTTCCTTGGTCATTCAGGGTAATTTATTTATATCTTATTCTACAATCTAGTGTTACTTTTAATTTTGTAATTAAGTCAAAATACAGTGAGAAAGATTAAGTTTTATGAAGTCATCTTTTTAGAAAACAAATCTAAAGATGAAAAACATCTGTTTATATATGTAACTCGATCAATTAATTTAGCGATATATGCAGAATTATATAATACTTTCAAATATTACTTTTAGATTATTCTAAATAAAGAAATTTATAATGCTTTTATTCTATTAACATTTTTTCCTGCATATATGTAGTCTCTTGTTACACATACAACACATTTTTTATTTATTTACTACTAGAAATATATATGTGTGTATATATAGGTTTTTACATATACAGATACAATTTTCATATTGTATGCTAAGATATATGCACACATACATGACTAATACATTTAGGTTTAAATTTAGCCTGTTTTTAATAAAATATTAGCCTGATATATGAGGATTTGGTGATAGCTACATAGATAGAAATACTACTATAATATATAGTAGGTGAAACAGTAGGATGGTGGTGAAACAGTCAGATCTATCAATCCTACTGTTTCATCACCATGAGCTTATTTTTGGAAATAATATTGTTGTGTTCTGAGGAACATCATCATCTCTTCTGTTGTACTCTTGAATACTCTGACTGTAGGTTATGGATAGTTTTAACATGTAAGTCTGTTTTTTACTGTGCTTTGCCAACATTGCAGAATGTAAAACCAATAAATATGTATTTTAGAAATTAAAAATTGTATTCATTGGACTTCAGTAAGTGATATGCATAATTTTTAGCATTTATTTGATGACTGGATTAAGATATGCTTAATGTTTAAATGTACACATTTTTGGGACATCATGGTATGATCGTAGTGTAAAAATGTAGAACTTAGTGTGATAATGGTAATATCAAGAAAAGCTTTTGGTAGTCAGATGAAGCTAAGAACAATCAATTATTATATAATCTGTACATTTTATTTTATTCTTATTTTGAAATACAAGTATAGTATTTTTCTGAAGGTTTGTGATGATGATGTTCTAGCTGTATTTTTATATTGGACTATTTCCACCATCTAATATGTTTGTTGAATGTTTTTTTTAGAAAAGTTTAATGGCTCAGTTGGTTAGAGCGTTACCTTAAAATTCAGTAATCAAGAATCTAAGGACCCAAGTTCGAATCTTATGCTAGTACTGTCACTGGTCAGGTGAGCAACACCTGAAGAAAAGGGGAGAAAAATACCTCTCGAAACGTTGTGCATATACTAACCCATTTGCTGTGATATTACTAACAGTTGGTGCATATACAAACCTGTTTGCTGTGATATTACTAACAGTTGAATGCATTTGGAATATTTAAATAAAATTAAACTTTTCTAAAAAAACATTCGACACACATATTAGATGATGAAAATAGTCCAATATAAACATACAACAGGTATAATGTATATATCTCTACACTTTTAAAAAAAGTCCCTTCTGCAGTTAATTATATAGCATAGTAGTCTAAATAATTTATTTTGAATATTATAGATTTCCCAAATTGTTATTTATTTAATTGTCTTTATTGACAAAATAAATATTGTTTATTTATTTTTATGTATGTCTTAAAATATTTATATCATCATTAACACATATTACCCAGAATTTTAGCATTATAAAACCCATTACCCAACTATTTATGTTGGTCATTAAGAAAATGTGAACACAAAATTGATTATAATAATCACTTTGCTTAAATGGTTTGCAGATCTTAAGAAAGCAGAATATTTTCTTAAATTTAAATGATCACTTTAATCAAATTGCATTTATTAAAGAAGATTGCTTTAGTGAAATGACCATAAAATCTCTTATCCACTCATTATATCTGAATGCTATCCTGATATATTTTTATTTTATTCCAAGATATGAGTTTTGGTGTATTTATTTGAAGTAAAATATTTTCTTTAAAATTTATTATTATTGTAATTTAGGTAGACATTATTTCATGGATATGAATATGTCTTTTCCAGATTATTAGGATTCCATTCATTGCCTAATAATTTTTAAATAAATAGAACAGAGTAAATTTTTAGTATTATAAAATTTCAATTACAGAACCATAAGATTTTATTATTACATAAATAAATAAATATGAAAGAAATTTTTTTGCCAAAAGAAATTTATTTTGAAAAGTAAAGTGGCACAAAGATTAGAAAATATATTATTATTCCTTCAAATATTAAATGTGGATTTGATCATGGCAATGAGGTGCTGATGATTAGAATTAGAAGTACTGTAATGGGAAGAAATAATAGAAAGCAGAGAAATTTAATATAACTTAACCATTCTATGATATATGCGTCCAATCTTAAGAGTCTCCCTAGAAAGAGTGAGTGGAGAGTTTTCTTAAATTTTGCTAAATGTGACATATTATATATATAGTTCACTAATTGCTATTATTATCTTTGTAGCTTCTTATTGCAGCATATATCATTTGGTAATAAAACCTCTCAGCTTAGCATACATTATCATATTATTACTATTTTTATCAGTGTACACCATACAGTCGTAGTGGTACACGATTGATTGTCTTGAGTAAGTATTTGTGGTTATACATATATTTTTAGGTTATAGTATAGTTATTATTATTATTATTAGCTCATAGTTTATTATTGCTATTTTTGGGCATTATATCCCAATAATTTGGATCCATTCGATTCTTTAATTTTTGGAAATATAATTTTGGCTTGCACCATCTGTTGATTTTCGATGGTTATTAGGTACTGAGAAATTATCTTGAATAGGGTAGTTTGATGATATTATTTATTAATTTTTTAAGTTATAATATATATAAAACACAGTCAATTCTTGAATGTGTATAAAAATATCAAGCTCTTACGTCTTTACTTTGTAATAGAATAGCATATTCAAAAATGGAATAGGTAGACTGATCCCCCCCCCCCATGTGTCATAGCATCGGCCGGGAAGCGAACCTGCTAACTCGGAACAACCGCTTGTAAGGCAGCTGTGTTGACCTCTCGATCACCAACGCTTGACAGGTAGACTGATTTTCAACTAAAGAAAACCAAAAAAAAAAAAAAGTATTTGGAGAGTTTTTTTGTGCTCAATGTTCCTCTTGGAATGCGTAGAATATTGCATGACCTTCTTCCAACTAACTAACTAGTCTTAAGATTGTATTATTATTTTTAAATAATAGTATCGCAGATATTATCCTTAAATTTTATCAATTTCTTATTTTTATACATGTGTGCACATATATATGAATATCTGTTTATATATATATTCACGTGTTTGATGTTTATTGTGAAAATTGCTAACGGTGTAATGAAAGAGAACTTTTTTTTTAATTTAGTTTAAAATGCTGCACCAGAAATAGCCACTTTTGCTCTTCACTCACTTGTTTATCAGAAATAGAGATTTGAGCAAATATCCGGTCCAATAGAGTCAATTTACTTTTCTCATTTATTTTTAACGTTTAAACAGGAAATAGATCTTTTAACAAACCATGGCTTGCCATTATTGGTTTTAGCAAATTTTGTTATTTGGGTATTTTTAGGGGAAGAAAAAAAAAAGTGTTACATTTTAGCTTTTAACAAACATGTTCATTTATCATTTTATAAGAAATTGACATATTAGAACCATCAATCTTAATGAACTTTTTAAAAAGAAAGAAACATTTTTTGAAATAAGCAGAATATTTATTACTGAGATTTTCACAACTATTAAATCATAGAATAATAATAGTGTTAATTTTTTGGGTCGATTATTTTAAGTTGCTTGGGAGATCGATTGATCATCAGAACGCTAAAATGGCAGATTACAACAGTCCAATCAATGGATCATACTGAGATTTTTTTTTTTTTTTCAGATGAGGAGCAGTTTTACAAGTATGGCTCCTAAGTCTGTAATTCATACTCATCACCATATCTACCATGACATAAAATTGTTATTAAATTGCTTTAAATTTGGATAGCAAATTGTTGGTTTTGAATTTTTGAAAGCATTTTCTCTGCATTGCATCAATCCATTATTTCGGATGGCATTTATTTTCAATAAATTTGGGAAAGTAATTTAAACTTGATAAGTAACTTTGAGATAAATTACAAGGCTACCATTCTTATTGAATACCAGTTGAAAATGATGCTATTTATTACTTTTAATAGATTTGCCTTTAAATGTTCAAATAAGCTTGGTATTTTAGCCTTATTTACATTTTATTTGATTAATAACAAGTAGCATTTATTTATCTATTCTTAGGTTTTTTTAAATCTCAGATTACTATGACCTTTTTTGGTGATTGCTTTCACTTATTTGATGTTTTTGCAGCTTTTCATTCAAACAAAAACTATTTTTAACTTTTCCATTGGTCATTAGGCTATTCTATATCATTTTTATTATTTTTCTTTTTTGCTTCTTGGTGGCAGTAAATTTATTGGAAAAGTGGCTGACTCAGACTGAGTGAAAAACCTTTCCTTACAATCTAGGCCATTAAATAGAATTATTGTCCTCAATGTACCATTTAGGCATCAAAGAGCTAAATCATATAATTGTTATTTATATTATATATTCATAAACAGAGGCAAAACTCCATACAGAAACATCATTCAGTGCAAGCCAGAGTAATCAATGGATACAAGACGGTTAGTGCATAAAATCCCCATCTAGTGCTTATTCATCCCATATCCCCAGATTAGTTTGTGTAAGCATAAAGAATGGTGATCGTGTTATGTATTCATATTAATTTTTTACTATCTGTGTAGTTCTGGATTATATGAAGTTCTCTTTATTATTTTCTGCGTAATATGTGTTGATGCAGGGAGTTTTTTTTTTAATCTTGCATATTTAGAATAGTTTGAAATTTTCTCAAAAATTTTTTTGACTTATTTTAGTATCAAACTCTATTTTAAAACGCTGCATGTTACAATAAGTCAGTATTTTATTATTCTTTATTCATTTATAAGTAAATATTTCATTTATTCATTTGTAAATAACTCAAAGCAGAAAATGATATCCAAATATTTTATTTGGATGAACAATAATGACTTATCTCAGAATTGTGATCTTGTCAAAGCAGCAAATACAAGATTCTTATGCTGTTTTGTTTTTTTAAGACATAAGCTTCTATTGTGATTTTGCATAATCATTTTGTGTTATAAATTGGATTTGAAATAAAGTTAAATGTTTAAATTATGTTGATCTTGGAAAATTTATATTCTTTTATAATCAGTAAATTAGCATCACATGTTGAATTAATGATATCAAAATTAAAAATATTTTGTTTTGGTAACTGCATTAAAGTATGATTATTGAATCAATACTGTTATTCGAAAATATATTTTATTATAAAATGTCAGATATTATTGGTCTATTATTACAATCTATTGTGTAATACCCAATTAATTATATTTAATTTTTGTTTGTAGATTTAAAACATTTCTTACGATTCTAAAGTTTTATGATGAAGCATAAATAAATATTGGTTTAATTCATTATCTTATATTATTATTATTTTTTTTTTTTGTATTCAAATCCTTTAAATCAATAATGTAAGTATTTCTTTTTTTATTTCAATTTTTTATAATTATAGATCTTTGTTTAAACAAACTATAACCTAGTTAAAGTGCTTCCAGTTATTAACAAAAATAATAATTTAACAGTAAGCCAAAAATGATATAATCTCTTATTAAAGCTTGATTATTGCCTCAATAATGCCATATGAAAATATATTGTATTATCAAATGTTGTTAGATATTTATTCATTTTTACAAGCTTTTCTGAAATGCCTAATTAATTATATTAATTTTGTTTATAAACTTAAAACATTTCTTATTATTCTAAAGTTTTATGATGAAACATAAATAATTATTAGTTCAATTCATTATCCTTTATTATTTATTTTCTTGCTTTCAAGTTCTTTAAATCAGTAATGTAAATATTACGTTTTCTGTTTCAATTTTATAATTATAGACCTATGCTTAGACAAACTGTAACCTAGTTAAAATGCTTTTAGTTATTAACAAAAATAATAATTTAACAGTAAGGCAAAAAAATGATCAGCATTTTATAATTTATATAATTTGAAATGATATTTATATATATATATACAAGAAGAGCCTCCTACGACATTCCCATCTACCATGTATATAACCTGGATTTGAATTTGCACTGAGTATGCTTAAAATTTTGTATTACATGTTTATAATTTTTTTTAACAAGATATTTAGCATGCAGCCTGCCCAAGTGACATCTAATATTAATTTTTAAATAAGATATTTAGCTTGCCTTAATTACCTAGGAAAAGAAGGAAAGAATGAACACTTTTGAAAGGTTTACCAGTCAGCAATTGGCTAGCCAAATCAAGGTTACCTGTTCCGTTATTGTTTGAGGAAGATGTTGGAGGAGGTTTTGCCCAGTAGAGGCTTATTTTAATAACGATTATTTTGCCTTTTATATTCTCTCTCTCTCTCTCTCTCTCTATATATATATATATATATATATATATATATATATCAAAACTACCCCAAATCCAAAATTAAACCAGACCAGCATAAAAATAATATAAAAACACAACCTAAGGTTTCACTGCTACAAGCAGACTTCTCAAGTGTAAAGAACTACAAAAACTACACAATATATATAATATTAAAAACTACCCACAAATCCATTCACTTCCCATCCACCCTTAATATTAAAAGAACTCTTAAATAAGTTAATTGCTTCAGAATAATATATTTTCAATAATAAAGACTCTTTAATTCTTCTTTTGATTTCATTTCTCTCAAAGAAGACAACCTTAGCTTCATCAAAATCAATAGTGTGGCCTGTATCTTTTTCATGGACGTACAAAGCAGAACTAAGATATCTATTTTTAACTCTACTTTTATGAACCTTTATTCTTTCATTTAAACTCAAACTACTCTGACCTATGTAAACCTTCTTACAAAATAAACAAGGAATAATATATACTACACCAGGAATAGTCTTTCTATCAAAAATTTCTTTTGTATTATTTAATAAATTATTCAATGTAACACCCCTTTTCCAAGCAATTTTCTTATTTCCAAACAATATACTATTTCTACACACAATTTTATAAGAAGACAATTTAAATGGCAAAGAAATAAAATTATATTTTTCTTTAACCTTTACATCCTTACAAATATTACTATTAAATAAAATACTTTTAACAAATTTATCAGAGTATCCAACACTCAAGTAATCTTTATAAAATTGATATTTCTGAAACAAAGCAACCCCACTAGAATTATTTAATTTAATATTTCTATGACAATAATTCCTTAAAGCAGCTACTTTATGAGATACAGACTGATAGCTATCAGGTTTAATTATAGATCTTAATTCTTTAATTATAGATCTTAATTCTTTACTGAAATATATAAATACGGTATTTGATATTTTAAGCATACATTTTAAGAGTATATATAAAAAAAACTAGCAGTTATATATATATATATATGTAAAACAATTAAGTCACCTTATTTTAGAATTAAATAAATAATATTTTATAAGATTTCAAAGCGTTAATTAGCTTAAGTTCTGGATTTACAGAGTTAAACAAATCAATTTTTATATTAAAACGAACCTAAAATGTTGTTTAATTAAGATCTATAATTAAACATGATAGCTATCAGTCTGTATCTCATAAAGTAGCTGCTTTAAGGAATTATTGTCATAGAAATATTAAATTAAATAATTCTAGTGGGTTGCTTTGTTTCAGAAATATCAATTTTATAAAGATTACTTGAGTCTTGATACTCTGATAAATTTGTTAAAAGTATTTTATTTAATAGTAATATTTGTAAGGATGTAAAGGTTAAAGAAATATATGATTTTATTTCTTTGCCATTTTAATTGTCTTCTTATAAAATTGTGTGTAGAAATAGTATATTGTTTGGAAATAAGAAAAGTGCTTGGAAAAGGGGTGTTACATTGAATAATTTATTAAATAATACAAAAGAAGTTTTTGATAGAAAGACTATTCCTGGTGTAGTATATTTTATTCCTTGTTTATTTTGTAAGAACGTTTACATAGGTCAGAGTAGTTTGAGTTTAAATGAAAGAATAAAGGTTCATAAAAGTAGAGTTAAAAATAGATATCTTAGTTCTGCTTTGTATGTCCATGAAAAAGATACCGGCCACGCTATTGATTTTGATGAAGCTAAGGTTGTCTTCTTTGAGAGAAATGAAATCAAAAGAAGAATTAAAGAGTCTTTATTATTGAAAATATATTATTCTGAAGCAATTAACTTATTTAAGAGTTCTTTTAATATTAAGGGTGGATGGGAAGTGAATGGATTTGTGGGTTTAATATTATATATATTGTGTAGTTTTTGTAGTTCTTTACACTTGAGAAGTCTGCTTGTAGCAGTGAAACCTTAGGTTGTGTTTTTATATTATTTTTATGCTGGTCTGGTTTAATTTTGGATTTGAGGTAGTTTTGATATATATATATATTCACACAAACTCTCTCATATATATGGATTTGAGGTAGTTTTGATATATATATATATTCACACAAACTCTCTCACACACATGGAAAATTATAAACAATAACAATGCCTGATATATATAATGCACAAAATTACTATTTTGAAAAGTTGTTCATAGATCTGCCTTTTAGTTGGAGTATTTGGTAA
This sequence comes from Epiperipatus broadwayi, assembly GCA_028023455.1. Classification (NCBI taxonomy): domain Eukaryota; kingdom Metazoa; phylum Onychophora; class Udeonychophora; order Euonychophora; family Peripatidae; genus Epiperipatus; species Epiperipatus broadwayi. Next base: position 3,639,473 of record JAQFVV010006288.1, read on the forward strand.
TTTATGCATTATGGGAGTGGCCATCTCATTTTGAGTGTGTATGTTTCAATTGATTTAACATTTTCTCTTCTGGCTGAAATTGGTCTATGATAATTATTGATTTAACAATATGCAAGTACCTGTAAGAGACAATAGTTCTCTTATTGCATAATTTATCAAATACTGCATCTAAAGGGCAGATCAAATGTTTATTACATTGAGGCATCAAGAGAATAATCTTATGTTATATATTTTGTAAATAACATAATGTTTGTTTAATTCAAGTAAAAATATATTTCTTCTTTCAAATTGTAAAATACAAATATATACATCAGTGACAAAGCATGACTTTTTTAGGAATCTAAGCACACTGCTTTTTTTAAATAATGTTTTTATTTCATTTGTCACAATAATTTTTATGCAATAGCACCTAATATACACATATTATACTCATCTAGAAAATTCTGAAACTCTTATCTATAAATCAGAGAATATATTATCAATATATTTTTTAACTTCCAAATCCTTTTAACATTTTAAAAAGTTTTAACTGTAAATTAGATCTTAGCATTATTTGAATTTCTTATAATCAATGAGAATGTGAGAATGAGTTAGTCAAGTTCATTTCTAATCTTATGTATATAAAAACAATTTGACTGTTGTTAAAAAAATTGAAAGTCAACAGTAAGTCCATTCAAAAAATAATGAATTTGAATTGCTGATTCTAAACAGATTGTGATTAGTCTAAATATAGATAGTACATTATCAATATATTTTTATCTTCCAAATCCTTTTAACATTCTTAAAAGTTTTGACTATAAATTAGATCTTAGCATTGTTTGAATTTCTTATAATCAACATGAATGTGATAATGAGTTAATAGAGCTCATTTCCAATCCCTATGTATATAAAAACAATTCAATTGTTAGTAAAAAAAAAATTGAAAGTGAATTTTTTAAATTGAATTTTAATTAAAGCTTTTGAAAATTTTAGTGAATTTTTCTATGGAAGCACTCATTTCTCATTTCGTTCAATACATGAATGCTTCATCCCTGATAAATATATATTTTCCAAATGAATCACTAACAGTTTTAGCAATATGATTGATTACATGCTAAAATTTAAACAGTCATTATTATAAGTAGAATATTGTTAGTCTGTATTCATATAATTCTAAGCAACTTTATTTGTTACTTGAGGCAAATGGCCTCAAAAGCGCTTAGCATATAATAATTTGTGGAATCTTCATAACTTCTCGTTCAAGTGTTTCATATGCTGTTTAATTTGTATATTAATTTTAATAAAAAATATGATTTACTTAAACTTGAATACACCCACATTAAATATATCAAAAAGCACAATGCTGTAAATAAATTAATATATGCACATATTTTAAAATTGTTATGAATATTTAAGAGCCCTTTATTATGTCATAATGAAAAAGATATGTTTTGTATCATAGCCAAATTCTGAATTGTAAACTAAGATAATTTAAGTAATTTCATATAAATTAATAAGCTTAATTGAGGTAGGTGTCATTAATTTAAATTACTTTTTCCTTGCTTTTATTATTTACTAGTTGAAGACAAAATAAAAATGTTTGCTTTAATATTTAACAAATGAACACTTGATTAAGAGAGTTGAGTAAAGGGGAAAAACATCTAAATTATTGGATATGTGGGGGGGGGGATAAATACTAAATTTTAATTTTTTGATAGTAGAAAATAAATCTACAGAATATATATATCCTACATTTAATACTTTAAGTTTTTTTGCAGCATATATGGTTATTTTAAAGGTATAGCAAAGTTTATCATGCAATAGGGGTTGTTAATGTGGGAACATGTAGTAGCAAATTAATAAACCTACAACATTTATGTATTTTTATTTACTTTTTGAACAAACAAAAATAGTATAAAATATATACAGAAATTTGCTATGCACAAGTGACTAGCCTCAACCTAGTAAGAAAATACTAACACCATAGCTAACAAGAAACAATAAATCTAAATAAGCCAAATAAAAACAAAACAAAACATTGGGATATATAAAATGTAGAGCAAATGAAAAATAGATTGAAATCAAACTGGATTTTAAAAAATAGCACAAATATAAAAGTGCAGATACCATTTTTTAATAATGATTTTTCTAGATAGTGCAATGCATATGTGTCTCAAACAAATTTTGATCCTTTTTTTAAAAATAAAAATACATAATTTATATCATCAAATGAAAAATTGCAATGTTGTTCTGATATTATAATGGATAACAGTGGCATTATATGGACATTTTTTTTTGGAATTCATCAAAGAAAGTTTATACAATGGAAATGGCAAAACTGGACCACTTTTTAAGGATCTCTTGTCTGGAACTCTATCTACCATTGTATTAAACTATGCAAGATTATGTTAGTTTATCATGAGAAGTATGAATTTTGTGAAATATTTAGTTTTAATATAAATAATTATTGTTATGCAGTTTATTTACTTATTCAACTAGTGAATAATTTATTAGTAGAAAATTATATATTTCACCTATAAAGTATATATTAATTTTTTTATGACTGTGAATAATGTATAATTATTTATTTAAAATTTAAATAGAAAATACAATAGCTTTAAATACCCGATATTCCACCAGCATACTTTCACAAAAAAATAATGAAAAGGAAGATATTTACAAAGTTCTGAGCTCTTGGTTGGTAAGAACTGTTACAGTTTTTCTTTCTTGTGTACTATTAACTAAGAGTGGTGAAATATTCACTTATTGACTAATAATTACAAATCTGGCTGTTTGACTATCGATCTATTTACGAAAAAATTCTCAAATATGCTTGGCTATTTTAAATCATCTGAATAAATCTCCAAATTCTATATACATTTAACATCAGACTATAATCATATGCCAATTTATTTTATGGAGTTTTAGCATATTATCATCAATAATAGCAACCACTTGCAAATGAATAGGGCTATTCTATCTCAAGAGATAAAGGCAAAAATGACAAAACAGATGAAGCAAAACACAAAATCTTATAATCACTTATAACAAAATTATGTGAAAGTTTACTACACAAAGAAGTATAAAATTTGCTTTGTTTGTTAGGACAGCTGAGTGGTGAACAGGAATGTAGTTTTCATTTTATAACATCGTTTGATGAGATCTTAATCTAGATATTTGTGATAATACTAAAACATTTAAATAACTGATGTTTACATGTGTTATTCATATTTTCCAACAAAACCTTTCAAGCTGAGTATTTCTGAACTTTAATTTTCTACTCAATGATGGCGGAATACTTAAAACCATAATACACCTGGAGTAGTCCAGAATCATAGGGCCAGTGATGAAGGACAATATGTATTTATTAATAATTTTTTACTTATTCTAAACATGTCACAAAGTTAAAAAGTATTTAGAGGATGAAAGCGATGTTATTTACATAGTGATTTGATGATTGCATTTCAACACTGATTCATTTTAGTATTTTACAACAATAGCATTATCTGCATAGCAACAAAAAATATTGATGATAATAATAAAATGCTGTTAGTCACAGTATGTAAGTCTAGCTTGCTTTCAGTATGTCAACAGATGGCGTTCTACCAAAAACACTGTCAAGCGTATGTTTACATAAACGTCAGAGCATGCATTCACTATCTCTAACTTTAATTCCACTTTCAGATCATGATTTCAAGCTATTTGCTATCATCAGTGAAAGACAGGAATTTTAAAAACTAGATCTAAGCACAAACTCTGAGCGTTTATGAAACAGTTTCTATTCAGCTTGCAAGCGTGAATATTTTAGACACGTAATGTCTTCAAACTCAGCATAGCAAACCAGATAGCTATATGGGTCTGATCTCAGTTCAGCATCACCACATAGTAGAAGCCTCTGCAATATATATCATTGCTAGAAAGACCTCAAAGGTACATTTATGAAAAACAAAAAACAAGTTAAAAACTTGCTAACACTTGTATTTATGTCAACAGATGGCGTTCTACCAAAAACACTATCAAGCGTATGTTTACATAAACGTCAGAGCATGCATTCACTATCTCTAACTTTAATTCCACTTTCAGATCATGATTTCAAGCTATTTGCTATCATCAGTGAAAGACAGGAATTTTAGAAACTAGATCTAAACACAAACTCTGAGCGTTTATAGAAACTGTTTCATTTAAACTTTCAGAGTTTGTGTTTAGATCTAGTTTCTAAAATTCCTGTCTTTCACTGATGATAGCAAATAGCTTGAAATCATGATCTGAAAGTGGAATTAAAGTTAGAGATAGTGAATGCTTGCTCTGACGTTTATGTAAACATACGCTTGACGGTGTTTTTGGTAGAACGCCATCTGTTGACATAAATACAAGCATTAGCAAGTTTTTAACTTGTTTTTTGTTTTTTATAAACGTACCTTTGAGGTCTTTCTAGCAATGATATATATTGCAGAGGCTTCTATGTGGTGATGCTTAACTGAGATCAGACCCATATAGCTATCTGGCTTGCTATGCTGAGTTTGAAGACATTACGTGTCTAAAAGATTCACGCTTGCAAGCTGAATAGATACTGTTTCATAAACGCTCAGAGTTTGTGTTTAGATCTAGTTTCTAAAATTCCTGTCTTTCACTGATGATAGCAAATAGCTTGAAATCATGATCTGAAAGTGGAATTAAAGTTAGAGATAGTGAATGCATGCTCTGACGTTTATGTAAACATACGCTTGATGGTGTTTTTGGTAGAACGCCATCTGTTGACATAAATACAAGCGTTAGCAAGTTTTTAACTTGTTTTTTGTTTTTCATATATATATTATTTTTACAAAGCTTTGGACATATAAATAAGAGAATCTTTAATTCGCAGGGCAATTTTTTTTTCAAGAAATACTGTAGAGGAACAGCAAAGAAGGATAAAACAATAGTTTTTAAACTTTGTCAATTCCCAGGGGTGAGAATTTGGGCAGTTTTCTTCTTTTGTTTTTTCTTCTAGCTAAGAATTTCTCAATATCCATTTACTGACTAATACTCGAATGTTAGTCATATATGGATTAAGAGCCAGTTTTTTGAAAAAGAAAAAAAAAATCGAATAAGTAAATATAACCATATACATATATTTATATATACAGTAGTTGGTTAAATTATTACATTTTCATTTACCATGGTCAAACTCCCTCAACTCACAACTTTGACGCCATCCATTTCAGATAAATACACTAATGATTATTACTAATCATTTTCGAAACTAGAGATTATCTCTAGCACAGACATAAACTTTAAACCTCAGTTAAAGATTAATATATCTGATTTTTTTTTTTTAAATTTACGCACACGGAGTTATTCACCTTTCTCTGTCCCGTATGTAATATGTTTATAGATATAATAAACACCTCCACACTCCCAAATTCTTTTCAAATTCATTTAAATAAAGATATAATAAAAGACAAACGACCCCCAAGATGCATTTCGTGCTGAACCAGCACTCATCAGTTGGCCCAGGTCAGTGAAATGAATAGATTTATTTCTCAAATAAAGATACTTCTGCAAATATTCAATTGACGTTTGTACGAATACTGTGTTCATGAATTAAGATGATCATGGTTGGATAGATGCTTGTGCGAACACTCGTATTGCAGTTTGTAAGAATAGTTGTACTCATTAATCAATTCTAGTGATCGAAAATTATGGTGAGATCCGGACTTGTGCATATAGTGATATTCACTTTTGTATCAATACTTAAACTCTTGAACCACTTCTAGTAAATAATAGTTAATTTCTCTACTTTATTTTTTTATACTTATTATTTTAAATTTTAATTATCTCATTTAATTCTAAACAAAAGATAATTTTTTTGAACTGTGAGACTCATTCATAATTTATAACATTTAATAACTTTTCTTAATGAATTGATCGATCAGTAAAGCTGAGAGCGTATTTTGTTCTGCTCGCCTGATAGAAAAGTAAATTTTTATCATTTTAAGAAGCTATTAATTATCTAAAATGTTTTTTTTTATTAATCCTCCCTTTCATTATTTATGAATTATTAATTTAAAAAGTTAATGAAAGCTGTTATTTAAATAATTTTATGATTCATTAAATTTTGTCATCACATTTAAGAATTTATCGTTATTTTTTTTTGCAGAAAATAAAAAGTTTGCTTATAAGTTTTAAATAGATATAATGAACACCTCCATACTTCCCCATTCTTTTTAAATTCATATAAATAAAGATATAGTAAAAGACAAATGACCCCCAAGATGCATTTCGTGCTGAACCAGCACTCATCAGTTGGCCCCAAAAAATTGTGGGCGAGTCATTTACAAATACATATATAGGCAAAATATTTACTATATATATATATTATTATATGCAAAAGGGACTTACTTTAAAAAAGATTTATGAATTAAAGGATCTTTTTGATATAAAATTTACTTAATTAATTTTATGAAAGACAACTTCACCATGGCAGTTCAACAATCTTCTATTAAACTTTCCCATCTTTGTTCTGCTCTTCAAATGCTCAATGTTAGTATCTTATCAACTTTTTTTTCCATTTCTCTTAGACCTTGTAATAACATAACTCATAATGTCTTGTGTAGTTTCGTGCACTGGTAAGTACCGAGATTCGCAGTTTAATATCCATTGATCATTCCCAAGTTCGGTCACTTCCGGTTTCACATTTGTTTTGAACTGCAATAAACCATTTTATTCTCTATAGCACACTTTTTTAAAAAACTCTAAATTCTTAATTAAATTCAAAAGTTTTTTTTATTGTTTTATGATTTGTTTTAGTAATGATATTTTTAATCATCAACCATAAATAGCAATAGGCTAGCATTTCAATTTGTATAGAGCAGACATTAATTTTTTATTTGAAAGTCGAAGATTAAAAATACTCATACCTATTACTTATCATGCTACTTATAGTCAGATAATACTTTTATAATTATAGTATTTTTCTCATATAAGAATTATAATCAGTTTTAATTTTGTATTAAATAGTATCATAAGTATATACTTATAGATTGTATAATTTACTATATTCAAATCTGATAGATGAAGTTCACATTCATTAGTGTGTTGCTTTATAGAATTAATAAATATATATCTGCATGCTTAGTAAGTAAAACAAATTAAAACTGATTTATGTAAAATAAGATTCTGATTTGTGATTAGTTATGCTTAAGATCTTGGCATAACTGATTAGGATTTACCACAATTTGTTTCTGTGACTTTTGTATCATAAATTTATAATTCAGAAATTGGTTGCAATATATATATATATATATATCAGAAATTGGTTGCAATATATATATATATATATATCAACTGAGGGCATATCAATTCTCAGATATATGTATTATAAATTTCAGATTTTTAATATAATCAATTATATATATATATAAATTGGAATTAAGTTTCTATAGAAAAGGTAACATTAATGATTGTGAATTTTATTTCTTGTTAAAAACTATTTTGCATACCCATGTGTAGAAAACTAATGGAGGCTAGTATTCTCATAATTTACAATTCAAAATTTGATTTTTGCATATTTAATATAATATATTCTTTTTCAATCAGCTTAGCAAAAGAAACTTCAGTTTCTGATTCAGATATAAGTTTTAACTTATCTTTTTCCTATCTTTCTTTTCTTTTTAATTATGCTCCTAATAGAACAATCATTCACACAAAAGATATCATTACCCTGGTTAGAATGGACCATTATATGAATATTTATCTTAGCTATCATCATCAATTTGTATCTATTATTTTGATTTACAATTGATTATTCACTATTATAATCTTTAAAAAAAAAGTCAACTGTATTCAAAATAGCAGTCATTTTATAAGATTGGTGATGTCATAGGTTAGTAACTTCATTAAAACTACATCTTTCAAAAATAAAAATGTAATATTCACACAAAAAATATACAGTAGAATTTATTCATTATAAAGTGTACAAAATTGTTTTGATTATAGAATTAAAATATGGTTAATGTATTTTATTTAATTTTCATCCAATGCCTTACAAGACAATCAGTGCTTTCATTTATGACATATCCAAAATGAAGAAGTTTATTGTCTTTAATGAGTACAAAAAACAGGTAGTATCATTTAGTTTGGAAAATTTTAAAAACATACTTTGATTGTTATAATAACAAAGCATATTAATATTTCTTTATAAAATGTGCATATTAACTAAATTAGCTTCAGTCAATCAATTTTATAAATTAAAATTCTTATAAGTATTATACTGCTTATGACAAAAACATGGAAATTGTAATGGTTGTCATAACTTTTTAAAATGAGTTTGAGATAAAAAATGATTTCATGCATTATGCCACTAATAATCAGCTTTATATTGTCAAAGATTGTTAAATGTAAATATAAAGTATCATTTATTTGTCAAATTTTAATCTTTTTAAGCTTTTGTGACCACCATATTGAATTTTTAGAGAAATTGGACTGGGATACAATTTATAAAATAATGTGAGTCTCAACTCATCAAGAATAAAATATATAATTCTAAAAAAGATGAAAATCAGGGAATGTAATAAAGCTGAATAAATGTAGCCTCTGTTTTAAAAAAAAATTAGAAATAACAAGATTGGAACACTTTTAAAAATTCTTATTTTTATATAGGTTCACAAATTCTAAATTTTGAGAATTAAATTTTAAACTTACATGTTTATAGATGTGTTCTTTACAATTTGTTTTGAATTTTGTAAAATGATTTATAACATGATTTAAACTGAGATAATTATTTTCTCTAAAATTTTGGAAGTTATATGTCTGGGAAACTTTCACTGTTTGGAGATCTCTGCAAGAAATATGCTTCTTTCTAATAAATAACATTAATATTTAACAATAATTATTGTAAATCAAATATTATGCAAAGAAAACTGTAATAAATTGTAATATATCAACAAATAAAATTTATTTTAAAACAGTGCCAAAAACGTATGTATATACATCATATAAAAGAGCAAAGAGATAAAAATTTTAAAAATATTTTTCAGGCAGCATATATATATCCCATTTCCACACAAGGAAAAAAAAAAGTAATACAATATAAAATATTAATGAGAATATGCACAATATTGGTGTTGTTTATTATCTGTCATAACTATAATTTCTACTTTCACAACAAGGATAACTGCTATGTACTAATCTTTATATTAATAAGTTGCTGAACTTGTCATATAATAAATGAGAATAATTCAAATCATAAATGTCTATTAAATGTTTTGCGACTGATTGTCCTCTCTATAAATTTAAATTGCATTCTTCCTATTATCGATAAGAAAGAACAACCACAATAACAGTAACAACAAAATACATTGTATAGTAACATGGTGACCTATATAATTTAAATATGCTGTGTCATTTTTTCTTATTTTTAAAACATTAATATGTATAGTCAGCTAATGATTTATACAATTTGAAAGTTTATTTTCTCTTAGAAAGTTCATTTGGCACTAAAACATCATTAAAAAAACTATAGAGATAATCCTTCATAATTTTAAATGATTGTATTTTAGCCACCAGAAAATGACATCATATATGTCACATGTGTAAGATGGATTGATCTGACATTCATACAAGTATAGCAATAAAATATCAATATCAGTGATATTATCAAATATTGCACTTTTAAGAGGAAACAAAATAAAATGTGTAATTTTTCTCATTTGGCAACAAACATTATATCAAATAAATATAGATATATGTTAATAAGGAGTTTTATAACTTCACTAGTCATGCAATGCGATCTGAAATTCCCAATATTATAATCAGTTATGAATTCATTTATCCAAATATGAACCAACAAATACATTCTGTGTGTCTTAAAATCATGTGTTAAATATTGCAGATTATTCATTTGAGATGAATATTATTGTCTAGAGACTTTATCTAAGTGTAATGTTTATTTAACTATAAATAGTTTATTTTTTAGGATATAGTAATAATAATAATAATAATAATAATAATAATAATAATAATAATAATAATAATAATAATAATAATAATAATAATAATAATTTTATTTATTTATTTATTTATTCATTATGAAGCAAACAATAAATGTATAATACAGTGAGATAAATTCCATACAAGAAAAATCTTGTGTGAGGAATTTAAATGTAACAACTAAAAACACTAATAAAATACAAAAAAAAAACAAAAACAACTATAAATATAACATAACATATTAAAATCACACAGATATTGCATTTGGCAATTCAATCACAGTAGTACATTATTACAACATAACATACAATATAAACAAAAAAATAAAATAAAATAAAACAAAATAAAATAAAACTAATGCTTAGCATAATATAACCAGTGCCATAAATGCTTTTTAAAAATCAAATAACTAGCGTTCATTAAATTCACAGAATAATCTCTTATAAATACATATTAAGTAATTTAGGACCATTATAACTAAATTGATTGCTACTGGATGTTTTACGAAAATTAGGTAAAGCTAGCTGATATTTAGTAGATAAACGAGTATTTACTAAAAATACTAATAAAATTAAAAAGTATAAATATAACATAAAATATTAAAATTATACAGATATTACATTTTGCAATTCAATAACAGTAGTAAATAATTACAACATAACATACACGGGTTTGAATTCAGACTTTCACATGACCCACCACTCTTAGTGCCATCTCATATTGCTGACCGATCTGATCACACACATGTTGAAAAGATAAATAATCACCAACATATGTATTTCATGCTAAACCAGCAATCATCAGTTGGTCCAGATTACTATCCTCACACACACATATATATATAATCAGTACTCAGCTTTATATTAAGATAGCCAATCTTTATACTTTAATGGACATGCTTCAAACTCTTTCAACTCACAACTCTTTAGCCTTCCATTTCATTGAAAATCTGATGATCAAATGTTCAAAGCCCTTGTTAGTGCCAAGGTTGTCATCCTACCCATGTTGACATATTAGTCATTCTGACCCCCTCATGTACAGGAGAATAATCCATTTATATGTACATATGCGAGGGATGGGCAGACCTTTTACACACTATTTATATAAATTAATACATTGTACAGGCTTAAACCTGAATTATATATACCAGGTTTAAGCCTGTACAATGTATTAATTTATATAAATAGTGTGTAAAAGGTCTGCCCATCCCTCACATATGTACATATAAATGGATTATTCTCCTGTACATGAGGGGGTCAGAATGACTAATATGTCAACATGGGTAGGATGACAACCTTGGCACTAACAAGGGCTTTGAACATTCGATCATCAGATTTTCAATGAAATGGAAGGCTAAAGAGTTGTGAGTTGGAATAGTTTGAAGCCTGTCCATTAAAGTATAAAGATTGGCTATCTTAATATAAAGCTGAGTACTGATTATATATATATGTGTGAGGATAGTAATCTGGACCAACTGATGATTGCTGGTTTAGCATGAAATATGTATATTGGTGATTATTTATCTTTTCAACATGTGTGTGATCAGGTGGGTCAGCAATATGAGATGGCACTGAGAGTGGTGGGTCATGTGAAAGTCTGAGTTCAAACCCGCATATATTACATATATAAATTCAGGTTTAAGCCTGTACAATGTATTAACATAACATACAGTATAAACAAAAATAAAATAAAATAAACAAAATAAAACTAATGCTTAGCATAATATAACCAGTGCCATAAATGCTTTTTAAAAATCAAATAACTAGTGCTAATTAAATTCACAGAACAATCTCTTATAAACATATTATAACTAAATTGCTTCCTACTAGATGTTTTAAGAAAATTAGGTAAAGCTAGCTGATATTTAGTAGATAAACGAGTATTTACAACAGAAGATTTAGTATCCAAATGAAGTTTCCTACAATAAATATCAAGAATCACTCTATATTTTTACAAATGGAAGACATCTAGTATATTAAAAGTGGCATAAATATCTTTAACAGATGTGGCACATGATCTACCAAAAATGATACACATTGTATAATTCTGTAAAACAGACAATGTTGTCATTGCAAAAGTAGAACAATTTCCCCAAACTGATATATTATAACATAATAAGATTTGATAAGAAGAAATATCTAAAGTAATCAAAGCCGATCAAGGAAAAAATTTAGATAAGTAGAAAAACATATAATTTAATTTACATAAATGAGAACAAAGAAAGCCAATATGGTTTGACCAAGATAGTCTGGAGTCAATAAAAACACCTAGATAGCAAATATTATCAACAAAAGAAATGTTAGCACAAGTACAAGTGCTATTACAATGCCAAAAATACTTATTACAAATAGTAATGTTAAGCTAATGAATATTTGACCTATAAGAAAAATTAATAGCTTTTGTTTTACTCAGATTAAGTGAGAAATTATTAAATGCTAACCATTTACTAATTAGGATTAAATCATCATTAATTATTTTTTCAACAAAATTATATGAAACTGCAGCATAAGACAAAGCAGTATCATCTGCAAAATCATAAATCTTAGATTCTAAAAGTAAAGAAAATAAATCATTTATATAAATTATAAATAAAATGGGACCCAAAACTGAACCTTGTGGTACACCATGGTTAACTGTTATAAAAGAGCTTACAACACCAGAAATATTTGTTGCTTGTTTTCTATCCTTTAAGTAACTCTCAAACTATGAAATAAATCCACCATGAAAACCATATGAATATAAATGCTTAAGTAAAATTTTGTGAGATACAGAGTCAAATGCCTTAGACAAATCTAAATAAATAGCAACAGTTTTAAAATCCTTATCTAGTGAAGTTGTCAAATTGTTTACATGACTATAGAAAGTGTCCAAGGTATTTCTATCAGAAATAAATCCATATTGATGTTCAGATAAAATATTATTTTTAGATAAAAATGACATCATTTTCTCTTTAACCACCATCTCTAACTATTTGGATATTACAGATATAATAGATATTGGTCTATAATTGTCAAGCTGTACAGGATCACCCTTTTTAAAAACAGGTGTAATAAAACCAACCTTCAAACAAGTAGGAAACAAACCAACATTTAAGGAAAGATTAAACAAATAAACAAGAACAGGTATGAAAGCTGACTTATTTTCCTTAAGAATCTTTGGTGTTAACTTATCTAGACCAGCTGAATGAACATTCTTTAAGAGATAAATTTTACCAGACAAATCCAAATCAGTAATATCTGTACACAAAAAAGAATTTAGACAAGAATCAGCAAAATACAATTCTTGTACTGGTGTTCTATCTATTGACAGATCTGAAAAAAAAAAATATATATTAAACAAGTCAGCAACAAATTTTTCATTATTTTCTACTTCAATCAAATTATCATTGTGTTTTATAAATTTAAGTTGATTTGACAAAGGTTTCTTTACAAGAGAATTTATCAATTTCCATTTCAAAGAAATATTTTTATCACTAAAATATATTTGATAATATTGAAATTTTAATTTCTGAATATCAGATTTAATCTCAGTATTGAATTTCTTCAAAGTCAACAAATCTCCACCCAAACATTTTAAATGATTTCTTTGATTAATTTTTCCAATCAAATCATTCGTTATCCAGGCTGAGCGTTTGTGGTTTTTGATAGTCAATTTAAAGCTAACCATAGATTTTGCAATTAAAGATTTACAAATATCTTGAAATTTTAAAAATGCTGAATCAACATCATGCAGAGCAAAAACATAATCCCAATTCTGATCAGATAATAACATTTTTAGCTTATTATGTGATAACTTATTAATATATAAATGAGTATTTACATGTTGTCTACAATTTAATAACCTCAACACAGTTGCAAAATGATCTGAAATAAAAATATTTAGTACAGACGATTCATAACTTTGATTCTTGTTTAATCTGACAAATATATGATCCAAAATTGATTGACAGGATTTAGTAATACGAGTAGGTGAAAAAATAGCTTGATTATAACCATAACTATAAAGCAAATTCAAATACTGTACGGCAGGCCCATGTAGATTATTACATAAATCTATATTCAAATCTCCCCATAAGAGTTACTGAAGTAGTATGTAAATCAGACAATAACACATTAAGTTCAGCTATAAAATCCAAAATGATATTTGTGCACAATCTATATAAAGCAACAATAGTTAACACAAAACAAGGTAAATTCAGATGAATCAAAACACATTGTACAGAGGCAAGAAATGGATTATGATATGTAAATTTAATGTTTTCTTTCACAAAAACTAATACACCACCTGAACGTGAAGACGCACGAGGAGAAAGAATATTTGAATAGCCATCCAGAACATATAAATGCTGTTCTTCAATAGAAATCCAAGATTCAGTTAAAATTATCACATCATGAAAACCGGCAGGAAAATCATTTAAATACACAACAAATTCATCAAAATTAGATCTAACACTTCATATATTCATATGAAAAATATTTAAATTAGACAAAGTTTCATCATGAGGATAAAATGCATCAAGCTTCACTTTAGGAAATAAATTTCAAAATGCTGACAACTCAGATTCATTTTTAATTAAAACACACGGAGAATTTAAATCATTTCTAATATAAACCAATCCATTACGTATAAAAGCCATACCTTTACATTCACGCATTTTTTGCTTAGCCTTCCATAACAGCTGTCTAATATGTGGAGTTATACGTTGATTAATATATAATAATAATAGTAGTAGTAGTAGTAGTAGCAACAGAAGAGGAAGAAGAGGAAGAAGTAAAGGAAGAAAAAGAGGAAGAGGAAGAAGAAGAAGAGGAAGAAGAAGTAAAGGAAGAAAAAGAAAAAGAGGAAGAGGAAGAAGAAGAATAATTATTTACCTTAAAGCAATTTAAATAATAAGTTTTAAATAATCACCTGTGTAAACCCAATGAAGCTTTTTATACTTGATTTATTATCGAATTTGAATTAATAAATAATATAAGAAGTTTTATAATACATACCTACCTCTGCTCCTTTTTTTTTGTAAAAAAACCTAAACATTAATGTTTTGGAAAGCACTCATATAAAACAATAACAACAACAACAACAACAAATGATCTTAATAGTCTTTTCGTCTATAAAATTGCTATAGGCTCTCTCCTTTGAATCAACAGGACTAGATGATCATTGTATTCAATGATGGAAAATGAAACCTTAAATTTTCCTGTTTACTACTATTTCTCTTTTTTTTTAAAAAAAGCTTTCCGCCAAGGTTTAAAATCTACTTAGGTGAATATGATGCTTAGGATATTTGACATAACTTTTTTTTTGTTCTGCCTATTTCTGTTAGTATAATGTTAGTGGAAATGTTTGTCCTCAAGTCCATGAGGCACATTTGTGGAAACTCCTTGAATGGAACCAAAGTTTATTAATTATTGTGGCTCTTAGTTTTTTTTTCAGCCTAAAATTTTAATTTATTTCCCATGGTGTATGTTTAGATGGGATAGTAAGATGAAGAATTTAGTTATTTTTTAATCAAATAATCAGTATCACAAAGATAATTTTTTTTTTTTTTTGGTATATATCAGAAAACTAAGAATTTTAAACATTTTTTATGCAAAAAAAAAAATGACAAGAAATCTTTTTTTTTTTGAAAGATAGCTCCTGCATGACCACAGATATTATATCAAACATGCAGTTTTTTTTTTTTAAAGTTGATTTTACATATAGATAAATTATTAGCATTATTGCTGTTTTATTTTTTTATGTCTCTAGAAATATACCCCAAAATATACACAGTCTCTTTATGTTGTTCATTTTAGACTGGTTGATATTTTTTTTTAACTTGATGAATGCAGATAAAACTAGATCCTAACCTTAATTATTTCAGTATATATAATTATTTACTAGGATACTGTGTGTTATAAAATCTTTTGATTAGATTTAGTCAATATTTGAAAAAAAAAACAACAACAAAACAACAACTTTCATCTGCTTTATTTTTTCACTGTGTTATTTGAGTTTAATTGAAAACTTTTCTATTAAAGTTTATGGTTTTAATTATAAAAATAATCTTATAGTCTTGTGTTGGTGGTCGAGAGGTCAGCGCGACTGCTTTGCAATTGCAGGCAGTTGCCCGGGTTGTGGGTTCGCGTCCCGGCCGATGCTATGACACTTAAAAAAAAAAATCTTATAGGAAAATAAAACTATGAAGAAATAGAATGGACTGTTATTTTTTTCAATTGTGCAGTAGGTCTAATAATCAAAATAATTTAATATTAAATAGAATCTTTCATCAAATAACTGTAAACAATCATCTTTTCTACTAGAACATATTTGAATAAATAAATGAATATATTTATGTAAATATTGAAAATTTAAGACATTATTCTATATATATTTTTTAAAAATAAATTTTACTTATAGTTTAATCAGGCAAATAACTAACTGCAATACTTTATATATACAAAAACTAGGAATATCACAAGTCTAAATATTTTCACATGCAAAGAAGATTTTCTTATATGTATTTATGTTTAAATTTATAATTCTTATATAATCTAGAATGATGCATATGATTGCATTTTTGGATTAAAAGTTGACCAAACAAATACTATTGCACTCCAGAAAAGATAATGGTGACAAGTTGATATGTAAAGAATAAAGAAAATAGACTCATCTTTTCTCTTCAAGATAGGGAATGGAGCTGATTGATCATCCATATTGGAATCATTTGAAATGTGAAAACCAGCTGTAACTATCTATTGAGTTTCAAAATTTTGTTGATTCAAATATTACTTCATTAAAAATTTGCCTATCACTTGGCTTTGAAATGTCTAGGAAAACTATGTCAAGCACGGAAAATGTGAAACAGAAAAAAATATTAAAAGATATGGTCTGATATTCTATTTATCCAAACTTGTTAGAATGTTTTCTCTATGTCAAATACAAAATATATGAAATTAATTATTTGACTGCTTTTATATTCAATTTGAGAACAGAATTTGTTTAGAAGTTCCATAATTTCAATTCGTTTGAAAAAAAAAAAACCTTTCAAATACAAAGTGAAATATATTTTTAAGGAGCTTCATAATGTATAATAAATATTTAATATTCATGTTTAGTATTAAGTTGAATAAAGATATGTATTTGAAAACACCCAGAGAAATAAAGAATGCTTGAAAGTAATGATTTCAGTTTACAATGGCAGTTTTTTAATTTGTTTGCCTGGTTACATAACAGATGAAATTTATTTAAAAACTATACAAAAAAATCGATTTAACTTTTAATGTTTATATCTATAAGTCAAAATCTTTTTATTATTATATATATATTTGATTTAGTGATAATTATATATTATAATCATACAGAATGAAGGGGTATTGATGGGTGAATATTAATAACTATCAATGCTTAGATTAGAGAAATCAGCAGATGAAATATAAGAAATATACAAGTGATAGACTTAGTATCACCAACAATTAACCATCAATCAACAGTGATTTTTTATAACTGAATTTTAAAGAAACATCAAGCCAATGTTAAACTTAGGATATAATAGTTTAAAAGAGCAATTTTTAAGTTGCCTATACACATGTAGATGCTAAAATAATAATAAAAAACATGTCAAAAATGCTGAGATTGTTATATCAATGCTGATCATCATCAATTCTCTGAGCCATTGGGTAATCAAGATTGCTGTGGCCATTAATCAACTTGTCATAATTATAAAACATTATGTACAAAAAAAAGGACTTTATGAACATTACTTTTAGTGCCATCTAATTAAATCTGTGGAGTACCATGTAGATGTCCACATACATAGTTTTCATATCCCATTAGGGAAAAGAAAGCTTTCAGACTGCAATGACTCTGAATATGAGAATGTACATAATTCTTAAACTATTTGCTTATTAAATAACTTCATTGGAATAATTTGAAATAGTGATTAATAACATTATTGATTAGCAGTTGGATAAATAATCTTATTTTGAATAAATCATTCTTATTTTGATTTACAAATATTACACATTTCTGTAGATTGAGCAATAAAACTATACATTCTTATATTATTTAAATAGTAGTCTATCATTACCCAATTTGTAAATGGCTCATGGGGGTCACATACATGTATGCACACACATGCAATTAAATATAGAAGCCATTACTATTTTATTAAAACAAAATATAAATAATTAAATGTTAAAATGTGATATAATAATAATAATTTACTCATTAATTATTAATTTTCTTTAACCTATAAATATATTAATTTATTAAGCACAAGCAGATGATATAATAATAACGTGAAAGTCTGAAACCTTTGACAGAAACGCCTTAAAAATGCTTATGTGACAGCCAATCAGATGTAATAATGACTGCATAGGAAACTCTCAAGTCAAAACACAAGGCAGAGATTTTATGAAAAAATGACCATTATTTTTCTCGTAAAATCTATGCCTTGTGTGCTGACTTGAGAGTTTCTCATGCAGTCATTATTACATCTGATTGGCTGTCATATAAGCATTTTTAAGGCACTTCTATCAAAGGTTTCAGCCTTTCACATTATTTGTAATTTATAAACTGAATTTTAATTGTAGCAAATACTTGTATATTATAATATATCGCAAAATCTCAATAATATGTTTAGCAATTTCATTATATTTTTTAATTATAAAGCAAGTCTTTTATGAATGACGTAATAAAATTCTAAAAAAATGTATCTAGGGTTTTAAACTTATTTTTTTAATAGTCAGGTATTTTTTTTGGTTTTAAACTTATTTCTTTAATAATCAGATTTTTTTTTTTGAACAGTTTTTTCATTAACTGGCTAATTTATTCAAAAGTTGTTTATTTTTAAAACAAATCAGAGTAATAGAGATTCAATACTTTCCTGTAGATAATATGTAGAAATGGATTTTTATAAGCTTTATATTTAGGTTTTGAAATAATGTCCATATTAATATATATTTTACTTATTAGCCAATTTATTCCATGTCATAGTATAAGTAGTGCTATAAAATCAGATTTTGTCTGTACTTCTATATTTATGCAATAGAGATGTTTTAGTATATTCTTTTACATCTATCTATCATAATTCAGTGTGTACCACTGGAATCTATCAGTAGGCTAGTTTCTCATATATGTTTCTGGTATAACAATTAATAAAATACTGGATGCATTTAAATTAATTTTGCACCTATAGTATATGAATTTCAGCTGGATAAACAATATCTACTTTATACATATTGATCTATGAAACCATGGAGAAGCCATCTTGCTTTACTTTTTCAGGGATTGAATCTCAACCAATATGGAGATTAGCAGCAACTACCCTTCCTTTTTTTTTTCCATATGTCATAGCATCAGTTAGAAAGCGAACCCGCAACAATTGTCTGCAAGCAACTGCTTGCTTGCAAGACAGTTGCGCTGACCTCTCGGCTAACAACGCTACACTCTGTATATATTATTTAAATTGCACTCACTATTTATAGTAGATACAATGCAATATAAAAATTGGAGGATTATCAGTAAATATTTTCCTTCTTGATTATTATAAACAAGACAACTAAATTACTATAGTCTTAAAACTGAAAATAGGATAAAAAATGTTTTGGTCTATAGAATTGACTCTATAATTAATGTGTATTACAAAAAAAAAAAATTCTTATTTTAGACAAAAATGTATTTCTTTGTTTCATTAAAAATTTAAATTTTTGACAAAAATCAGAAATAAATCAAATAAAATGTTCGTACTAATTAATGACATTTTTGTATACTTTCAAATAATTTGTAATACTTTATAAAAAATATCAAGAAGTCTGAACCGAATTTTAAGATAAGTATATATATAAAAAAAGTATTATTGCTTAACCAATATTTTAATTATTCCAGACTATATTTTACATAATTATTTA
The DNA here is from genome assembly GCA_028023455.1 of Epiperipatus broadwayi. Classification (NCBI taxonomy): domain Eukaryota; kingdom Metazoa; phylum Onychophora; class Udeonychophora; order Euonychophora; family Peripatidae; genus Epiperipatus; species Epiperipatus broadwayi. The sequence goes on from JAQFVV010006288.1 coordinate 3,659,311, forward strand.
TCTAAATGTTATCACTGTTCATTTGTATTTTTTCTTTTAAGCTTTAAATATGTATGCCCCCACGTATTATGTTATGTGTCATAAAGGCAATCTGTTCCATTATATATAGAATCATTCTTTCATTTGAAATAAATAAAAAAACAGAAAGCCTTTGTCTCAATGAATAGTTAATTTAATTTATAAAAATCTTAGCATGTTTTTAACATATTTGTGGTATTATGAAAATCCCCACAAATAAACTTTTATTTTTGTGTTTTAATTATATATATATATATATAAGAAAGATGTGTATTGGGACTTTCAAGTCTTTCTCCCTACAAAAATATGTTCTCAAAAATATTTCATGGACGATCGTAACAATATCTTTGTTAGCGCATATTGTTTGCCACCTTCTGCACTCGAAGTAACAAAGAAAAAAATTCATTATGTATTAAAAAAAATTGTAATACTTTTTATCGATTTTGTGCATTATGATCCATATATAAACCTTAGAATGATTAACAATAGCTGGAAGTTAATCAAACCAATGAATCTTCCCATACTGATTTGTAAGATGATATTTAGCTACTCTTGACTCAAGATGATACAATTGTGTCTGATTCTAAAATATCCTTGCAAGCTCAACAAACAGAAAGAGGGCGGGCGGGGAGCATACTAATATGATTAAGTATGAATAAAAGTAACCATCTTCTGATATTTTGTCACATGATGATAATATAGACCTGAAGATGCTAATAGTTATATATAAGCACATTTAAATACATATTAATGTGTACCATTTCTAATTTTTTGTGTCATTACATCTCTTAGTACAGAAAGCGTGCTTAAGCTAATATATTATAGTCTTGATAATTATTTAATAAAGAAATTTAAAATTTATTTTGATGAATATCTCAGATTTAGAAATTTTAATATCTTATCAGTCTGAAAGATTCGGTTGTCTTTTCTTGGAGTCGTTTGTTGTTTATCCCTAGAGCTGTTCTATAGAGTTTGAGGAAAAATTTAACATTACAGTTGATGTAAAATTTGTTCAATACACCCAAATGCTTTCTGCTCTAGTTCTTTTTCTTTCTAAATGAATTTGTAATGTTAATGGCTTTTTGTAAAACTACAGAAACCCTCTACTAGTCATTGCCGTAGAAAAAGAAGAAACATTTATTTTAGGGATTATATTTAAATTATTCTAAAGGTTGTTTTTATTTTAAACCGATAATTTAGAATAATTCGAAAGTGCTGTTGTCTGATGGAAGCGTTGTGTGTATATATATATATGAGTGTGTATGCATACATATAAGTGTATATTATTTTGTAATGTCAAACCACTATTTCATTTAATGAGATGTATTCATATTTATTTATACGAAATCTTATAAATGTTTTTAAAATTATAAATATTTGATAAATTGATTTTTGTTGTTGGCGTATTCATACATTTTAATATATATATATATAGAGAGAGAGAGGATCTTGCATAGCAATGGCAACGCAATATGTTTATGATCTGGGTTCAAGCCAAATAATCCTGATTTTTTGCCAGTAGGTTAGAACTTTTTTTTTTTCCAACAGCGAGCTTACAATCAATTTTGCTAATCAAACAATATTGGTTAGTTAATGGTTATTCAAATATTCTTACCGATGCTATTAATGAAGAATGGGAAATTATTTGAATCTCGCTGCTTAGCCATTGGTAATCTTGATGAGTACTGCCATTTTCTTCACACACAGAGAAGCTGATGAAAAAGTTTTTCTTCTGCCGTGAACTAGTTAAAATGCTAATATCTGTTAGATTTTTGTAAATAGATTATAATTGTGATTGTTCAAAGAATATTCTATTCATTAAATAGTGGGAATAATTCTAAAAATTATATCAAGTTTTGTTCATTCTTTTACTTAATTCAAAACAAAACCTCTATGATTTATATGACTGGTTGCTTTCAATTCCCAATGCTTTATAATGATCAACATATTGATCAATTCTTTGAATAATTGAAATCCAAAATAAAGGGTTAAAATGATTCCATGTCACAAATATTTCTTCCTATGATTTCGCAGAGGCATAATGAAATGAAAGAATATTTATTCATCTGGCTAGTCAATTACTGGATGGTAGTGGTTTCTATGTTTGTTAATTTAGCTAATATTAGCTTGACATCTTTTTGTAAAACAATAATTAATTAGCTAGCATTTTGGTTATGGTTTAGTGCAGGGGTCCTCAACCTTTTTGCACTTAAGAGCACATTCTATAATACCGGCCAGGTGATGGGCACCATTTATTTTTTTCAATGTAAATTTATAGTTGGATGTTGTTAATAATACATATAATGTACAAAAAAAAAATATTTATTTCAAAAATAAAATTTTAACATATAATTAACATTTATATTTTTACGCTGTAAAAATATAGTATGCCCTACAATTTGATTACAATATAATACAATAATTTACAAGAAATTTTAAAAATTAAATTTATTTGTATCAGATTAATAATTTTTTATCATGTTTGGATAGCAGCGAGCACATGTAAAATGGTCTGCAGGCTCCATGGTGCCCATGGGCATAGGGTTGGGGATGCCTGGTTTAGTGCAATAGTAGTGTAGTAGACTGGATCTATTAGAGTCACAGCCCCATCTCTGTCTATTCCAATGCATGAAGTTTTTATGAACTCGTGAATAATAAACTATTCTATTATTTTTATTTTAATAGTTATGTTGGTTAAATATTGGTATCTGTAATAAAATTACTAAAATTTGTTCCTATAGTAGAGCCACAATATCTGTTATGTTTTGTTTCAGACTTTTTAGTGCATATCATGTATAGTAGATAACAGCTCACAGTTTGTTTATAGTCTTCGTTTACAATACAATATACAATATTTGCTGTCTTGTATAAGTACAATATTTTTCAATACGTACATATGTAACTCTAAAATTTATTTATCAAATGTATAGTACATATGTAATACCACCATTTTTGCATATATAGTATGCATATATAAATTAACATAGTAAAAACAATATTTGGAAAAAGAAAGATAATTATTAATACTAAATTGGGAGGGCACAATTAGATTTATATTATATGTGTGTTCACTCATTACATTCACAATAATAAATACTGCTACTTTGTGTGTTTTAGCACATTTTATATTTTATACTTTGAAATAATTAGCCACAAAGTCTAAACTCTTTGCTCATTTCAATAATTATTCTGCAGGATGCTGTCCATTTGTCTACAACCATGTTAACAAGCTCTAGCTTTTCATGTCTCAAAAGTACTCTAAATTTAAGCCTGACAAGACAAAAACTTTACCCTGATATACTTTTTTAAATTTTTAATGAGTTGATAACTGATGAGTAATTTTGTATTACATTTTTCATTCAAAATTTCAATTAAAATCAAGTTACCTAATGATAATTTAGAAATCAATATGGCGACAGTCATCACATGACCAGAAAAGCCTACTGTCAATATTACTTGTGCTGCCAATATTACCTGTTGAAAATTTCAGAGTCTAAAGTTCAGTCAAACATATACCTATTTTTAATTTTATTGTAGCAATTTCTGATTTTTGTTTGGGAAAAAAAAAAAAAGAAAAAAGAAAATTCAGTATCAAGTTCCCCAGGAAACAGTTCACTTGTTCACAAAACAAGTTAACAAGCTGTGGTTTTTTATACTTAAAAAAGTATTCAAAATCTTAGGCTAATGGAAGGAAAAAAAAACTACTTCATATACCTTTTCCAATTTCCAATCAGTTGGTAACTTCTAATTTTGTGTTACATTTTTTATTCAAATTTTCAATTAAAATCTAGTTTCTTTACTATAATTAAAAAAAAAAAAACATCTCATGAACATTGTCTGTCAATTGTAATTTCAGCACAAAATTTCAAAGTCCCATGGTCAGTCAAGCATAAACTTATTTTTAATGTTATTGTAGTAAACTTTGATCTTTGTTTAGTAATAAAAATTCCATGTCAAATTCCCAGAAATCAATTCACTTGCTCACAACCAAGTTAACTAGCTGTAGTTTTTATGCTTATAAAGTACTCAGTATCCTAGGATAACAAGTTAAAAAAAACTAACTAATATTATATACCTTTTTCAATTTCCAATCAATTGATAACATTTCTTATTTTGTATTATATTTTTCATTCAAATTTTCAATTTAAGATCAAGTTACTAACAATAATTTTAAGAAAACAACAACATGACATTTCCACCTCAGCTTTCACCATGTCTCCCTATATCCGAATACTTTATCTATGAATCTCACACTTAAATTACATCAATCTCACCTCTACCACATATAAAACTAAACCTTGTTTGCATGTGTAAATACAGCGATCCAGAGCATGCAAAATTCATGCAATCATTTACAGGCATACCACTTTAATAATTTATACATGTGTATTTAAATATATTAATAATTTTACTCTGCATGAAATGTAGATGTATATAATTTATAAATTCACTTATGCGTAAGCATAGAGATACTATAATTTAATTTATTTTAGTTTTTAATAATTATACTTTAGACTTTTACTAAATTAATGATTGAATATTTAGACAGGACTTCTATTTCTAGCTAGATTTATTAAGAGAAGTCTATGATTTATATGTATTAAATAGTGTAAATACAAGATTTAGGATTAAGAATTCACTTTATTTTAGGGCTGTCTATTGAAAGTTTAAATGATCATTTGATAACAATTAGAAGTTTATATCCACTTTCCTATTTAGGACTTGGTTATTCTTCACTAAAAATGACCAGTAAGAACATTTATATTGTACCAGGATGTATAACTAGCATACTTTGTTTATATAAGTTATAATTATGTAATCATTTCAAATATGAAGTATTTTTAAAATAATTGATTTTGATAGTGGTTTTTTAATAATAATGAAAATATTTTGATAAAGTAAAACACATCTTTGCTTAGTTAAGTTTACAATGATTTTCCGAAATTGGAAGATTTTAGAACAGTTTAATCAAAGTTAATTTAAGAAGATATAAATTGTATTTTTTTTTTTTTTCATATGTTACATGCATTGACATAGAAATAGATTATATTACTATTTCACATTAAAAATGGAATTAGTCAATGGACTCCTCATTATTTTTCACTTATAAATATATATTGACAAATCAGTTTGTTATTAAATGGGCCAAAAGTTTCTTTAATATTAAACTAATTCAGCTATATTTCACCAATTATTTAGAGTTCAATCAGCTTTGATGGGGTTAGATATTTTTTTTTAAAATCTTGCTTTGTGTAACATAATTATTAAAAAAAAAAAATTAGATCTGGCTTGATTTGTCATATCATTAAAAGTTTTTTCATCTCTGCACAAAATCTCATACTTTTTAATGCCAGTATTTTCTATTGTTATACCTTGGGACAATTTTCATATTGCTCAACCATTCATTTCTATAAAAAAATCTTTATTTTATACTAGAACTCAATAAATTGATTTTGATTTCTATTTTAATTTAATTTTACAAATACATAACATTTAAAAAAAAATCATATTTGAACTTTACAAATATTGACAAAGTGAGTTGTAATAAAAATAAAAGATGTAAAACATTATTTAGAGATCCAAAGGAAAATAAATTTTGAGGAAATCAAAATATTTTAAATTATTTTTTTTTAAACACTAATAATTAAATGTGAATTTGTGATAAATCTATCAAATTCTGCTTTAACATTTCAAATTTGTTTTATAATTTTTAGAATATTATAACAAGAAATGGTTATTTGGATGGTTGATTTATATATTTATACTTTCAATTATATTTTATACTTATTTTTTATACATTTATTTTTTACAACTTTTATTCTTTATTATCTTATTTGTTTATTAGCAGTTTTGATAACCGAAATATCCCGGCTTAGCCTCCAACTGTAATGGATATTGTTTATTTATTTATTTAACCATCACCATTACAATACAAGCAGAGAGCTAATACAGATACAAATTTAATTTCATATCTATACCCTTGACCGAACCCCAAGGCAATACGTACATATTATCTTGGCGTTATTTTTCCCGATCAAGAACCCTTGGCTGCTGGACAAAGCAAACTATTTCAAGAAATTTAATGAATGTCCAGCGCTTGCTATTTATTTTTTATAATTGGGAAATTTGCACGAACAAGCAGCACATGAATACTTTTAAAAATCAGCCTTACTCTTTAATCACTAAATTACAGTTTCCCCCCTGTCGTAGCTTGGTGATAGGAGAATAAAGCAAGTATACGCAATTTACGAATAAATATGTTTAATAACACTCACTTTTATATAAAAAAATACATGATAACAATAATAATAAAAACACACACTTATATATAAATAAGTGACTATAATAAAACATAGTAAAACAGATCAAATATTAAAGTTATTTTGAAGTCCTATTGGGTAGAGTTCTAAATCTCTCAAGATTGTTCCTTGTTGATTTTTTTATGAACATTAAAATTAAAATGCATGCATGCTTTTTACCTAGGTTTTCCTTATAGTTGTTTCCATGGGTATTTCTTTCGAGAGCTTTTTATCGTCCAGTGGGAGATCATCCCTTTTTTGTAGAGACGGTGATGTCCTTCACTGTTGGCTGGATTGATTTTCTCTCTCAGTTTGTGGGATTGTTTCTCATTACAGTTTTTTGCTTCTTGTCAATTCTTTAGGTAGATTTTTAAATTGTCAGTCACAGAAGCGGTGGTCTCTCTAGCAGGTCAGGCATAGATCTTACATTGTGAGTCAGTGGTGAGATGGATTGAATACGAACCCACATCCCTTTAACGCCACTAGCCGTGCACTTCTTTCATTTTCTGTTAGCTGTTGCTTCCTTAAAATCTTTACTCAGAATGAACAGATAATAATTGTAATTCTCTTACTGTCTTTCTTTTGTTCATTGTTTTTGTAAATTTTTAATTAAGATTTAGATTTCCAACCAATTCTTATCATCATGTTTCTTTATTTAATTAGTGGCTGGAATGTAGGTTTTAATTAATTTAGCTGTAATTATAAGCTTTTCCTTGTTATACATTTTCTTTGTCCGAGGAATTTAATTAGTCCAACAGACTTTAACACCTACAGCCATATTGTTTTTATATTACATATTACATTTAATTTTTATTTAAAAGTTTACAATTCATTTTTCCCATTTATGTTTATAATTCATTTTAACTTGTTACAATATAGTTTTTAACAAGAGAGGAAAAGACGCATTTCTTTATGCATCCCCTTCCCCTCTCCCACAATAAATAGAAATAACTTTCAAGCATTTGACTTGCTTGTTTTTTTTTTTTTAAAAAGAGAGAAAGAGACGCATTTCTTTATGCACCCCCCTCCCCTTACTATTACAAAAATCCAAAATAATTTCGACATTTGAATTTCAACTTTTTTTCTTTTACTTCTTTTTTTTTTAAATTTAGTAGCTAATCCATTTCTAGTAGCTAATTTATCTAATTTTATTAATAAATATATACGTGTGACGACGACTTTACGTGGTCGTCACAATATGTTAGATTTTAACACCATGTTAATTCTGACAAGTGATAAGGTTAAGCAATTCTTTTCATATAGGTGTTATCAGCGTATACCTTTGTTAAGCAAATTTATTAACTTTTGTTTTTAAAAATAAAATGTATACAAATAAAATCAAAGTGTATATGTGTATTCTTTTTGTAATCAGAAATATTTGATAAACTAGAAAACAATTTTTTTATTCCAAATTTTTTTTTGAAGTAATCTCACAAATGATGGGAAAACCAGATTGTAAAGTGCCAAAACTGGCATTGCCTGGAAAATGGTCCCTTCTTTCATTAACAATGGTGTAATTGAACTATCTTTGAAAATTTCTGACTGACCAGAAGATTCCAGCCATATATTTATTTTTTTTTAAAATTAATAAAATAATAAAAGCAAAACATTAATTTTAACATGATAAAAAACAAACCCATGTTATCATCAGTTAAAATAACAGTAGAAGACCAATTTAAAACAGCAGATCTTCCTCACTTTAGGAAGTAAACAAGTTATGGAAATTAATGGAATAGATATTTAACTGGAATTTCTGCAAGCTAGCCCTTGTTATGATTTCTATCACTTATTGACATATCTTACTTATTTAGTTTAATCATTTTTAATTTTTTATTTAAAGTTTGACATTTACATCAGGGTAGGCAGAAAAGAACCTGAAACATTTGCATTATAAATGTAATCTGCTTCTGAAGTCTTCATGATAAACATATTTTATGAATAATGAACATTTAAAATTTTGTTTTTTAATTATACAAGAATAATTAATTTATGTGTACTTAGAAATGAACATTGGACTTTTATGAATCAATTTTTGATGATAGAAATGATGATGGTAACAATAATGTGAGGGCTGTGAATGAAGGCATACTACATCCAATGATTTAAGTTAATAGAGATATATTTGCATATAGTGAGCATTTCATAAGTGAAGCTTGGAAATCTTTCTTTAATAACAATTGAAAATGTTGCTTGTATTGTCAGATCCCTAAAAACTTTAATGGGTTGGGCCTGCACTCCATCAACACTCTTCTGATCGAGAGATCTCACAACATTATCTTCGCACACCTAAGTCACTTTCCTGCCAACCTTGTGCATGTCATTATCACACCCACTGACACTCTTCCTCCCAGTGGCTGGCTCACATCATGGACCTCACTCATAGCCAACATCCTTCAAAAGGCTGGCTTTGTTATACCATCCATCTGTGGCAAACTAAAGTACTGGAAGGTTTTCAATCAGACCACAGACTTCTCAACTGTGTCCCCTACATTCCTCAAACTTACCAATGCTCAATTAATCCAAAAATTCAAAAGGTGGTCCCTTGAAGCAAAATTTTTCAATTTCCTCCTCAAAATCAATCTTCACTTCCTTCCTACAAATCAATTTTTGGTCAACCATAGGAATTTCACCAAGATCTCTCCCATATGCCAGCTCTGTAAAACTGACAATGAAACCCTCCAGCACTTTCTACTTAAATGTTCCTTTCTTCTTGGAGTGAGGCATGTCATCAACTCCTGCCTTTCCTTGCGCAGGAATACCATCTTCAACCTCCAAGAATCCATAGAAACAGGGGTCTTTGCAACTATTAGATTATCAGTTTTCCTCATTCTGTGCACTCTGGTTGCTTCGATGTGCCATTATTTTTAACCAGAGAGTACACTCAGTGAATCAAAAGCTATTGGGCCTAATTTGCTCTCTCAAAACCAGAGAAACCAAACTAGCCCCACCTCCACTCCTCACAGACACTTGGGCAATTGCCCCTCCAACTCCTATCCTCTCAGCCTCTATCATAGGACTCAAGCATTCAAATGTTTGTGATCCATGCGGTGCTTGCTCAACAAAGGCATAAATCTCGGACTGGCCTGAACTACACACCGTTTCCCCATTCCACTTCCCATTCCCTTTTCACATGTATCCTTCCCCTCTTACCATGTTGCTTCTGAAATTTCAATTTATCATATAATCACTCCCTTGTAAATCTTTTTCTAACTGTATTTATATCTGTTTTTTTTTTTTATGAATAAAATTTCATCACTGAAAAAAAAAGTATAAAGAAAATTATCCTTATTGTAAGTTGGAAGTGGAAAAAATATTAAAGTTTTATGTATAAACTTGGAATAATTTGAAGTAGAATGAAGCTGCAAACTACATTCTATCAAATTACACAACTTCAACAATATGTATCCCTGCCCCCCCCCCCAACTCCCATAAATTAAAAAAAATGTAAACAAACAAATAATAAAAACTTTGATGTTTATAAACTTCTTAAATTTTATAAATGTCATTATGGAGACAGCCATTTTTCATCTTGCTAAATATCATGTACTCAAATCTCAAACATTAATTTGTTCAACCATGTTTTTTTTTTTTTGCAATTTAAATACAGTTCAGTATTGTAATAATAAGCACATGTACACAATTTGTTCACTATATTTGTTTTCAAAAAGATTTATACATGTATCTTTAACATTTGAATACAAGTATATTGAAATATACTGAATTTTAGATGTAATTAGAGGGGATTAGAACTCATACTTTCAAGTTCCTCTCAGCTATCCACTCCATCTTAAACTAATGACTACACACATACATGTGAAAAAAATAAAGGTTTTTCAATATTTTTGTGCTGAACCAGCATTCATCAGTTGGTCCAGATCAACTGATGAGTGCTAGTTCAGCTTGAAATACATATATTGGAGATCATTTATATTTTTCATTTGTATGTGATAATGTATTAGTTATATAAGTTATAATAGATAGTTGAAGGGAGCTTGAAAGTCTGTGTTCAAATTCTCTCTATTTATATCATATCTTTAGTAAAATATTTTGTAGAACAATGAGTGATAAACCAAAAAAAAAAAAGTCTTAAAAGTACTTTCCTGAAAGTCATTGATTTAACAAGGAAAGATAAGTCATTTGCCTTAAGGTTTGTGGTGATGGTATATTAGATGTGATAATTTGTTGGACTTTTCTCATCATCTATCAGTAAATGTTGAATGTATAGAAAATTTTAAATTCTATTTAAACTTTTCAAATACAAACAAATGCAAGCAAATTGTTTGTATTTAAAAAGTTTAAATAAAATTTAAAATTTTATTACATTCAACATTTACTGTTAGACGATGGAAATAGTTCAACATATTATCACATCTAAAGATAAGTTATATTTTGAAGTGGCCATAAAGTTTCAAAAGACTGAATCTTCAGTCAGATTAATTATAACTAAAGTAATAAACAACATATGAATCATGGGAATGTTTCTGTTGATGATGTTGCATCATATTAGAAAGTAAGCTTTATTATTATTATTTTTAATGAATGTGACTGATTGATCACACACAGTAGTACTGTATATATATAAATGTGATTTCTTGATTTATTAATATTTACATTATCATTTATTAAAATTTTTATTTATATTGCAATCTTAATTTAAAAAAGCTTACTATACATATAAAACGGATCTGTTATATGTGTGCTGAAAACTATTCTATTGTCCACCTTTAGTATAAGAAACAAGACATTGTATTGTGATCAAAGGTTGTCAACAAAATATGAATTATTGCATGCTATATATGTTATACATGAGATGAACTTGGAACAAAATATATCTTTACCTCTCTTAGCAAAGGCACTTGGTTCCCCAACACTCATCGTTAAGGAATTATATCATATGCAAAAGAAGCATTTATAATGGTTGTCTATGAGTAAAAAAATGACTGATTATTTCAGTAAAAAAAAATTACATGATAAGTTATCGAGTAGATATAAAATTTTTAAAAACCTTTAACACATATCTGTTTGTGGTAAATGTGCTGTCTGTATTATGTAGATATTCATTTAAAATATGTATTTATGTATGTTTGTTAATGCAACTTAAATCTATGTAAAAAGAAAAAAAATATTTAGTTTAAAGTTGTTACTTCCTGTGATTTATTCACCAATCATCACTATCCAGTTTGGTTTCAAGCTTAACACATTTTTTGATTTTTTTCATGGTCATATTAGTTACTATGATGACTTTAAACATAATCTCTAAAAGAAATTGTTTAATATCACCAAAAAAAAAAAAAAAAAAATGTGTGTTTTCACTGTCCAAAAAAATACAGCAAAAATAGATGTAGAAATTGAAAAAAAAAATCCATAACTGAAGTTTCATTTTTTTAAAACATTTTTACTACAATATTATATACTATATTACTTATGTGAAATTATTATAATTAAAAAGCAATGTTTAATAACAAATCATTTGATTGACCACAAAGTCTTATTATTTATCATTAGTATAACAAGAGCCAAATAAACATAACATATATTACAAAAACTTAATCACAACCAGATTACAACTTTAAATTACTGTAATAGATTTCTAACTATAAAATCTTTCCATTGACTCGTTGTAAATCGAAAGATTTAGTGAGTATTAATGTGTAATAAGAAATGTGGACTTAATCAATGAAGTATTGAATAGCTTCAAGCTCGCAGATCTAACCGCTTCAGCTTCACCTATTTAAATAGAAAGTAGGTTGTGGTTAAACACCAGTAGAGGTCCCTACTATCGCATTTTACACGCATATTCTCGAGGTTATAGCCTCAGTAAATATTACTTATTAAAGAAAGAAAAATTAAACATCTAATGTATTCTGAGTTTGCATATTGTAATCAGTATTTAAGACTTTTGTTACAATGTACTGTACTGGTCTAAGTAAATAAATACGATAGTTGTAGGGTTTTTTTGAGGATGACATGTCACTATTTTATGAAGTGCTGTAACCACGTTTTTGCAAGGACCTAACAATTTATTGAATAGAGCAGTACGTTTTAATGGCAGAGTTACAGGCTATTTATGTAAAAATTAAAGACATTAATTAATCTTATTCACTTTATTTGTATTGCATTTTCATCATACATAATTTATTATTAATTGCCTAAAATCATCCTTACATTTTTTCTCAAAATATAATTCAAATACAATGGATGCCAGTTGCGATTTGATTGACATTAGCATTCATAAATATTTTAGTCCAAAATTGATTGTCTGAAATCTTAGCTATTTTACTATACACATTTTAAAATTTAATATTGATTGATCATATGACCAAATATTATTTTTAGTTTTATGCAGAATGAAATTTATATTTTTTTCTCTGCACTGCATTTTTTTTTTTTTTTTACATGCATTATAATGTCTCTATTGCTTTGGATATCTGAAACGAATTACGAGATGATTTAAAATCGAGGAAGCAGAATAAGTGTTATTTTTAATTTAATTTTTGTAAAAAGTTTAAGCGCTGGAAGTATTAGAACTAGAATCGGTGTGAAATCCTTATACTCTCGAGTCTGCTCACTAAACCACGCAGGGCTGAACAGCTTGCAGTTTGGTGCTTTAAATGTTCTTCTGATAATTCATTTATTAAAATTTGACATAAATTTTTATTTATTGAAATTTATGAAACATGAATTTTTGTTTTCGTTATTTATATATAAAATAAAAATGTCAGACATATTTTTAAAGAGGATGAGGGAGAAAAAAAATCTTTTTCCTTGAGTGCCAAATACATATAGTTTTCTGTATAAACAAATAAAAGAAGTCAAGTCTGTTGATTAAAGTAAATCTTAAAGATTTAAAGACGTATTTGAAATAAAATTTTTAAGCAGTTGTATTTTATATTGACTTTCTATATTTACTCATGAGATAAAATTTCCAAAAGTTGCAAGAAAATGATTTAATCCCTTGTAATAATGTATATTCTTCTGTGATCATTTAAAAGTGTTTTCTGTATATTATATACTATAAATACTGACAACTGCTTGCTTAACTTTATATATATTTGCTTGTTAATCCAATCTGTAGTATGTTATACTTTTAGTTATTTTATTGTGATATATATATATGGAATAATTAAAGTTTCACAATCAAAAGCTGAAATTAGAACAACCTTCGGGAATCACTGTGTAAAAGAGTTGATGACAAGGAGAATTACTCTTATGCAGAACAACTGACGAGATTGTCACAAATCTTTAAAAGAAGACTGATCCACAATCATAGAAAAGTCCTTCACGAAAGTGGGCAGCTGATGTTTTGATGAAGGCTCATTTATCTGTCTCACGACTAATGCATCCTCGAAAATTGTTGTGACAGTGTCTCACCTGATCCACTTTGTTCTACATAGTTTTTATCCAACGCTTGTTTTAATTTTATATACATATATATATATGTATGAAATGCATACCATAAAATGAAAAGCCTGTATTTTAATATTAGAAATTATCTTGCTACTGTAGCATGATTTCAGATATGCAAATCTCAGTTTATTTGAGAGTTATTTCTTCTTATGTTTAGTAATGTTGATCAATTTTCAGATGATGCCTGCTGGAGAGTGCTGAGATTTGCCTACATGATTACTTATAATTTAGCATGTGATTATTAATTAAATATAGATATGGGGGGGGGTAAGTTGAATATCATGCAATAAACCTCCCCAAATGTTGATTAATTTTGGTACCATTTTAATATGCATTTTATTTTTTTCATACATTTGGGAGTCATTGAACCATTATTGATATAATAAGTGATAAATCTAACATGGCAATAAATATTGAGTAAAATTTACAGAATATTAAAGTAATATCAAAAATTTGTGAGAATTTTATATTTAAATATATATAAAATTTACAATAAATACATGAGTAAAATATGACATAGCAATAAATAATAATAACAGTAAATATATGGGCAAAGTACTGTTTGTAAATAAAATAAGCATAATATTAGGAAATTTATAACCTATCTAAATGTTTGTCCTCATGTGGTTTGATTTTTCAGTAAATATTAGGAACAATAAATATAAGAGAGTTCTGTATTTTATCGTATGGCTTGTTGAAGAAGAAATACTTATAACAATAAGTAAATAGGTGAATAGAGAGATTTGTGATCTGTGCAAATGTTTGCTATCACCAATTGTTGGAAGTATAACTACAGATGTTTAGTTATTTTTTCTAGTTTTTTCTCTAAATACACCAGAGTCTCATTTTATGTGGTAGATAGGTTCCTGAGAAAATGCACATAAAAGAAATTACACAAAAATAGACTTCACTTATCTTGAAAAATGGGGGATAGGTACTGTAATTTTCAAAAATCACATAAAAGCAAAGCAACAATGTAAAATTACTTTAAAATTCGCATAAAAAATAAGGAAATAAAATATGACTAATAAAAAATTTCTAATTTGAAAAAAATTGATACAAGACAAACTTTTTTTACTTTTTTTTTTATTAACTGCAGCATTTAATTTTATTCAAAACAATATATTTTTATGTGTAATTTACAGTATTTTACATTTTTTCATACATGCACACTATTTTAATCATTATTGCTATTTGACAATATGCAAGTTCATATGTGAACTGGTAAGACATCAGATTCATCACAAGAGGAAATACAACTAGTGCTAACTTCATCTTTTAAATTGCTCTTTAAAGGTTTTCCAATCTCTTTTTTGATGCTTCCTATTTTGCTATGTGATCTAAAATTGAAATTTTTGTTTCCAAAGAAATTCATTTTCTTGGGTGTTTTTTCCTCTCCATTAGGGTAAACTAAAAGTTTAAAATAAAAATAAGAACTTCAATTTATGATACTCACCACTGTTGGGCATAATTTTATTAAAACTAACAATTAAAAATTAAATTCTTATTTTTGTCTTTAATTTTTTAATTTTCAATTCTGTTTAAAAATCACATTACATAATTTTTAAATTGTTAATTACAATTAAAAATCAGTTTTTAATTTTAATTGTACCCACCGCTGTTACTCAGCTTTTAAAAATTAACTTGCGGACACTAAATGATTAATTGATTACGTACTCTTCTTTTAAAAAGCAAAATAGAAAGTGATTTAAAATGCAAAAGCAACAACATGCATAGTATAGGCATCTATAACGTTTAAACTGATTTACATTATATATAATCTTGTAAAATTTAATGTGTATATATAAAATGGAGAAATCCTAATTTTAAATGAATTATGAACTTTTTTATTGCATAAAATCTATTACAGTACTATTATAAAGTGCTGAAAATATTGAAATTATTACATCGATGTTGAATACCGATAATGCGCTATTACTTTAAATATGATGTGAGTGCGAAATTTATAATATTTACAGTAATAGCGCATTACCAAAGCTCGACTTCTAATCTAATAATTTTTATTGCATAAAAGAAAACTGCATACAAAGATATTAAGAAGAAACATGAATCGCATAACTTCAAAATCGCATTAAAAAATCCGCATAAAATGAGACCCGGGTGTAATCCAAAAAATAGGTACATGATAATTTTATATCTTGTGATTGTTTGAACAATAAATGCATATAATTTTGTGAGTGAATAGAGAGATTACATCAATCTGGATGTTTAATTACTGCTACCAATGACATTACATTTAATTTAATATTATTATTTAAACAGCCACAAGATAAAATATTAAATTTGTTAATTTTTTTGTCTAGTTTGATTATGATATTTATATTATATAGTCTTTATTTTTATACTATTTGTTATTTATCATTATAGTGTAATAAAGTTGTAGTATTTTTAAATTAAGGTTTTTTTTTTTTTAAATTGTTAGCCTTTATTTTCATATTAACATTTATTGTTCATATTATTTCAATATTATACATGTTTTATTCACCTTTTTACTGTTATATTAGGTTCATCACTTGGTATATTTGTAGTGTTTTAATGACTTTCTCATGTGTGAAAAAAAGTTCCAGAGCACACACTAAAATGATACCAAAATTCTAATGATCATTAGTAGAACAATACTGTTTAAAAATGTTTAAGAATGTTTTTATCCACAGACATAATAAAATTATTTACAGAAGAGCTATTAACTATTTTATCACTCACCTTTAATAAAAATTTGATAATCATAAACACTTGTAACTGATACTTTGTAGAAATAAAAAAGTCTAAATCATACAGACATTTAGATTGGCAAAAAATATACATTATAAAATTTTGTAATTGGATTATGAACAAATTTCCAAAGATTATTATTAAAAATAAATATATATTACATATATACATAATTACTTGTTTGATATATTAGTATTTAGAATAAAAAACAACAACAAAGAATTCATTATCAAAAGATTTCTTAATCAAAGAATAGAAAGAAAATTTATGAAAATTCAAAAATATGTGGGTAGATCTTTGTCATTATTTTAAAATACATTGTACTATTTTAGTTTTCACTTATTTTGGTCACTTTTAATTTATTCAATATTGTATTGCACTCTTGCTTTGATTTACACTTCCAAGACTGACTTTTGTAAGTAGTGATTTTCTATTGCTTTTATATGTATTTTGTTATAAAGCCAATATATATTGCCTATATTTTGTAATTTGTTATAAAGCCAGTATATGATGATTGATCAGATCTCTGTGATAATATATTTTTTCAAATTTCTAGGCTTACAAGTTGCAGTTGACTTATGTAGATAGAACAAATACCATGTAATTTCAAACATACAGGGCTTTTGATTATGCTATTCTGGATACACATTCACTTTCTCTAAGAATCACATTTTAGATAGTAATACCTAATCCAAATAATTTTTGCTTGTGGCTGTTGGATAAGTTTAATAAAAATAATTGATCCCAATACAAAGTGTTGCATCTGGATGGATTTTTAGAAATAATAACTACTTAAGCTAATTTCTCAATTCTTTTACCTTATTTTTTGTTTATATTATAACTTGCTAACCTGTATCTATGAATCAGTAGGCTGTTTTCTAAATTGCCTATGGCTTTTCTATTTTAACAGCCAATTGCCAATATATTTTTAAGTCCAATTTTAATTTTAAGTCATTTATTAAGCACCCTTAATTAAAATTTTATAGGATTGAGTTATCTTTATTTTCAAGTTTACAAAAGTTGAATGTATAAACCATTTTATATTATTTCATAACAAGCATGGGTACAAAAGATGACAATT
Source organism: Epiperipatus broadwayi (assembly GCA_028023455.1). NCBI lineage: Eukaryota > Metazoa > Onychophora > Udeonychophora > Euonychophora > Peripatidae > Epiperipatus > Epiperipatus broadwayi. Next base: position 3,676,849 of record JAQFVV010006288.1, read on the forward strand.
ATTAAAAATTTTAAATACAGAAATAATAATTTTAATACAAATAAAAATATAACTGATTTACAAAAGAATCATTTTATTAAATTATATAAAAATTATTGATGTAACTCTTAAACTACTAAAAATATATTTTTAATTCTAAAAATATCTATATAATAGCATTTTTATGCAAAATGATTATAATGATGATTGTAACAATAGTTCAAATAAGAAATGGATCAAACTTTCATATTATAACAAAATTTATAATACAATTATAAAAAAACAACAATTATATTGATAAGCATATAAATATTGGATCATCAACTAGTAAAAGCCTGGATAAATTAATAAATAATTGTAAATTAAGAGATGATATAAACCACAAAAAAGGAGTCATATGTAAAATTAATTGTGACCACTGAAATATGATTTACTATGGACATACAGGGGAAACAGAGGTAAAAGTCAAAGAAGATAACAATGCAATTAATAGGTTAATTTCTTTTTATATTTACTATTTAGTGTGTGGACATAAAATAGATGCTACAAACAATATTAAATCTTTAAATTATATTGAAGATCTAAAAGGAAGACAAATATATGAAACATTATATTAAGCATAACTTAAATAATTGTATGTACATTTATAAAACTTCAAAAATGTAATTAACATCTGATCAGTTATAAGTGAATGGAAATTATATAAGGTAATATATACATATAAGGTTGTATAGTGTATTTTGTATATTGTTATTATATAGTCAATACTTTGAAGTTATATTGAATCTCTATATTAAAATTTTATTCTATTTTACTGAAATTTTATTTTGTTATTGTTGTTACTTTATTTACATTATACAACATTTGATGGTATTCAATATGCAGTAATTCAGGGGTCCCCAAACTTTTTGTACTTAAGAGCACATTCTATAACACCGGCCAGGTGGCGGGCACCATTTATTTTTTTAACCAGATAATGGGCACCATATATTTTTTCAATGTAAATTTATAGTTGGATATTGTTAATAATACACATAATGTACAAAAAAATATTTATTTTAAAAATAAAATTTTAACATATAATTAATGCTTATATTTTTATGCTGTAAAAGTATAGTATGCCCTACAATTTGATTACAATATAATACAATAATTTATAAGAAATTTTAAAAATTAAATTTATTTGTATCCGATAAATAAATTTTTATTGTGTTTGGATAGCGGTGGGCACACGTAAAATGGTCTGCGGGCACCATGGTGCCCACAGGCATTGGGTTGAGGACCTCTGCAGTAATTGGTTAATATTAAAATAGGTGCTTAACATTTGAAAAGGGCACAAAAGCATGTGCTGAAAAAGACTGTGTAATTATTATTAATATATTTATACAGTTGTTGTATATGATTTTTTTTATTATTTTTTGTATAATCATATATATTATACAATGTTACAATATTAATTCTATAAAATTGTCATAATAAATTGTGTTAAGTGGTTTTAATAAATTAATTTCAGCCAAGATTTACTATTCCCAAAATTATTTTTATACACTTTTAAATTATATTTTTGGCATTTATTCTTGAGTCTAACTGTTTATAACAGAAGACAATTGTATTATACACAAAAAATAAAAACCCCTCCTTCTATACATATTTTATAAAACGTCTAATTAAGCACTCTTTGTGAGAGCACATTATAAATTATGCAATAATAAATTTTCAATTGTTTGAATGTATTAAAATACATTATCCATCCATGACTAATTCTAATAGTCATATACTCATCACTTTTAATTTAAACTTAAAAAAATCAAATTACGCAGAATTATAAACATGAATGCAAATACAGAAGTCTTGTAACCATTCATCATTAGATGTCTATCCATAAAACAAATGTAAAATGGACATAGTCTATTTTATATATTAATTTACTGCATAAAATTTTAGTTGGCTTATTTTTATGAATTTGAATACAGTGATAATGAATGTCACATATTCTCTTCTTCTTGACTAATCATTACTTTTTTCTCCTATTTTTTCTTATTTCTTATTAACGAAATAACTAGTTGAAAAATACTATTATTGCCCTTACATAGTATCTATAATTTGGGTGTGTGTATATATATATATTTCAATTTTATAGTAATTTTTTATTAAATATATATATATATTAATTCAGCAGGCTATATTTTATATTTACCCATTTTATCATAGGATTGCACTTTATTAATTTGCATATTTTATTTTATTAATTACTTTCCTAAGCTATTTTATGCTATATCTTTGCCAGCATACGGGAAATTATTATTAAAGTGTATTTCAAATTAAAAGCAGGCAAAAACTCACTATACGTATTGCCACACACAGCAAGCTAGAGTAATCAATGGATGCCAGAAGGCTTATGCATAAAATCCCCATCCAGTGCCGACTCATCCAATATCGCCAGACTAGTTTCTGGCTTGGGGCCTTCGTCAGTGAGCCTTGGATCTGAGAGCACTGCATCTAGATCTTAGCATAAAAGGTGATGGTCATGTGATGTTTATATTTCAAAATATCGATTTTCTTGGTGAAATGTATAAAATATTTTTTCGAATCAGATATTATTTTCCATTATCATGATGGAAGATCTCCTTGAAAAGTCAGGGATATAATTCACAGTGAAAACTTTATTCAACATTTCTACGCATGTTTTCATATAGGTGCTAATAGAGATTTTATTGATTGCTCAGAAATATTTTAAATATTTTGTGGTAACTACACTCTTAATAAACTATTGAAAAAGGAGACAAAGTCCTTCTTTAAAATTTTTCACTATGACTCAGTCATTACTGCTGATCTATATTCTAATGTCAATCTCTTAATGTGGAAATATCTTCCAATTATGTTATTTTTTGATTCTCTCATTTAAGAATTGTAACATTTTATTTTGGAAATTGAACAGATTATGCTTGTTAAAAAAGAAAATGGTTTGATGCCACCATTTGTTAACTAGTACAAAAGCTGTTAAGAGTTTTATTGTATATGTTTTTTGTAGTAATTCCACCAATACTTACTCAATTACAATAAATTACTTCCTATATGATTAGTCACTACTAATATTCCTGCTCAGGGACTTGGTTTATTTGACTTTTTATATTTGGCAATACTGATAAATCAAGAAAGTTTGGGAAAAAGAAATATATATTGTATTTATTTAGCAAAAGAATTGAATTTGACACTTTTCAAGTGTCATTAGATTGCATTATAGAAGATTAATGGAAGTGTGAGAAAAGAAAGAAATTAGTTGGTAATTTTAAATGTTTGGTTATTTTAAGGTTTTCAACTATCAGGAGATAGTGAAATTTGAAGAATGAGATCTGTCATGATTTGCAGAATGAAAGTGAAATTTGAAGAATGAGATCTGTCATGATTTGCAGAATGAATAGTGTAAGATATCTGTCATGATTTGTAAAATCTTTTGTTAACCAATTAATGTATATATTATGTATATTAAAATTTCTACTTCTTCACGATCACTTTAATCACATGAATGAATAAGTCAGCTGAAAAAAAAAAAACCCCAAACAAATGACTGTCATGATGTATTTTGTACTATACTAGCACTTCATCTACTCCAGGCTCCCAATTTCTTGTAATTTTTGTTCAATACCTATTATTAACATGACCTATATTTTAATCTACCAGTGCCAAACTTTTGTACTCAAACATTTGACAGCATTTTATGTAGATAACTAATTATATTAATGATTACTACTATTCATTAGCCAAAAATGCATCTTGGGGATTTTTTTTTAGATTTTATTCATGTGTTTAACATAGATATGGGAAAATAGATGTAAGATATTACACATGTAGAAAAAGCGCAATGAAGTTGGATTATTGATATCATATGGTTGCATTTAATGAGAATCAATATATATTAATTTTCATTAACTTAAAAGTCTATGTCTGAATCAAAAATGAAATGATAATGTCTAGCCTAATAATTTAAAGATTATTACAATTTAATTTACAAATGTCACATTTTTGGTTCTCCCACACATTTTTTTTTGATAAATACTATAATGATTATTACTATTTATTTATTAAGCCAATGTTCAAACAAAAATGATTCATGGAGAGCATTTACTTTTTTTTGAGGTCTTTCTTTTTTATTAAGAAAAAAATTACAGTGTCAGGTAGCTACATTTGGTAATTACAATAGTTTCATATAGAAGTTCAAAGTTTTGCAACCAATCTGTGTGGCATGGTCATCATAATAATCAATGCAGTAGTCTGAGATGTCATCTCATCGTCACATATGTTAATCTGTGCCCATGTGTCTACAAAGAGAAGCTCTGGCACAAGGATGCGATCTCTGTTTTTTATGCTTTTTAGTATTGTTTTAAAAGTTCTTCAAGGATCACTATGTCCTTGTCTGAAGATATCCTGGCACCTGGTGATCCATAAGGCATGTAGTAGGCATGCCGCTAGCCTGATAGTTGCATAGTTTCCTTCTTTAATTGCTCGATCAATTGACAGGACATTGCCACAGCCAGAGGAAATGCTTGTGATAATTTTGTTTCTAGTGCAACTCAAGTATGAGCAGGCATAAAAGATGTGCTCCAGTGTTTCTTCATGCATATTACAAAGTTTACACATGGGGCTTATTTGACAAAATCCTCTTTGCATCACCAAAAAGTGACTGGTTGGCAAGGAGGACAAGTTAAACTTGATTATAAAATCAATCAATTTTGGTCCTATCCACCAGTATCTTGACTTCCTGAGCATTTGTTTCACAGACAGTCTTAATCGGGTAGATAACTGGTTTTGATTTGGGAAAAGGAGTTTGTACACTTCCCAGTATGTTTGCTTAGCTTTCTCTATTTGCTCAGTAACTGAAAATAGAGTCCCTAGTTGATATTGAAGCTTTTTGATCCATTTACTGGGTATGGGTGGTGGTGTATCTGTGGACTCCACAGTGTCTTCACTCTGATTCTCTTTTATTGTGGATTTTTTTCTGAGCATTGAAAGTGCTCTTTGAACAAAAAACACCTTGATTGCATGGAGACCAAGTCCATTCAGGTCACGTGGTCTCTGCACCTTGGCCAGACTAATGGATACAGTTTTTCTCTTCCACATCATCTTGGTGCAGGCTGAATTTATAGCATCCTGAAATCCCTTGGTTTGAAGATGGGCAAGTAGTAGTTTATATGCAGAAACACCATCATATTTAACAATGCCATCTTGCCTGGGAGTGAGATCATTGAGAGAGAGTTTGTTACCTTCTTGGTTTTGTCCAAAAGATCCTGCTGGATGGCCCTCCTCATTGCTGTTTTGGAAAGGGCTATCGGGAACGCAAGGAATTTCTGTGGATTTTCCATTTATCTTGATGGTACTGTAACACCCCTACTGATTTTCCAGACCACATATTTGTCTGGGTTGATGGCCAGATTTAATTTACCAGCATATCTGTCCAGCAGTTGGTATAGCCTTGGCAGGTATTTTTCAGAAGGGAGGAAGATGGTAACATCATCCACATATGAAATGCGGTGGAGTTTCTCCCTTAGTTCTGGCACAAAGCCTCCTGATAGTTCTTTTTCCACATCTTCTAGTAGAGGATTCAGGAAGGTAATGAAACAGAGGGTGCTTAGTAGGGACCCCTGGGGGATTGATAGATGCGGTCTGAAACCAGGGGTCAGGGAGCCATCAAGTGAGGTCTTTAAGTGATAAAGTAAAAATAATAGAAAAATGATTTCTGAATATATTTTTAATAATCATTAATATATTTATCTTAACAGTGTACTGTCAAATGTCTGAGTGACTGAAATTTTGAAGTTATAAATTAAATCGTTGCTATAAAGGGTATAATGATGATGAATATAAAAGTTTTCTCACTTTTAAATATGATAAATATTTTTTAAACAAACATTTTGAAAAGTTGTTTTTGAAAATATAATTCTTTAAGCTAGTTATTACTCATTAAAAATATGATAATTTTTAGTTCTTTCTATATTTTACTCATATTTATTAACCTAATATCTGAACTTCTTTCATAAAATGAATGCTTTTATTCTTAACTATAATATATTGATTATATTTTATCAATTTTAGTTTTTTTTTTTTTTTTGCCTTGAGTAAAGCTTTAATGGTTTATGATGTAGGTTTCTTCCTTATTCCATCTTGCAGCAATATTGTGAATGCTATAAAGACCATAGGATCAAGTTACTTCTTTATACTGTAATGCGAATAAAATGCTTATGGGCATATTGAATTTTAGATGGCTAGTTTTTATAAATTTCATGGTATTAAAGCTAAAGAAAAAGATGTTTTCCAATAGTGATAATACTCAATTATTAATATAAAAATATTTTGTTTGACATTGGATTTACTTTTCAATATTTTGCATAAATTTTAAGCAAAAAAAAAAAGAAATTATTTTTTTTAAAAGATTATTATTAACTTTATTTTTTCATAATTAAAAAAGTATAGAGGCAAATTAGTTTTTGTCCTTTAATATTTATGTATAATATATATCACTTGTATAGATTGTTATAAATAGCTTATTATTTTAATGTTCACATAAATAACTTTTCCAACAATATTTATGATGGACATTAATCAGTGAATATTTAGATTTTGAATTTGCCATTTTCTACTGTGGGAACACTATATAGAATTATTCTGAAAGAATTTCACTATATAGAATTATTCTAAAAGAATTTCTCTTCATAAGATAAAATAGATCAAACTATTGAAATCTTTTAAATTTAATATACTTTGTTGTGACTATGAAGTTTTTTTCTATTGAGGGCTTTAAAATAATGACCCACAAACTTGTTTTAATTTCACATTTCAAGCATGAACATTTTTGCTGCAATATATACAAATTATAGCCTGTTTTTCTTACCAGCCACAATCATATTATTAATAAGAAAAAAACAGTGTTCTACTTTCAACCAAATGGAATATGCAAAAATCTAATCTAATCTATCTATCTATCTATCTATCTATCTATCTATCTATCTATCTATCTATCTATCTATCTATCTATCTATCTATCTATCTATCTATCTATCTATCTATCTATCTATCTATCTATCTATCTATCTATCTATCAATATCTATCTATCTATCTATCTATCTATCTATCTATCTATCTATCTATCTATCTATCTATCTATCTATCTATCTATCTATCTATCTATCTATCTATCTATCTATCTATCTATCTATCTATCTATCTATCTATCTATCTATCTATCTATCTATCTATCTATCTATCTATCTATCTATCTATCTATCTATCTATCTATCTATCTATCTATCTATCTATCTATCTATCTATCTATCTATCTATCTATCTATCTATCTATCTATCTATCTATCTATCTATCTATCTATCTATCTATCTATCTATCTATCTATCTATCTATCTATCTAACTGTCTGTCTGTCTGTCTGTCTGTCTGTCTGTCTGTCTGTCTGTCTGCCTGCCTGCCTGCCTGCCTGCCTGTCTGTCTGTCTGTCTGTCTATCCATCCATCCATCCATCCATCCATCCATCCATCTTAATAGGGTAATAGTCTTAGCCAATCAGTGAGAGCTATGAATTAGGTGAAGTACATTGAAAGTGCACTTAGCTGTATCTAATTAGAACTATTTCATAAATTGAAAATAAAATCTTTTCAGTCATGGACATCAAAAAATATTCTGCTAAATAAAAAAAAATATATATATATAAGACACATTTCGTACTTGTGAAGTTAATGTAGATTCACAAAATATATTACCAGATATATCGTAGAATTCAGAGATGAAGTCTTTTGTTTGATCCAAATATTAAAACATATAGAAACTCCCACTAGATCTGTTTTTGACAGTTAGTCACATTTTAAGTGAAATGCAGATTCATATAAGAAATAAATGAAAATATACTTCAAAATTTGAGGGCACTTTAATTGCATTATGTAATAAAATACCATGGATTTGCAAACTTATATACCTTTGTTTAGAAATATGTTATTAAAAAAAAAGGATATAAATATTCTCTGCTAAATATTCACTTGTAAAGCAAATAATTCATGTTGATAAACATACGCAAGACTACATTGTGTAGAACATATGCTACAGGTCAATGCAATACAAAAAATAATTTCTCTGAACATATCTGTTTATTAGTTATTTCTTGAATAAATGAGTTCTCTTAAGAATTTAAGTATAAAATCCATATGATATGTTATGTACAATTTCCATGACATTCAAATTGCACCACAGTATAAATAAATGATATTTTGGTTGTATTCAAATATTTTGGAGTTCTATTTTACATGATATTGACTATCAACTTGTATCACAAGATGTCTGTGAATAATTATTTTCAACTACTATATATTATATGACATGGATTATCAACCCATTGTACAACCAAAAATGTAATGTAGAATTTTAAGTGATATATTGAGTGTTGGTTTATATTTTGGCATCCTTGACAAAGTTTAGTATTATGTTGTGTTTATATGACTCACCAGACCAATTAACTTGCCTTTGATAAGAATTTTTATAATTTTCTCTTTGCTTATCTGTTGTCTATGAAGATCTAGTTATTTATTTACTGCTAACTAGGCTGTGGTCCAACTGGTTGGAAAAAAATATATAAACAGAAATCCAACTACCTGCAAATTTTTTAAAACTTTGGTGGATCCAAATCTCTGATCGTTGACATTGTTGAAATGTGCTATCCACTATTTGAGAGTATTATATGTGAATATGTAATAAACTTAATGCTATATAAGAGGGTTTAAAGTTAAACTCTGAATTAAAATTTGAAGATATACATTTTAATAGCTTGAATTTTTTGCCTATTGCTATTTAAATGTGTCCACATCATAATCATTAATACTGATTGTTAATTAGTATGATGGAAATAACACATGCTTTCAGCCCTGACAAGATAAAAAATATGGTACTTACATATTAGTTCTGCAACATGTATTAGACCTGCTATGCCTTTTCACATTCATATCAATCTACTGATGACTTTCTAATCCTGTGATCTAACGAAATAACATATACACTTGAATCTTGTGTGAAGTTAAAATGATACATTTGTCAAAACAGTCCACATGTTCTTGATATTTTTTTCACAAAATTTACAAAGTTATTGGTAGTCTGAATACATATGTGAAAAGGCATAGTGGTTCTAATATGTGACAGAAATTGCACCAATCTAAATCTACCTTTACTAAAAGTATTAATTTCTAACTATATTAAAAATATGAATTTCAGAAAAAAATATGAAATATGACTATTAATTTGTAACAATACTAAAAATATGAATTTCACTTAAAAATGAATCTTAAAAAGTACATTTTAAACAATACTGTAAATATTAATTTGACATAATAATTCTAAAATATTATACGTCATTATGTATTTCCCACTTTAAATACAGACTAAACAATCACTAAATTACAAACTATTGTAAACTATTACAAAAAATACCCTAAAATATACTTTATTTTAAGTGGATAATTTTGTTTTTCAAAATGGAGACTAAAAGTAAAATTTTTCCCAAAATGCACACTTACTTAACACTTGATTGTATTTGTGGTTCACATGAAAATTTTCATAACTGGAATTTTATAATGCAGCATTATTATAGGCCTTCCAACAGTCTGAATAAATCGTTGATCCCTCTTCCACATTTTATTTCATGGCTTCCATGAGAGTTGTTGCTGTTCTATCATTAATTTTCATGATAAAACACTTGTCAGTGTCTCTGCACAAGCCACCAAACATCCACTATTTGTGAAAAATTCACCCAGCTTGTTTTTTTTCCTTTTTGTAAAAAGATTGTTGTCAATTTTGGTAGGGCTGTACTGTTTTAAAAAAAGTACATGTACTCACTTAAAACTATGAATGCAAATGAAGTAAAAATCATCGAATCAAAACTATGAATACAAATGTAAGTAAAAATTGTTGAATCAAAACTATCAATACAAATGAAATAAAAAACAGTTAAAAAATGCGATTCACATTACTAAAGATCTTGTCAGAATGAAATCTGGACAATATGAGAGGGTAAAATTATCTCAAAAACATTATTGGATGAGATCGCAGGACTTTATTTGACATAATTGCAAGGTTACACATTCATGGTAGATGGGAAAAGGCTTACCATCTCCTCTATGTTGCATGACTAATATGTAAGTACCAAAAATATTTGTGATTAGAGAAACGATAAGCAGGCAATCTCAAAGAGATTACAATGAATCAGAATTCTTGACATTATTGAAATTAGCAAATAGTGGAATTTGAATATTAACCATTTATAAAGACTGATAACACTATTTAATAATTATTATTGTTCTACGATTATGATATGAAAACATCAATTTAAACTATTGTGAAATATATTTTCAAACTTTAATTCAAAAAGTCTCACTTTAATTCTTTCATTTGTTATTAGATTTAATATATATTGAACTAAATATTTCCATGGACTGTTATTATAATAAAGAATAGAAATGAGATCCTATCCATATAAACAAAGATAAACTTTAATCTTTGATGTTGCCTTTTACTTCAACAAAATATCTATTAAACCATCAAACATCACATGACCACTATTCTTTATTTACACAAGTTGTTTTTCACAGAGGCAAAACTCTTCATACAGTAGCACCACTCATTACTCTGGCCTGCACTGAGTGGTGCTACTGTATGGAGAATTTTGCCTCTGTGAAAAATGATTTATTATTGGTAAATGAGAAATCTTGTTTGTCTTCATGGATTATCAATTAGTAATTGTTATGCAATAGTAATTAATTATTCAAATGATGGGATTCTATGCAATAGTAATTAATTATTCAAATGATGGGATTCTATCTCATTTTTAACAACTTTTGTTTTGATAATCAATTTAGGTAACAAATAATTATAAATATATTAAACAAAGAAGAACATTAATGTATTGAAACAATATACTGTGAATATAACCCCATGAACTTAACATGATCAAACAGTAAGGGAATAGAACAGATTAATTATTTCTTGAGTTATCAATAACATTAAGTTTAGTTTTGCCAACAATTTTGTAATTTGGGAGTGAATATAATGTTTAAGCCAGATGTTAACATGCTATTATTAATAATGAAATTGTAATCAAATATGCAAAAATATAAATTCAGTATCTCATTTTTAAAAATTCCTGCATTGTTAATCAATTTAGAGATAAATAATTACAAATATGTAAATATTATACAAACACGGTGTTATCTTATTTTAAATAATATAGTAGTTGACTAAGCAACTCTGGCTGCAAATTTAACTTTAGTAAACTATAATTAAATGGAGTAGACCATTTATTTTTTAAGCTTTCATTGATACTAAACTTTGTTTTGTCAACTGGATTAAAATTTAGCAGTGATTATAACATTTCAGCTAATGCAATTGTAATCAGTTATGTTAAGGATTGAGATAGTTATGTAAAATAAGATAATTCAATTTTTTGCATAGTTGTTTATGATTTCATAATTAATAATGCTATGTTAACACATAGCTTAAATATTATATTCACTCTTAAATTTTAACACAGTTGGCAAAACTAAGCTTATTATCATATGAAATAGATAGTGCATTGTTTTTTATATAGTTTGATGACATTAAGCTGTTGGAACTATCTAATTATTCACAGCTAGGAGTTAAATTAGCTTGTATGTTCTTTCAAATATAGTAACACTATTCTCTTGTCTCTAAATTGATTATCAATACAAGGATTTTTAAAATTGAGATAGCATATTAATACCTGCCTTTAATCTATCTTCATTCCCAAATTTCAACAAGATTGTCAAAACTAAGCTTATTATCACTGAAAGTTCGAGAAATAGAAAGGCCGTTTTATTTTTTTATAACTTGTTAATGTTAATATAATAATTTGACCATTGTATATATTTGTTAATGTTAAGTTATTGAGGGTATTTATTCATAGTTAGATCAACTCTTCTCTTATTTCAAATCCAGTAATTCTGCATTTATTATTTGTACATATGTTGTTTATATACGGAGAAATCATTATTCTCTAAATAATATTACTGCAATAGTACATAAAGGACTATAATATATATATATATGAAAAACAAAAAACAAGTTAAAAACTTGCTAACGCTTGTATTTATGTCAACAGATGGCGTTCTACCAAAAACGCCGTCAAGCGTAGTTTTTACACAAACGTCAGAGTATGAATTCACTATCTCTAACTTTAATCCACTTTCAGATCATGATTTCAAGCTATTTGCTATCGTCAGTGAAAGACAGGAATTTTAGAAACTAGATCTAAACACAAACTCTGAGCATTTATGAAACAATTTCTATTCAGCTTGCAAGCGTGAATCTTTTAGACACGTAATGTCTTCAAACTCAGCTTAGCAAGCCAGATAGCTACATGGGTCTGATCTCAGTTCAGCATCGCCATCTGTTGACATAAATACAAACATTAGCAAGTTTTTAACTTGTTTTTTGTTTTTTATAAATGTACCTTTGAGGTCTTTCTAGCAATGATATATATTGCAGAGGCTTCTACTATGTGGTGATGCTGAACTGAGATCAGATCCATGTAGCTATCTGGCTTGCTAAGCTGAGTTTGAAGACATTACGTGTCTAAAAGATTAACACTTGCAAGCTGAATAGAAATTGTTTCATAAATGCTCAGAGTTTGTGTTTAGATCTAGTTTTTAAAATTTTTGTCTTTCACTGACGATAGCAAATATCTTGAAATCATGATCTGAAAGTGGAATTAAAGTTAGAGATAGTGAATGCATACTCTGACGTTTGTGTAAAAACTACGCTTGACGGCATTTTTGGTAGAACGCCATCTGTTGACATATATATATATATATATTAAAAGCCCAAAGCTAAACTGGTTTATAAAAAAATCAAAATTCCCCAAATTTAAAACTAGTCAAATAAAATAAACTTTAAAAGACAACCATTGGTTTCACTGCTCCAAGCAGACTTCTCAAGTATAAAGGACTAAAACATAATACTGCTTCCACCAGTGAAAGCAATGATTGTGTTTTAGAGTTTTTTTTTTTTTTGGTTAGTCTGGTTTAGTTTTGAATATAGAGTAATTTTGATTAATCGCCTTTGATGTGACTCCATTCGCTTTTAGTTCAGACAGCATTTAGTTTAATAATCTTAACACATTAAAATATTCTAAAATTTTTAACTTAGAGCACCAGTTCATTATGTTTTTAAATTTGATGAAGTAACAAGCTAGTTTTATGTTGATAACCGTAATTATACAATACTTTATGCTGGCATCAGATTATCAAAGACTATCATGATATAAAGCAACGGTGCTTTCTCTATGAAGATAAATAAATTTTAAAAGTCTATAGTTAACCATTAATAATGAAACAAAATATGAAATTTAAGACCCAGTAATTGATTTATTATGTAAACATATGAAAGTATTTTTTTATATTTATCTTTAAGGTAGGGATGTTATGTGCTGTGCATCGTTTATATGATTCTAGGAAAAAACATAGCTTATGAAATACAGTGTTTTTACCACTTTCAAGCAAATTAGACTATCTAAAGAACAAACAACCATTAAATAGGAGTGGCATTCCTTAAAATAATATAGCAAAATAATTTTAGTAAACAAAAAAAAAAAAAACCCTTCAAAATAATTTTACCTCTAGAGTTTGAAAAAAAACTTATTTGGAATAAGAATACATTGTCTAGTGGTTTTTATACAAAATTTGATTAATTCAAAAGCATTCATAAACTCATCTAATCTAATAAATGAGGAACCAAAATATAATTTGAAAACTATGTATATGTAAAGCAAACTAATTAGTGAGTAAAGTAATATTTTTAGTGTAAATATTCTTATTCTAGTTTATACTTGAAAGTAAGCATAAAAGTGAAGAACATTGCAATTATTGGTAAAGTAAATGAAAATTGTTATGAATTGAATATGACTTGCACAGAAACTCCAAAAATATTGGCAGAAATGAAAAATTGAAAAACTGGTCCTCAAGATAAACCTCAACCCATAACTTGAAGACCTAGATGAAGATGCCAAGATAAGTATGATGCCAAGATAAGTATGCCTGTAGAAGAGTATTAGTAAAGAAATGTGTAGCTAAAGAAATCTAAATTCTCTTCCAACATCACAAAATGAGTTATGTCTGAAGAAACTATCTAAAAGGAATTATATTTTAAGCATATTTTTAAAATATGTATATCAATCAATTTTCGATATTTTGTTTTTATTACTGTTATTTTTTTTGTCAACATTAGTAAAATGTATTGGTTTTTTTCACTTTTTTTAAACAAAAATTTATATCATATAGTTTTATTTTACTTTATATCATTGCTAACTTTAATTTTTGCATTGAGGGATATTTTTATTCCAGGAAGAATTTTTTTAGAAGATTTTTGTTTCTGCCAATTATCTATATTATATATATATATATATATATATATATATATATATATATATATATATATATATATATATATATATATATATATATATTTCATGGGTCTTTATAATAATTTATAAATATTTAACTTTTTAGCAAACTAGCCATGCATTCTCTTTGAGTTAATTTGTCTGATCAGGAGGGGATAATTTTTTTTTAAAAAAGCCTTTATTAACTTATTAGTCTAACTTGACAAATGTATATTGCAATTCTTATTTTATTGTGAATTTTTAATCCAGAATTTTGATTTTATGAAAGTTTATATGTATATATTATATCCGTATGTGCAAAATCAAATTAGATTTTGCAATAAATTCTTGTATTACAATAGTTCCATTTTTTTAATTAGTAGTAATGCAGTTTTGTGTGAATCTTATTTATGATAATGTTGTAATATTTTAAAAAATGGCTGCATTATAACTTTTTTGATGATTTTTTTTTTTTAAATATGTAATCATTTTTCTTTGTTAAAGAATGAAAATCTTATCATAATCAAAAGTAAATACAATCATCTCTTTATATAAATTGAAGTGAACAATGCCATTTATTTTAGTGTTGATCAAGTGGTCTCGCACATAGTTATGAGCAGGTTTTTACAGTTATGAGCGATGGTAATAAATATAGCATTCAGAAATTTTTAAATATTATATAAAATAGAGCAAGTAATTTAAAATAAAGTAGGTAATGTGCAAATGTTAGAATAAATTATTAAATGTGACATTTTAAAATAATGTAATAGGTTTGTATAAATTTTTAAATTTAAGAAAAACTTCTAAATTATATAAATCATGTTAAAATTTTTGCTGTTATCAAAGTTTAAGACGTTTTTCAATTTTTCATTTTGAATAGTGCAAAATAAAATTAAAATATTTTTTAGCATAATTAATTATTATTTAAAACATTTTAGAAACTAAATAAAAATAACATTTTTTTTTAAATGTTAAGATGTTAATATTATATCAAGAAATAAAATAAAAACATCTGGATCTTTATTAATATAAAATTTTTTTATTCATGTCATGGTTAATCCTTTAAAAATATTAGTAATTATAAGAATAAAATATATTTTATATTTATTATTAAAAATATCATTGAAATACATGAACGTATATTTGAAATAAATAAATAAACTTTTATATTAAACACAAACATACCTATCATCTTGACAAACACACAATGTAAAACATTACTACTGTATTGTGCATAATAATAATAATAATAATAATAATAATAATAATAATAATAATAATAATAATAATAATAATAATAATAATAATAATAATAATAATAATAATAATAATAATGATGATGATGACGACGACGACGACTATTTGGAACTTATATATGTTCTGTGATTATATTTTATCTAGGAACAAAAATACAAAGTAAATTATATATTTATTATTTCTAAAAATAAATTGTTAAATAGCATAAAATATATTTAACAAAGAATTAATACAAAGTGACATCAGTCAGGATTAGAATACTTATAAACAAAGTATGACAGACAACACAATCATATCATACACCCAGATTGAACTTGGACTGGTGTAAAATGTTTTGCATTTTAATGCTATCTATATATACACACAATTGACTATTGCCCTGGAGAAATAAATATAACTAATTAAATTTCATATTCACAGCAAATTTTTTGATTGCACACTATAGTATCATAAATTACTGGCCATGTCAAAAGTTTTGAAACATCTGAATCTCAATACCAGAAATTTAGTGTGAAATTGCCAAATGTGCTCTGAATCCGAGATTTGATTCGTTATATATAATATTACACTCCATTCTCATAGCTCATCATATCATATAATGAAATTAATTCTTTTTTTTATGAAAACAGATTGAAATTCATGCAAATATGTGATAAACAAACTAAAATTAAATAAATTAATGTCTTTAAAATTCTTTATTAGAGTGAATAAAAAATATTAAAATGAAATTGAGTCAGCTATTTTTCTTTCTTTATCTATTATTTTTTAATTACTTTCTTTTATTAAGTGTCATAGCATCGGCCGGGACGCGAACTTGCAATCCGGACAACTGCCTGCAAGTGCAAGGCAGTCACGCTGATCTCTCGACCACCAATGCAAGATTTATTTTTTTAAATTTAACTTAATTTATAAAAATTATCACTTATCTTTTTTGATTAGTTAATTTCAAAAAACATTGTTTTATTTTAGCTAAAGATTAGTTTTGAAATGTTTTTTCACTTTTTATTTTTTGTTCATAAAATGTTTTGTTAAGGTAAATTAATTAATTGTGTTTACCAAATTTTTTGATTACATGAAATGAAAGATTGTTTATAAATTTTTGGAATCAATAACAAATCAAACATCCAATGTTTATTATCATGGAATGTAACTTTTCTAATGATATTACATGGCACATCTTTACAAGCCTGAAAGATTTGAATTTTAGAGAAGTTTCTGTTAGAGGGTCTAGCAGAGATTTATCAATAGTTATTGAAACACTAGCTAGCAAATAACAAAAAATTACAATCTATGCCACCATTTTAATGTGGCATTTAGATATTGTCTATAATTCAGCCAGTACAATTGGTTAAATATCTTTGAAATATCAACTGATATATTCTAGTAACTGACATAGAAAAGGCTATCAAATAATCTATATTTCAATTTAAGTATACCAGCTAAAGAAAACCTCCTAAAATTATTGTTCAGCATTTCAAGGATCAATAAAACTAGTTAATATTTAGTAACTTCAAAAACTAAAAGGATTTATTCTTCCTGAAATGCTTTCAGAAAATTTAGAAACTCATGCTTTTATATATATTAATCTTATTATTTTTATTTAGAGGACAAAGAAAAGGCTAAGTTAAAAACAAAATTATAACAAGCAACAGTTAAAACTTTAGAGAATTGCTATAGAAGTAGACTTCTTTATTCTATATTGAATGACTGATTTATTTTATAAAGTGCTCAGACTAAACAAGATACGTGCTTTAATATGTTTTGGATAAATTATAATTTTTAATAAAATATATAAATTTTGTAAAATCTTTATATATAATATAATAATATAATTGTGATTAATTTCTTTTCTATCAATTTAATAAATGATTGTTGTTTTTTTTAATTGTAATGTCTAATATTTTGTTCTTAGATTCACTTGCATACATCAAACATTATGCCAAATAGCTTCTGTTTTAGTGATAAGTTTTAACTTCAATAGAATATATTGTTTTATTAAACTACAAGTGCATAGTTCTTTTCACAAGCATATATATATATATACATACATATATATGTGTGTATGGTATATATATATACATACATATATATGTGTGTATGGTATGCATGAATAAATTCAGATTATAATATAAATAATATTAAAAAGAGAATGTAATCATTAATAATAAATTGATGGATTACATTCACATATATATTTACTATGTGTATTCATTTATTCATATTCGCTAAAAAATAAAAATAATAAAAACCTCTTTTTTTAAAAAAATAAAATGAATGGGAAAATATTACATTTTTATTGCAGTTAAACACACTTTGGATAATATATTTTTTAATAACTTAGCACTAACATTAACAGCAAACTACACACTCTAATCATTTTGATGTTTTTATGTTTGTATCTGCTTTGATATCTTACTTGCCTATAACCATTTTAAATTCCTAGTTAAACTCTTCAAACTTTAAGCTTACTGATGTAATTCAAGAATGTTTTATAAATCTTTTTTCTTGTCAATACCAATCTCTAGTTTTAGTTTTGTCTCTTGAGCAAAATACTTTTTAAATTTTATAAAGTGTTTAACTTTACACTTATAAAACATTTTATTGCACAAAATTTTGTACCACATTGCAAAAGAATAAAAACAAATGAATATAATACTGAATAAATGTTATTGGTAAATGTGAACGTATTCAATACTTTGAGTTAAAGAATAGCTGCTTTTATATTATAAAATATATTAACTTTACAAGTTTCAATATTTTTATTTTTGTATGTGTGTGATTTACACTTATTTAGATAGCATATAATTGAAGTAGTCTATATTGATGCAGTGTGTATCATGGCTTCACTGTATGTGTAAGATAAAACTTATAAATTACATATATTTTGGTATTTAAAATGCCTTTTTATTCTTGAATTATATATATTTTTTCTATATATAATTAACACACTGAAGTTATATTTTCATGAACAGAAAAATTTAATTGCTTATATTGAATTCTATAGCCTGCGTATAAGAATTGTAAAATCATATGCATGTCATAGATTAATTGCCACATACAACTTCTCTTTAGATATGCATGTATAGTTGAAATAATGACATTTTCAGGTTATTTTATTACAGTCAGTATACATGGCTGATCATCATTATCATAAAATCAATTCTTTATATCATTATATTTTGACAACCCAATGTGAAATTCTATATATTTCATACTAGCTTATTCTATTACAATATAACAAAAAAAGGAAAGACATTATACATATGAATGTAATTTTAATGTTATTCAATATTAAGAAATTTAATTTTTAAGCATTTAATGACAAACAGAAATATTTACTTAACATTTATTATATTAGACATTCAAATGATAAAAATAAAAAGTTTAATTGATAAATGAAATGTCATATCATCTCAATTCTTTTTTATTTCTGTCTTTTTTAAAAAAATAATAATAATAAAGAAATGATATAAAATATGCCATAAATTGAAAACAATGAATGCTTTCAGTTGGATATTGATTTTAAAAATTAATTTCAAAAGAAAGAATTTCTAATTTATTGTTGAAAAAATCTTGTAAACCGTCTTTCTCCTCACTCAAGTGCCTCTGTTAATTTACTTTTTAAATCATACGTTTTTTCTTTAAATAAAAAAAAAATGAAATTTTATTTAATAAAGATCATTTTTAAAAGGATTACTCAACTAATTAGTTTCAGCTATAATTAACAACAACAAAAATCTGACTTGGAATTATTTTTAAATTTATTTTAAAACGTTTATAATCAGAACAAACTTTTTTTTTTTATTAAAAAAAGATTTGTTCTGATGTATCTCTATGCACATAGATGGAGTAATATATAATGACTTTTTAAAAGATTCTTTATATATGTATAAGTATAATATATTTTTAATTATTAATATGTTAATGATCTGAATTCTAGACTTTTCTATTTTTTCAAAAATGAAAATTATAAAGGCCCCATTATTCTGTTTTTTTTTTTCCATATATATAATAAATAATAAAAATAATCATATGCAGCAGCTATATAAATATATATATTAATAATAATTATATATAAAATAAGTGCTGCAAAAATTATTAAGCCTTTAAATTATATTAAAGATTCAAAAAAGAAGACTAATATATGAAATCTATTATATTAAGCATCACTTAAATAATGCCATGATATTTATGAAACTTCAATAAATTTATTTAATAAATGGTGAATTAAAAGTGAATGGAAAATTATATCATCATCATCATCAACAACCATTATCAATCCACTGCAGGATGAAGGTCTTTCCAAGTTTAATCCATCTTCTCTGATCTTTAGCTTCTCTTCTCCACAACACCCCTGCACATTTTCTTATTTCATCCATCCATCTCATATGTGGTCTCTTTCGGGGTCTTTTACAATCTCTTGGAATCCAGTTTAAAATTTCAATTGTCCACATGTTATCATCTCTTCTAACAATATGTCCAGCCCAACTCCATTTCAATCATTTAATTTTTTTCAATAAGGTCAGTAACACCTGTTTGTTGTCTTACCCATACATTGCGTTTTCGATCTCTTCTTGTTACTCCCAACATACATCTCTCCATACTCCTTTGAGTGGTCTGAAGTCTCTGTATTGCTCTTCTATTAAGTGTCCAAGTCTCAGATCCATAAGTCAGAACTGGTAAAACACATTTGTTAAAAACCATCCTTTTCAAACACATAGGCATATTTCCTTTTAGTATCAAGTTATTTCTACCAAAAGCACTCCAACCAAGTTTAATTCTATGATTAATTTCCTCCATTATGTTTCCAAATGTATTAATAATCTAACCAAGGTATTTGTAACTGCTAACTTCTTCATAATCAATCTTTATTTTCATATTTTGAGCAAATCGATTAAACATTACTTAGTCTTTTTAACATTTATCTTTAGTCCTACTTTTCTACTTTCATCTGCTAACTCCTGCAACATTTCCTGCAGCTCTGAAGCATTATTTGCAAAAACAACTACATCATCTGCAAAATCTAAATGACTTAAATACTCTCCATTTACTTTCACTCCTTTAGTTTCCCATTTTAATCCACAAAATACTTCTTGCAGCACTGCTGTAAAAAGTTTTGGAGATATGGAGTCACCTTGTCTTACACCTTTCTCAATGTTGACTTTCCCAGTATCATTATGTAATCTAATTGTTGCTGTTGCATTTTTATAAATATTCTTTAAAATATGACAATATCCTGGATCTATACCTTGATGATCCAATGCTTTAATCACTGAAGAAATGTGTATAGAATCGAATGCCTTTTCATAATCTACAAATCCAAAACATAATGACAACTCATATTCGTTTGTCCTTTCTATGACTTCTCTCAATACCTGGATATGATCTATTGTACTAAAACCACTTATATAAGGTATTATATATATAAAGGTGTATAGGGTATAAGTAATGAGCTTTTGCCAATTGCTCAACAAGCTTTGTGATAAATACTTAGCCAGAGAAATATCTCTCTCAGGAACCCCCCCCCCAACCTCTGACCATGGTTTTGTGTTTTGGCACTCCTCAGAGAGGCGCTAGGGTAGCTTCAGACACTAGATCTAAAAATATCAATTCTAGTGCCTCTCTGAGGAGTCTCAAAGCATGAAGCCATGGTCAGAGGTTATGGGGGGGGTGTCCTGAGAGAGATATTTTAAATGCTTTCTCTGGCTAAGCATTTGTCACAAAGCTTGTTGAGCAATTGGTAAATGCTCATTATTTATATCTTACAAGCTTAAACGAAGTCATGTGATCTCTGACTCTTATTTGGACTATTTGTATAGGATGTGTTTTATTAATTCTGTATATTATGTTATATAGTCAATTCTTTGAAAATTTATTGAATCTCTGTAAAATAATTTCATTCTGTTTATTCATGTTTTATTTTATTGTTATTTTAATTCCATCAGAGAACATTAGATAACATTGTGTCTGCAGTAATTGAAACCATGTGTTGAAAAAGGCTTTTTAAGTATAATTATTATTAATAAAATACTAGTTTTCTATTTCACCTTTGAGTTATAAGTAATTTAAACTGTGCTTTATGCAAAAAAGTGAAGCTTGTAAAATATTATTAATGGGTTATATGGCTAAGCGCTTTCAGAGAACTTAAGTCTCCACATTCATAGCCTATTTTAATTGGAGTTTAGCGGTGATTTATGTAAAATCTATGCAAATTTTCTTTCATAATGACCATTTTCTGGAGATTGCAAAGCATGATTCTCTTCAGTTTATTGCACAGTTGTCATCTGCAATAAAGCATGCCTCCTTAATCTTTCGTTTCACATCATTATGTTCAGTGGATAGTGCCCTTGCCATAGTGGGTTCGAACACATGGCCTGTTGTTTTTTGGTGCTCGAAGAATATGGATTTGTATTCAGCATTATTTATAGTTCTCCTGTATAAATAATGATGTTCAGAATGTTCTTGTTGTAATGTTGGCACGGGTCTCTTCCATAATATGCCGCTCCAAATTGCTTGGGCTATTTGATCAGAAGGTATCTTGTCTTTGGTATTGTTTATCATTCTGTTTGTTGAAGGTGGTGTGTGAAATCCTAGTTTGAAAGACTCAGCAAATATTTTATAATATTTCCTAGCAAGTGATGGTATGTAAGGTAGCAGTATTCTGGGTTTATTGTTTCTAATCGTGTCAGTTTGTAACTTAGTTTGAAATTGCCTGATCTTTTTGTAGATAATGTTGTGTGAAAATCCAACATTTTTTAGATTTTTAATATAATTTGTGAGGTTCTTTTTGTGGTCAGCTTCAAATTTACACAGTCTGTGATTTCTGTGCAGGAAGGAAGTGAGTCCAGCCATTTTATGCGAGTTGGGTGAGTTTGAATTTGGATGTATAAATCCTCAAATTTCTACTGGCTTGACTATCATGGCGTAGGTAAGTTGGTGTGGATCTCTATGAACTTGAATATCCAGATATTTAATATTGTGCTGAAGGTTTTCAGGTATGCAGTTAATTGTTAAAGAGGTTTGTGTTTGCAGCTCTTTTTGAATATCCATTATTATTTGTTCAGGTGCCACTATGAATACAATCATCAACATAGCACATATATATTAAGTTTGGTTCAATTGCATAGTACTTAGTCAGTATTTGCCTTTCAAAATGATTGACAAAAATACTAGATGTTATCTCACTGATTGGGAGGCCCATTGGCCATCCATAATTCATTCTAAATCATTTACCATTACAGGTGGCCACAATATTTTGATCCATCCATTTCAAAAATTCCACTACGCAGTTCATTTGCACTTGTGGGCAATTATTATTTGTAAGTCCAGCTACAGTAATGTCGATCAAGCGTTTACGGTTAATTGACCCGTATAGCTCTGTTACATCCAGTGATGCAATACTAAATTCAGGTTTGATTCTGGCTTGTTTAATTTTATTAATGAATTCAAAAGATGAGTTAATAGAATGTGTGCCAAAACCTATTTTTTTTGAGGAGCCATTGATTTATCATTTTTGTGGTATTGATGTAATGCGCTCCGCCGAAGTCTACCATCAATTTTAACGTCGCATTAGGTTTAGGTAACTTAATGTTAGTAAAGATTCTTGGGGACATAGATGCGGCTGGATATATATGATAATATTGGGCCTTTGAAAAGGCCTTGTTGCAATTTTTGCGAAGTGTAGATGCTATAACTTTCTCTTTATTTACTTTATTATTAAAATTGGCTATCTCTTCAAATTTCAAATTGCCAAGCTGTTGTGTATGTCTGTTATGTTGAAATATTGTTCTTAATAGTTATATTTTCAGTTATATTTTCCTAAGATGTATTCAAGTAAAATTATGAAATGTTAATAGATTTATTATAAGAAAAATGATTATTGTCTTTAAAATAATGTTTACAATATTATTGAATATATTTATTTATTAAGCTGCAAATTATTAAAAATAAATATGCAAATAATAGGTTCATAGGATATAATGGTTTGCAAGCTTATAGTAACCGAACTCTGAGATTTATCTTTTATTGAAGTTCATTTAGTCTTAAGTATATCACTATAAATCAGTCAGTGCATTTTAATTATTAATAAACTTAAATTTAATATACAAACACTTTTAGAACAAGGTTTAGTTTTTTTTCATTTTCGTTTTGACTACTCAAGAAATTAAAAAAGAAAAAGTGAATGCTCTTAAAATGAAATATTTTTTTGCCTTCAAATTTTTCTACCATTCAAATTTTATTGAATAATGTAAAAAACAAAACAAAAGGGAGTTGCAAAAAGCTTTTTGTTTAGTCTAAATTAATAATTTAATAATTTTCATATATTTATAAAAATTGCATAATTTATTTAAAATGA
Source organism: Epiperipatus broadwayi (assembly GCA_028023455.1). Classification (NCBI taxonomy): domain Eukaryota; kingdom Metazoa; phylum Onychophora; class Udeonychophora; order Euonychophora; family Peripatidae; genus Epiperipatus; species Epiperipatus broadwayi. The sequence goes on from JAQFVV010006288.1 coordinate 3,700,879, forward strand.
CAGTAACACTTTTAATATCTTTTATTTTGATAAAATTGTATTTTTATCTCCACAATTTTTTGCTTTGTTAATCTAATTTTATTATTGATATTTTTCGCAGCGTTCTGTTTTGAAAGCCATCCCCAGTTTTAAATAGGCATGAAGATTTCAAAGCATATACGTTGTATACTATTATAATACAGCCTTTAGATCTCAACTCTTTTTGGTTAGGAAAATTTATGGAAATAGAACAAAGTCACTCAAATGCACACATCTCATTGGAATGGCAAAATGGATGAATGCCTGCAAATTATATATAAACCACTAAAACATTATCTGATCATCTAGTCTGGAAATATTGGATGAGTAGGCATTAGGTAGGGATTTTGATGCACACGTGTTCTAGGATCCATTGATTATTATGGCTTGCACTGGGTGACACTACTATATGAAGAGTGTTGCTACTGTTTCAAATTAAATGTAATATACTGCTATAATTAAATCTAACTTAATAGCAGATATTGTTTCAAAATTAATTAAATAATAAATATATTTAAATTAATTATAAATATATATTTGCTTTTTACAAAAATGTTTTGCATTGAAAAGTGGTAGAAATCTGATATCTTACTAAAAGATGCATCTTATTTGTAAATTGTAAAAGAATAAACATATTTTAACATGACTTTTTTTACATTGTAATTTTTTTCTCTCTGTGCACCATGAAAATTAATTTTACATCGCAGCCACGATAGCAGTATGTTGTTTCATTTTAGAATTATTATTTTTTTGAAATATTATTGCTTTTATTTAGTTGAGTTTGTTTGTTTCAGAATTCTCTTACATAAAGTATCTATTATATAATATTAAATTTATTACAATGATTTTAAATACATAAATCTGAATTATTGTAAGAATGTAATACCTGACAAATTAATTTATGATAAACCAAAACACTGAAATTAATTTTACTATTTTCAATATACCATTACCTAATGAAATAATAGCTATTTGCAGCTGATTTTAAATGCTATTCAAGATGGGTCTTATGTTAAAAACTGGCTGTACAATTTATTTAATTAATATATTGTTATATTTAAAATTGTAAAAATAATTCTAGGGTTTTGTTACATATATATAGTAGTCTTCAACTAAAATACAAGCTACATAAATAAAATAAAGAGAATAGCTAAATGTAGTTAATTTAAAACAATAATTTTTTTTTTTTAGAAAAAAAGAATTATTAGATTTTTATTAAGCCAGTCAGTTTTCAAATAAAAGGGGTGGGGTAGACAAACTAAGGTGAGGAAAAAATTGCTCTATATTTTTTCAGGTTTTAATTAAATGAGATAACAATTAAGATGTTTTTCTTCTTTTTAGAAAAAGTGTTTTACTTGGTTAAAAAAAAAAAAGAGAACAAGAGAAAATATTTTAAATAAAGCAAAGCAAAACTCTCCATGCAGTAGTGCCATCTTGTGCCAACAAGAGCAATCAATGGATGCCAGAAGGCTTGTGCATAAAATCCCTATCTAGTGCCTACTCCTCCAATATCCCCATACTAGTTTCTGGCTTGTGGCCATCATCAGTGAGGAGCCTTGGATCTGAAAGCACTGCACCTAGATCTTAGGATCTAATGCAACCCTCCAGCAGCCACCTTTTAACTCTACTTAACGACAAAACTATGAGAATGAAATTGAAAACATAATTATATTTTCAATCTAAGCTCAATAGCTTATATAGTCATATGGGTCTGAACTCAATCCAGAAACTAGTCTGGGGATATTGGAGGAGTAGGCACTAGATAGGGGTTTTATGCACAAGTCTTCTGGCATCCATTGATTGCTCTTGTTGGCACAAGATGGCACTACTATATGGAGAGTTTTGCTTTGCTTTGTTTAATAACAATTATGTGCTAGTATGAGATAGTGATCATGTGATGTTTAATCATTTAAGAAAATATTTTATTTAAAGTAATTGAAGCAATGGTTACATATATTTTCTCTGAGTTAAAATAATTTTTTTAAAAAATAAAAAAGTTTAATTAAGTTATGTTTTGTTAGTTTCCATTGAATATTACGTAATTATTTGAAAATAATTAAAGCAAAAAGTAAACATTTTTTACAAAATTATTATCAAAATAAACCTAATTGAATTAAATAGTTTATAGATTTAAAATGTAATCAGATTAGGTGTGAACAAACTATAATTAAACTACCAAAAATTAAAAAAAAAAGAAGAAATAATATGAAGCAGGGGAAGATATGTCTAAGACAGTGGTCAATTTTTTTTAAAAAAAGTCATTAAATATTTTATTATATTTGTGACTATGAACTTCAAGCATCATAAAAGCCTAGTTCTACTTGGCAACAATTGATGTAATATACTCTATATGATGATAAACAACCAGTATTGCAAAGTCTTACTGAGGATGCAGTGCTAACTCATTCAAGTGTGTGTTCATTGTTCTGTACATGATATAGTCCCAGTTAACTATCTTAACCTTTCCCAGCTCTATATGCTAATGCACATCAATGGCTTTAGCTTTCTCAAAATCGGCCACTTTTTGAGCTATGTTACAGTTTTTACACTTGTTTGAAAGCTTAGAAAAAGTCCTGTATGATGCTGGCCTCTCGAATTATTTTATAAGTAAAAAATCAATAAATGTGATGTTGTAAATCTAACAAAAGAAAGGGGCAGCCTGTCCTTTCCACTGATTTGTTGTTAACCATAGAGGATAAAGAAAGCCGCTTGTCAATAAATTTTACCACTACAATTTCTTTTGTTTCATGTTGAAAGTGATAAATGAATGTTTTAGACCAGTGGTCTCAACCTTTTCACACCTGCGGACCGGTAAAAATACAGATAAGGTTCCGTGGACCAGCAAAAATAAGGATAAGATTTCGCAGACCAGCAGAAGTCTATAGATAATTTTTTTTAAAGATAAGCATAATTGTTATAACTGATCAAAACAACAATGTTAAATATATAAGATAAAGTTTTATATATATATATATGGAGTTTATATAATAAAAAACTTTTTTTAAAATTTTTTTAGAAAAGTAATAAAAAATTTAATTCTACCTACCCCCCCCCATAAACATCTCTGATAACTAGAAAAACAAATTAATTTATGAATGATTGATTGGATTTTGTTTTCGTTCTGTTTTTTTTTTTTTAATTGGGTAAAAATGAGATGAAAAAATAAATAAAAATTGGCTATATTAATTAAAAGTTTAAACTCTTATTATTTATTATTACAAACTTTTTACTGCCCGTCTAGCACACGGACCTGCAGAAAAGTTCTGTGGCCCAGCGTTGGGCCACGGACCAAGGGTTGAAGAACACTGTTTTAGATCATTTTAAAAGTATTTTTTGACATATTATAAATTATTTTGATAAAATATGCTAAAAATAAAATTATTTTAAAAAATAGTTAAGATTTTAGTAAAAATTATTTACTTTTCCACAACGTAAAATTGGGAAAGAAATCACTGATGTCAGCAATACTTTTTAGTTGGTGAGTAACATTCATTTTAGATTTGCCACTATTGAATATTTTTATAATTATAAATAAAAATTTATTTTTGAAAAAACTTTCATTCACTCTCATAACCTGACAAATTATTAATATACTTTTTACAAATGAAACTAAAGTGAATATAATATTAAAAGATGAATATTAAAAGTTTAGAGTTTTATCTCACTCGGCCAATTGTTATGGAAACACTCTTATTGAAGAAAGTTTTCCATGTGTACTAATATAGCTATCGGATGGAAACCTGAATTTATAGCTACAGTATGAGGAAAGATAAAGAATACTGTAAATGAAAAACTAGATCTATAGGAATAAACAATATGATTCCAAATTAACACAATGAAGAAGAATAAAAAAACCCAGAAAATGTTGAGCTCAACAAAAGTTTTTAAAATATGTGTTCACAAAAGGGACTTGGTAAGAATTTTAATTACTTGCCTATATTACAATCTAAATTCAAATAGTTGTAATTGTGTTTTTATTATTTATTTTATTATTAATGTTAATAAGTTAACCAATCTCCATGTTTAAGTATTTGTAGAGAGTTATAATTCGTTAATGAATTTTTTTAATGTATAATAAATGTTTGTTTTGTCATTTGTTAATCTGGTCTCCATTCTTTTGTTTTAAATTCTTACCTTATAAATTATCAAACTTTTTACCATAGTATGAATACATTATTTATATAATAGTTATTGTGAAAGGGTCAGAATATGATAATCAATGAGATGGGATTCTTACTCAATAAAGCCTGTTGTGGTTAAGAAACAGTAGTACTGAAGGTGTTCAGACCTTTCTATAAATATTTCTGTTATTCAGAATGACATCTAGAAGAATTTCTTTTTTGTTAAATAAGTGTCATCAATGGTCTTGTAAGGGTGGTCATAGTTTATGAAATTTACTTATAATTAGTATTCAGTTTGACCATCAGAATAATTTTACAGAATAAATTGTATTGAATTATATTTTTTATTTGTCATGTGTTACATACAGTTGGTTATATATTTGCTGACCAGTTTTTGCCCAATAAACTTGAATATAAATGAAGAGCTTACATTTGGCTGACCAAGTGTGGCTTGATCAAACACATCCTTTTCAAATGGTTATAATATGATCTAACACTAGCAAAATATGTTCTAAAACATATATATATATATTATAATTTAAAAATAAATAAACATATTATTAAGAAAAACGAGAATAGTTAAAAATATACATATATTTAAAAGTAGATTTTAAAATATAATAAAAATAAAAGATTGCATCATTTTTTTTAGAATAGAATAAACTATTTCTGAAAAGTGGTGTGGGAAAAAGAATCAGGAGAAATAAAGATTTAAAAGCCACTCTCTCTCTCTCTTTATTAATTAAAAAGAAAAAGGAATAAATGTTTAAAAAAACTAAATAAATGTAAAATATTAAAATAAAATTAGTTTGTAAAAGAAATTTTTGTAAAATATCTCATTGGCAATAATGCAATTAATTTTGAAAGATTCCTGAATGATAAGGTACTAGTTAAATCTAATAGAGATTAGATAAAATAAAATGTAAAAATTAATTAAAACTAGATTTAATTTTGACAAATCCATTTACTTCTGTTTCTAATCACGACTCAATCCTTTTTCTTTTCAAAAATATACAGTACATATAGCCATATAATTCTATACTTAAAACCACTTCTTTTCTTTTCAAAAACTTTATTTGATATATATATATCCACTAACGTTTCGACTATTTTTACTCTATAGTCATTTTCAAGGATTTGACTCCCTTCTCAAAAAACTTTCCCTTTTTACATTTTCTTTTATCCAAAAAACTATAGTCATTTTCAAGGATTTGACTCCCTTCTCAAAAAACTTTCCCTTTTTACATTTTCTTTTATCCAAAAAACCAACAATTGGTTTTTTGGATAAAAGAAAATGTAAAAAGGGAAAGTTTTTTGAGAAGGGAGTCAAATCCTTGAAAATGACTATAGAGTAAAAATAGTCGAAACGTTAGTGGATATATATATATACATCAAATAAAGTTTTTGAAAAGAAAAGTTGTTTTAATTATAGAATTATATAGATTTAATTTATGATAAAAATTAAAACTATGATAAGGAAATAAACAATGGGAGAGTTAGATATAAAAATTGCAGCTTGGTTATTGTTATATTTATTCATTCAGATATTTAGACAGAGAGTCAGTCATTGAAAAGTTGCTGTCCAGAGTTTTCATTGTTTAGTGTTTCTAATTACAAAATTCAAATTCACCAGTTGATCAATCTCTTCATCACTGAGGGCATAGTTAATGTGTCTTTCTATGAACCTGTCATTACTGCTGCAGCCCATATTATTGCAAAAGCTGCAAAATTAGCAATGTCCATTTCTAGAAAACCATAGGAGTGTTTGACTGGGCTTCGTGACCTGAATCCTCAGCTCTATTAACTGTCCTCACCTGGAACCAATGCCTAAACTATGAAATAGACTTTGCTGCATACCACCCCATTGTCAACCTGAAGAATGGAAGGAATGCCATGAAGCCATCGATGGAGATCAAAATGCCAATTGGTTGGAAATTAACACTAATGAAAACCAGGTAAATATATTTTCAATAAACTGTCTAGACATGTATTTATTTTTACTGACAAGAACCTTAATGAAGGACAATCCTAAAATTAAGCCTTAATTTAATTGTTTATATTTTCTTTATGTAAAGTTTATCATATTTTATATTAAATATGTGTGTGCTTGAATAAATAATATGGTTTGCTTAATTGTTTGGTCTATGCTCTCTTTTTTCACTGCTTCACTACTAATTTAAGGGTGTAAATATTTGTATATGTTAAGTAAAGTGCACTGAACCGCTGATAAAGAGTAGGAGTTAGCTTAGGATATTTCAAACACTGGGTTCATGTTCCTGTCATCCATGCATGTTGGCTAAATATAATATATGGTCAGATGGCACCTGAGACTTTGTTCTCATAACAAATTAAATGCTTTGGGTGGCAGGTTTTTGGCCCAGCAGTATAGAAGGGTGCTATAGTCAGGAAAAAAGGTCATGGTTGTGCTTTTATGTAGCTGTAATCTCGCCATAGGTATCATTGATGGTTCATCTCCCAATAGTATTCGACCCCTCATCTTGATTGTACCATCAATTGCCATGGCCATTAAAGAAGAAAAAATAATCATATAAAGTAGATGTTAATAAGTAAATTTTATAAGTAAATAATAAAAATAATATATATAAAAAATAATAATGTATCAAGAATAAATGTGAATTAGCTTGTAAAGGTTACAGTAGATCAGTACAATATATATAAGCACTCATGTTTGTAAATCATAATTTCTTTTTAAATATTCTTGTCTCATTATCCCATTTATTGTTTTTTATCATCAAAATATTGCATGATTATGTATTGTCTAAATGTAATCTTGTTTCTAATTGTTTAGAAGTCACTCTTAATGTTAATTATAGTGATTAGATACAGAACCGTATGCATGTTTGTAACAATCATATTTTATTTCATTTTAGAAGTAAAAGAAAATTTAAATTCACATTTATAGAAAAACATTCATAGTGGCATTTTCTTTATGGGAATTTCAATTCTTAATCCAAAATATGAAATTCAATGATTTAAGTCTGTCCATGATATTTCTGTTCTGCCTTTCTTCGATTTAAATAAAAATAGCAACTAATTTAATTAAAGGGTGGTTGCATACTAGTTTAAGTGAAAACATTACTGTGAAATAAAAAGATGTTGGAGTGAAGCAGCTTTTGTTTTAATTCTAAGAATAATATTGCAGCTGAATTTGTAAAGTATAAATAAATCATTGTTGATTATTTTTTATCAGTAAGATTTAGTTTTGTATTCCTAATTAAGACCATAAGTATAAAAGGAATTTATTGTCTATGAAATTATAAAAAGGTTTAAGGAATATTTTGAGATTTTATTATGTTTATATTGTGTACATATGATTTATGCCTCTCATCTAACTCACAAGTGCATATTCTTTTTCAACTCAAAATTGACTTGTGATTCTTGATGACAACATCAATTTTTCATTTATGCAGTCTAAAAATAGAAGTGCAAGCTAATAGTTATGTATATCATTTCAAATTAATAAAAAAACTATCTATTTAGGAAAATGTTGGCTTGATACTTTGATTTGTCAATGATCGATATTGTAAATTGTCAATCTGAATAATGGTGGATACATATAAAGAAATATTGTTTTTATTTATTTAATACAGTTTTAATTCTGAATTATAGAAAAACTCACAGAATATTTGGAATTTATAGAGTGAGATTTTTTAAAAATAAAATATTCTGTATAAATTTTTTTTGAGAGATAGATTTAATTTTGATCCGCTTTTAGGACCTTTTTAGGATCATAGATTTGAAGGCTAAGTGGATTCTATTTACAATTTAATTGTTGTGTTGTCTTGACAACAGATTAATATTTTATTGGTTTATTTAAGCATGAAGGATAGGGTGATATGATCTATATATGGTAACCAGTTAAGTGTCAGTATTTATGGTTTAATTATATATTATAAAACTACTTAAAAAACTAGTTTTTAATTATGGATATTTTGTCAATACTATTTTTAATACAATTTCAGCTTTTTAGTATCTATTTCCTACTATTGAATCAATATATATCCATCCTTTCCTTTTATTGAAACTTGGTAGTACTGATAGATGCATTAATATATTTATTAATTTATATTCACAAACATTTCATAGATATACATTTTTCAAATTTAAATTATTATTTTTTTTTGCCTTTATTGCAAATGAAACTAATTATAAATAATAATTCTGTGTTATATGTTTAGAGGGAATTTTCAATTGACTTTTGTTTGTTGATGTGTAAATAATTGCTATCTTGTGTACCTTGATTTAATGAAATATTGATTGCTTATTTTATTTTAAAAATCAACGGGTGAAAATTAAATAAAATGATTCATTTATATAAACATATGCTTCTATGAATGTTGATACTTGAACTTATATGTGAAAAAGATAAATGATCCCCCAATGAAGCAGTATTTATTAGTTGGGCCAGATCATAATCTCCCACACATATATACAATCAGTGCTCAGCTTATATTAAGATAGCAATTTCTTAAACTTTAATGGACACGCTTTAATCTTTTCACTTTTCCAACAATTCAACTTTCCCATTTCATTGAAAAACCAATAATGGAATGCTCTATGTCCTTGGTGGATTTGATGTTTCTAGTTAGACCCATGTAGACATTACCTGACCATTACATATCTATTTATATTAATAGAAGAGGATGGGTTAGAATTATACTATGATGTAAATATACTTATAAGATAAATTTATTACCTAGTTTTATGTAGTACTAGAATGGTTGACTTAAGAGCCATAAATCATAGATTAATATTTTTGTTACTATAAGGTCATATATTCTCATGAACAAAAAAACTATTTTTTATCCAATAAAATCACATAACCATCACTTTTTATGCTTGTGTATAACTGTTTTTAAAACAGGCAAAACTCACTATACGTATTGCCATACACAGCAAACTAGAGTAATCAATGGATGCCAGAAGGGTTGTGCATAAAATCCCCATCTAGTGCCTATTCATCCAATATCTCCAGACTAGTTTCTGGCTTGTGCCCTTCATCAGTGAGGAGCCTTGGATCTGAGAACACTGCACCAAGATCTTAGGATCTAATGCAACCCTCCAGAAGCCACCTTTTTTCCACTTAACTACAAAAATATGACTCTTAAACTGAAAACACCTTAATGTTTTCAATCCAAGCCCATTAGCTTATATAGTCATATAGGTCTGATGAAGGCCACAAGCCAGAAACTAGTTTGGTAATATTGGATGAGTAGGCACTAGATGGGGATTTTATGCATAAGCCTTCTGGCATCCATTGATTACTGTAGCTTGCTGTGTGTGGCAATACGTATAGTGTTTTGCCTGTTTTAACAAGTTATACACAAGCCTAAGAAGTGATGGTCATGTGATGTTTATGGGCTTAAAACCAATCCTGCTTAATAGGATAGTTGTGACTATGGTTATTAAAGAACCCAAGACCTGAAAATGTATGGGTACTGTACTGAGTTCAGATCCATGTGACTATATAAGCTAATGAGCTTGGATTGAAAACCTTAAGGTGTTTTCAGATTGAGACCCATAGTTTTGTAGTTAAGTGGAGATAAAAGGTGGCTGCTGGAGGGTTGCATTAGATTCTAAGATCTAGGTGCAGTGCTCTCAGATCCAAGGCTCCTCACTGATGAAGGCCACAGGCCAGAAACTAGTCTGGGAATATTGGATGAGTAGGCACTAGATGGGGATTTTATGCACAAGCCTTCTGGCATCAGTTGATTACTCTAGCTTGCTGTGTGTGGCAATACGTGTAGTGAGTTTTGCGTGTTTTATTATTTTTTATAACTGAAAATAAATAAATGAGCTTTTAAATAATCCACAATTTGATAAAAGCTTTTTGTAATAGTTCTCTTTAAATATAAAGGAGAAAACATTACATATCAGGCTATTCATCTTAGTACTCAAGATGTTGGGACTTCCATTGTTGTATTTTTTCTCCTTCTATAATATTGTAAAGATTTTAAGTTTTTGCATTTTTTACTAACTAAGAGTAAATGGATAACTGTTTGGGTTGGCTATAGGATGCTATTTGAATTTGTCTAAAGTTGCAAAAAAATTCAAGTTCCATTTGTTTCTAACCCAAATCCCAATTTATTATTGATTTAGCATGCACATGCACTAAATTCTTCTTTGTGTGTATATATATAGAGAGAGAAAATCCTAATTTGATAGCAATTTAAACTAATGAAATATTTTTCTTTAGAAAGGAGAAAGTAAATATTACTGTTTTTAATTTATATAATGGTATTTTATTTATTGTCAATTGTTTAAAAATCACTTCAAACTTAGAAAACAATAACACATTTCACCACTTTCTCTCTGTCTTAATGGTTTTTAAAAATTAAACTATAATTTAACTTAAGAGAAGATCAACCTGTTATTGCTATGCTGTAATAAACTAATTATCAAACTTAGTAATTACTTCAAACTATTAGTCTCAATTTTTATGCCTCTTTTGTATCTCATGATATAAACTCATGATGTATGACTTATTTTTCTTACTAAAATAGCTTTTGTTTTTAAATTTTAAGCTATGTTATATTGCTAAGACTATTAATATATGGTATGGCTGAAGAAATCTCTGCCCCATACAGCTATTTAAGTTGGATAGCTGGGTTTGAAGACATCCAGGTCTCTGAAAATTTCAGATTGTCTACTTAAAAGATCCGAAGTGCTGGCTTTGAGTTGGTATTTTGGATCTAGTGTCTGGAATATCATAGCTCCTCACTGATAAATGCCAAAAGCATGAAACTGGTTTGAGAATAGGAATGATTTCTAGATAGAGATTTTTAAAATGCTTTCTCCTGGTGTCATTTATCTGTAAAGCTTGTTAGAGCTTGCATGCTCTTTATTTATTTTTTAATAAACAGTATATTTCAAATAAAATCCAAAATTATTAAATGTCTATAAATGCATAAATTACTGTATGACTGATCTTCATCTTTAAGATTCTTTTGTAATATATATAAATAGACTTCCAATATTGTTATCAACATCAATCATCTGTAATTGGCTTACAAAAAATTCTTGGAAATATTGGCCAAATTATATACATCGGCTTCTATTTATAATCTAGAAAATCTGTTTTTATTATACTTTAAAGAAATAACGAAACCTTTTTTTGAAAAAAATATTGTATACAAATATAAAAATAGTAACAGTATATTGTGAAATTTATCAAGTTAAATTCTGTTTTGCATAAAAGAAAAAAAAAAAAAATTCGACATTCTAAAAACAATATTATATTAATCTAAAAAGAGTGATTTTTTTTTTAAAAATGTCATAACTGATCACAAATCGGTTTTATTTTTTTATTGTTATTTATTTTTATCTTATTGCTTTCTATTATTCATTTTATTTATGTCTTTTTCAAAAATATTTTTATGTGGATTTTTATCCTTTTTTCTTATTTTATTCTCTTAGCTAGAGGATAAAATAAGAATGGAAAGTCATTAAAATCCTCACCACCAGCAGTTGGCGAACCTAGTGGGTATTTAATGCCATTTCATCTCTGTTTCTTTGTGTGAAAGCGGGTATTGAAGATAAATTTGCTTGACGATGAAGTATTTAAAGACTTATTATATGCACACACATCTATATATGAGAATTCTCATAAAAACATATGCATATACACATTAAATAATATGTATATAGTCAGATAGAATGGATAGATACATGATGGGATACAGATAGATTAGATAAATAAATGAGATTACTTAGAAAGATTAAATTAAGTTTGATAGATTAAGCAAAAAATAAAATACTTTTTAAGAAGGCCTCTGTAGAGAAAACTACTTTCTAGTATTATTACACTACTGTAATGGAGAAGAGAATACTAACTAAGATAGCCCATGATGGAAGGTAAATCTTTTTTGATTTTATTTATCTTTTTATTAATCATCTAATTTAAGAATGTCTGGTTACCCATTTAGCAACCAATAAATGGATGACTGTAATCTGAATCTATGGAAATTAGTATAAGTTTTTATTAATCTAAAAAACGTTTGTGAATTTTATTTGTATGTTAATTCCAGTTTTAGAGAATGAAAGGGTGAAATACTAACTATTGTTACATGAGACTTTTCAATATAATAGGCCTCAAATTCTTTCTAGGAAATGGGGGTCTGTCATTTTTAGGTTAGAACTAATTTTAAGATAAGAATAAAGGCATTATATTTTTATTAATATGATGTATTACTTTTTAATTAATAATTTGTTAGTTTTGCAGTGAAATTTTTGAAATCAAAATTTGTTTAAATATGTTTTTATATTCAAAAGAAACAAAGAAAATGTAACAACACAATTTAAGGACAATGTCTTTAAATGTAAGTAATCCATTCTTTTAAGATAAATTTTGAATCTTAATGTTTATTATTATAAAAATGATCATATGATATTCCATTTTACCAAATTTGAATGTGTCATAACTAAAAAAAGAAAGTTAAATTTTTTATTATTAGTTCATAAAATATATATTTTTAACATTTTAATTTGTGTGTGCTTGTGTTATACTTGAAAATAGAACTTTATGTATATGGGCTATACTTGAATTACATTTATATTCTTCCCTTAAATTAATTATATGCTAGTTATTATTTGAAATTGATCAAACAAAATCTATAATTGAATTATCACAATGAAATTTGTTGTTAAATGATAATGTTCAACTATTTGTTTGTTTCTGCTGTTAGATTATCAGAGAAAGATTTTTATTTTATAGTTCTATCCAATGCAATGCTTGTTTACATAAAAAAAAAAGGGATTTATCTTTGTATAGTATAAATCTCAGCATTTTTTTGAGTTGACTGGTATATTATTTTTAGTTATTTATAAAGATATATCATTATTTAAAAATTTACTGAATTATAAAAATAAGATCGTTCGTTTTCTCAGACGTATATACACAATTATTACTTTGTGAGTTAATAAAAAAAATTGAACCAATATTTTTGCATAATTGTCTAATAAGTTTTGAAATTATTTAGCTTCATTAAACAAATATTTAGTTCACTAAGACAATCAATAATTATAGTAATCACTTGAGCAAAAGATTAGATCAAGAAATAATCCCTTGTCCAAAAAACAACAAAATTATTTGAATGCTTTTGAATCTTGACACCCAGACCAATTTTTAATGTATTTATTTTAATATTAGGGTATGAGCACAGACTTTCACATGACCCTCCACTCCATCTAATAACACTGATACACTTAAACATACATATGTTGAAAAGATAAATAATCACCAATATCCGTATTTCATGCTAAACCAGCAATCATCAGTTGGTCCAGATTATTTTTTTTTCTTTCATCACCTCTATACTACTTATGTAAGCTTTATTAACTAATAGATGCCAGATGATATTGGAGTTGTGATATTTTATTGATTGAAACAATATATTTTACAATATATTTCTGTGAATATATTTTCTAAAATTAAAGCATCTTCATAAAAAATAAATAATTTTAAATATTTACTATTTTTTATTATTATTATCTGTAATATAATGAACGTCTACATTATTAATTTACAAAAAGAAAACGGCATAGTTTGTGCTTTGTTTATTAATTATAATCAATTACTAATAGTTATCAAATATAATTAAAATTAAAAAGAGCTTTATATATATATATATATATTGTCAAACTGCACACAAAATATATTGGATTAGATCACGGATGTCTGTTAGAAAAAATGTAAGTTTCCATTAGAAATAAAAAAATCAAATCATGATTATATATATATAAGTGCATCCATTTCTTAATACAAAATGTAATTAAAATTTAAAATATTTGTAATTAAATATACAAATTAGAAATCAAACAATAATATTAATGTGACTTTCTATAGAAATAATTTCTTATTGGCAGTGTGTTACTGAAAGTAAAGGTTAAGATAATGATTATAATTTTAATAGTATTTGGTACTTAACATTAGACTTTGATAGAGTGTGATCATTGAAAGATATTTCGCTATTTTGATGAGAAAATATCAAGTTTTGGGAATAATAAATTATCATATTCTATTATTCATCATCATCATCATCAACCATTATCAATCCACTGCAGGATGGTCTTTCCAAGTTCATCCCATCTTTTCCTATCTTTAGCTTGTCTTCTCCACATCACCGTTGCACACGTTCTTATTTCATCCATCCATCTCACATGTGGTCTTTTTCTGGGTCTTTTACAATCTCTTGGAATCCAATTTAAAATTTTAATTGTCCATCTATTATCATCTCTTCTAACAATATGTCCAACCCACTCCACTTCAATCTTTTAATTTTTTTAATGAGGTCAGTAACACCTGACTGTTCTATTACCCATACATTATGTTTTTGATCGTTTCTTGTTATTCCCAACATGATTTTGATTTCTTCAGAAAAAATACAATTTTGCTTCTATTAAAGTAGTAATTCATGTCACATATGAAACAATAACTTTATGGATTTTAGAATAATTTCAAATAAATTCCAAGTTTGATTAATAAAATAGAAATGCAAAAAACAAAACAAAAAACAACCTTATACTTACTTCTTATGAGCTATTTAATTTACACATTAAATTGTAAATATTAAACATTTATTTTTATAATAGCATAACTTAATTTTTTTTAAATTTCAAATACCTTTTTTGCAATTTTATTAAGCTTTTAAAAAACTTTATCCTTAATTTATTACTAATTAAAATTGCTGTTTGCTGCTCATTTATTTTAAATTATTTTTTTATGGGAAATTTTATTTGAATTACTTTCTATAAAATTAGATTTGAAATATATTTTAATGTTATTTTCTACCTTCTCCTCTCATTCTTCTTATTATAAATATATATTTTCTCCGAGTTAAAATATATTTGAAAAATTTTAAGATTTTTTGCCAATATATATATATATATATATATATATTAAATTATTTGCCATATATATATATATATATATATATAGTATGATAATTATGAATTAAGTTATAAGATAGAATGAAATTTAAATACAAAAATAGTCACAAATTAGGATATTAAGCTGATATTGAATAATTATGTTAATATTTTTTCACATGATCCAAGAAATTAATCAATAATGAAAAGATTAAAAGAATAAATGGTTATTTCATAGTTACCATCATTCACTTTTACATAATATCTAAGTCATTATCAATGAGCTTAAAATATACCAGTATCTCTATGGCCATGAATTTCATATTTGCGGTTTCAGATATCTGCATTTACAAAACAAGAATTGAAATTAATAAAAAGAAATTTAAAATCATTTAAAAATGATTACTGTTTACAAATGAATTATGGACATAAAAAGATATCAGTTATGTGAATCAATTAAAAGTAATTATTTATGTTCAGAAATCTTTTTTTTTTTTCTACAGTCTAAAAGTTATAGTGTTTATTCTATTACTGCTTTCACTTTTAGTTCCTTGTTTAAAATGCAGATCACATTAAAAATGCCACTTAGCATATCAATATGGATTTACTTTTGAATAATTGGGGTGAGTGAGTGTTTTTTGGTTCTTGAATGAGTCCCCTCTTGCCTTTATACAGTTAAAATAATCCACATAAATGGACTAAAAAAAATTGTGCAGGTTACTGCAATTAGGTTTCTTTATTATATTTTGTTAATTTTTTTAAAAGTATGGATCATATTATTAATAATTTGTATTATAGGTATATATACATAACATTATATGTTAAAAACACGTACATATATTTAGGTCATATCTTTGAACTAAATGTCATAAATCTGGGATGACTATTGCAATAGGCTAATCAACGAAAACCTTAAAACTCTTAAGAAATTTTTTTCAATGCCTCATCTGTACAATAAAATAATATATAAAAATGTAAATACGAAAGCATCCCAAATTCAGAATTAAACAAAACTTTCCCAAAAAAAAACTAAAATAAAAATTTGAAACAATTTTTCATTACCAACACAGACTTTTTGATTGCAAAGGAATAACAAACACAGTGGCAAATATATATTAATTAATTTTCTATAATTTCAATCATTTTAATATGAAAAGAAGTCTTAAAATAATTATTTGCTTCAGTATAATAAATTTTTAATATCAAAGATTCTTTAATTCTTTTCTTTATGTCATTCTTTTTAAAGTAGACAATTTTATCCTGTTAAACATAATCTTATGGGCTGCATTTTCCCCATGGATATATATATAAAACAATAAAAATAATAAATATAATTGTAATTAACTATTATATCTGCAGAAGTACTTTTGGTTAATTCTTTAACCTGCCTGAACTGCCTTTAAATTCAAAAACAAAATAGAAGCAAAAGTCATCAACTCAAATTCCATGAATCCCAGATTTTAATGTGAGCAACTTATCTATTAATTATATTCATTCTATTTCTATTTATTAAAATTACCTTCTTAATTTTTCTTTTATTATGGTTTCTCTCTTCATTAAGAATCTTAACACTTGAACCTCACATGATCTTAACACTTTCAATATCAAATTTATATTTATATGTTCTTTGACAATTGAAGAAAACTGAAGCAATTATTAAATCATTATTATTTATATTTTTCACATGGTTGTATACCAATTCATGCTTCTTTAATCTTTTTTTTAATACTGCACCTCAATTTATCTATATATAATATCTTACATCCACAAAAAAATTGATACATAACATTACTTTTCTGCTTGATAGGTATTACATTTTTAGAATTATTCACTAATTTATTAACATTATTTGTAATACAAAATGAAACATTAAACACATTCTTATATATATCCTTAAAAAATTTCACTTGAGTATTTGATTATATGGAATATATATTCATTTTTTTTTATTGTCAATCTTCAATTCCTTTAAATCATTAAATAAATAAAGAATTGTGGATCTGTTTCATCTTACAATCAATGTCAAGCAATTCCTTGGTAAATATCTCAATATTTTTTAATTTATAAAACTGGTAATGACATAATTTTTCATTATGAAACAAAAAAGATCTAAAACCTGCCATCTTATGCATAAATTTGTACTTTTAATTTACAATTTATATATCTCCTTTTTTGCAATGATTTGATTATTAATTTATAACTTAACATACTATTATCTCTTGTAATAAAATTGTTTGTGAAAATGGATTTAAATTATTTGAACTTAAATTATGTAATAAATTTGAGAAGAAAATTGATTTTTATTTAATAATTACTATATACAGACTTAGAATGGCATGAATTTTGTTAATTTGTCAAATAAAACAATGTGTGCCATTCAGAAATATGTTTTAAGTCACAGAGCTAAATATGTGAGCCATATTTGGGATGATTATAATTTGGAATTAATTTCTGCTGTTCACGATTCATTTGAAATGATTTCTGGTGATAGTCATTTTGGTAATGAAATTATCAACACATTAATTGTCCTAAATATAATATGATTTCATATGATAATTCATCATAATTGGCCATTTTGGAATTTAAACAGAGGCTGAATAATGATAATATGATTTGTTTGGAAGAAGATAAAGAGCTGTGGATATGTTTAATGATAAAATGTCAGTATATTGAGAAAGTTAAAGTGCAAATAGATAAACTTGTTTTCTTTTTGATTGAAGACTATAATATGGATGGTCAGGAATAAAATTTATTAACAGCATGTTAAAAAAAGTTAAAGATAAAAACTTAAATAATCATGTGTACTATAAGATATATCCTTCCTGCTCTGTATGCCTTTGTATTTTTGCAGATATAAAGTTACATAAAGAAGGTAATCCTTTGTGAATTATGATTGATTTTGGTGGTTCATTTATGTATGAAACTTCTAAATATATTGATAAGCTGTTACAAGAATTTTTAAGATTTGGGGAAAATATATTACTTCATCTTTTAACCTTGTAGATAGAATTAAACATATGGTGATTAATGAGAATGATATTATTGCTTCATTAGATGTGACAGAAAGGTGTGGTTCTTTTGATAGAGTGGATTCCATAAAAAATAATTGAACATACATTAAAAGGTAAAGATATTTATAAATATATGATAAAATTTATTATTGATTCTTTAAAAATTTTTGATGATAATATTATTACTCCTTTTGAAGGTGGATATTACAAAATGTCTAAATGTTAGCTTATGAGCCTGCCTGTTGTTACACAAGTTTGCAATTTTGTTTTGTCTTTATGTGAGAATAGTATTTTAAATATGTGTTCTTTTAAAAATTTTAAAATTTACAAAAAGCATGTGGATGATGTTCTTGTGGAAATATCAATACTATAAATTTGCTTGTAGAAGAGGTAAATAATTTGAATGATTTGAAATGGACTATTGGAGAGGAATAGGACAAAAGTATTAAGTATTTGGATTTAATTATTACAAGAGTTAGTAATATGTTAACTTATTTATAAATTAATAATCCATTGTAAAAAAAGGAATATATAAATTGTAAATCAAAAGTACCAAATATATATAAGATGGCAAGTTTTAGGTCTTAAATAAATAAAAAAATATTGAGATATTTGCTAAGTAATTGCTTGAAGTTGGTTATAAGATGGAACATATTTACAGTAACTTTATGTCAATTTAAAAAGTGTTGTAATGGTTTAAAGGAATTAAAAATTGATATTAAAAATGGATATCTATTACATATAATTCAAATGCTCAAGTGAAATTTTTTAAGGATATATATAAGAATGTGTTTAATGTTTCATTTTGTGTTACAAATAATGTTAATAAATTAGTGAACAATTCTAAAAATGTCATATCTGTCAAACCAAAAAGTAATGTTGTGTATCAAAGTTTTTATGGTTGTATGTTATATATAGATGAATCGAGTTGCAATATTGAAAAAAGATTAAAGGAGCATGAATTGTTATATAAGCATGTGAAAACAAAAATACTAATGAATTAATGATTGCTTCAGTTTTCTTGGTTCATGAAAGGACATGAAAATATAAATTTAAGCTTGATTTAAAGTATTGAGATTCTTCATGAAGGGAGAAACCATAATAAAAGAAAAATTAAGGAAGCAATTTTAATAAAAATAAATAAAATGAATATAATTAATAGGCAAGCTGCTAACATTCAAATTCAAAAGTCATAGGATTTGAGTTGAGGAAATTTGCTTCCATTTTGTTTTCTGAATTTAACTGCAGTTGAGATGGGTTAAAGAATTAACTGAAAGTACTTGTACAGATTGAAAGACTGTATACATTAGCTAATTATCATTATATTTATTATTTTTATTATTACAATGTTTTTTAATTAATGAACATGTTATTTGTGTATATATATATATGTCACATGTCTTGCCTTTTTTTTTAGCATTAAGCCTTAAATACTACTTTATACTTGAGAATCATGTCTGTTGGACATCACACAGTAATTTGTTTTGCATTTAAACAGGATTTTTTGTGCATCCAGTAAAATATTTTTTTTGATAAATTTTGAAATTATTATTGCTTATTTGACTGTCTTGTTTGCATGATGAGATAGGTGACGGTATTAATTCTTTAGGACAGTATTCTTAAGGACAGTAATTGTAACTGATGAACTATATTTTTTATGTGCATTTGCGATATTTATTTTTACTGCTTCTGCTTATTTTCTGTTTGTAAATACGGCTTTTATATACATTGTTTTTTACTTTTGTTTTAGGTTATTTCAAATGCTTTATTTTTAAATGATTTTGTCTTTATACTGCTCCTGCTACATTCTTAATTTAAATATGTTAATTTGCAATGTAACATTATTAAAACAAAAGTATTTCCTTTATTGTAGTTATGTTAGAATTGTTTTAATCTGTTTCTTGAACCTTTCTTATTCATTCACTTTACTCAAAGAGCAAAAAAGTTTGTCTTCTTCTGTAGTCATTTTTTTTATTTTTTTGACTTTCTTAAAAGTTAATAAATATTATTTTTTAAGTTAACAAGTGATTTCCACTTATTTTTGAAATATTATCTAGGATTTAAAAAAGATAATTTCAATCAAACTGTCATTGATTTTGAATTTCATCGAGCCTGACTAATGATGAATCTGTCAAAAGTCTCGAATGCATGAAACTTTTTTTCTTGTGAAGATTTATAAGATAAAAAAAAATTGTATATATTAATAATGAATAAAAAAAAACTTAAGCAAGCTTTTTTTTTTTAACTAATGAAAAAAAAAGTATTATAAAATGTATTTTGTTTGGCAAGAAATTATTTTATCCTCATTATGTTTTTTTGTATGTTTGTTTGTTTTTTGAGATCTTTTTTGCTCTTTTTAAAGCTTTTTTCTATTTTTGAGGATAAAAGGACTTATCCATTTAAGTTTCGCAAATAAAATTTTTTAAAATCTTGTTTCCTCTTTTTTAAAGAATTCTCAAACTTCTGGTTTATCATCCAAATTTGATCACCAATTTCATTTTATCTATTTTATTTTTCATTGTTCACTCAGTATATAGAAGTACTGCTTCTATCTACAATGGTCAGAATTTGAGATTCAAATCTAAACTGAGTAAAATTCTGATCCCCCCCCCCCCCAAGTTTCAAGCAGGTAAGGTTGTTTTTTCAAAAACGGAATTATAGTCACCCAACTAGCCATTTTAGGCTGATGTAAGTAAGAGAATGAAACAAAATTTGAAAAACATAAAATCCTCACTATCATTTTTTTAAGTCCTATAAGTCATGTTTTTTCTATCTGCTCCTTGGAAAGATATAGGAGTGGCTCTGAGATCATCTATTTAAAGGCTTTAATCTATCCCATTATACATAACGACTATATTTACGTAGTTTGGAAAATGTATTCGCCATCATATATCAGTAAAAAATAAAAGTAACAAATGAAATCAAAGAAATAAATTATAAAAACTATTTTTTTTATATAAAAATATAGTTTAGACAAGTGTGTTGTCACTAAACTTTATTTTTTTTATAGCTTATTAAATTTTCATGATGTTTAAAACATTTTCAGAAAATGCATTATTTTTTAAATTTTTTTTTTTTTTTTTAATATTATGCTTATTGATGAACAGAGGTTTATATATAATTATGCATGTATTCAAAATAGGATTGTCAGAAAATTTTTTTTTTAAATAGAATAATGCAATTATAAAAAAAATTAGGATAATAACTTAAAAGTGTTTTTATTACCATTTACTTTTACTAGTGCTTGTATGTGTTCACATGATCAAATTAAAAAATAAATAAA
Organism: Epiperipatus broadwayi; assembly: GCA_028023455.1. NCBI lineage: Eukaryota > Metazoa > Onychophora > Udeonychophora > Euonychophora > Peripatidae > Epiperipatus > Epiperipatus broadwayi. The sequence continues at coordinate 3,722,199 of JAQFVV010006288.1, forward strand.
TAAGAATTACTGTATCTTTCTTTATTTTTGTATATCTATTATGGAAATGTTAGACAATTTTTTGTTCTAATACTATCAATGTATCAGATTTACCTGCTCCGATTTTTTTTAAATTCTACCAGAAATGGTAGCACCTTTCTGTTGCAATACAAGGTCCTGCAATAGAATGTTCTATTAGTTCATATATTTCATTCACTATTGCAAAGCTTTTTTGTTAATAGATGATACTTTTTTTTAAAATGAAAGGCAAACTTCAGAATAAGATATTTTTTTTGCAATTAATTTAATCACATCAGTAAGCAGTTTACAAATTCTTTCAATCTCTTTCAAGTCAGTTAAATATAATTAAATTCAGATCAGAATGTATTGTCAACTTTATCACACATTAACTTTAAATGTGATTGAGAGTTTATAGAAAATTAAATTATTTAAAATAAGTATTATTGTTTAAAATGATTTTAAAACTATTAAAAAGAATGGAAATTTATTAATTGTAAAACATAGCACTCACAAATAGGTATGATCATTTGAATCCCAAGAAGATAAAAAAATTCTTTCAAGATAATTCTTATAATGTAGACAGGGTCTACCTCTACCACAAAAATCATACTCATGTTTAGTATAGAATATTCTTTTAGAAAGTCTTGCATTGATTATTTGTTTTACATATCCATTCCAGTGAAGGTATGATTTTACAATAGTGGACTATAGTATTATATCCACATAGTTGAAGAACATATTGATTGTTTTTAGGATTTTTTCATTGTATTTTTCAAAAGATTACAGAGCAATCTTTAAATAAACTTTTATGATGACTTTATATTGTAGCCCTTGGGTTTGCCAAGACTCCATTTTTTGAATTAGCTGTTGTAAGACAATGTTTAGAAAAATTTTTCCTCATAGGTTGTATATTTTTTTATTCAATAGACAAACTTTCTAGCCAATGCTAGGTTTGAACCCATATTCTTAGGGATTGTGTACATATTACTTGGTAGGCAATCTAAACATTTGTCATTGAAAGATTTCTAGGCAAAATATTGTTTTATTTAATATTAATTTATGGGACAATTTAATATTAAAGATATAATTTATTAGATAAGCAATATCTATACATCACTTTAATAGTTGGAAATTGGAAAGAAGGGAGGGGGCTGTGCAATTTATAAAATTACTTTAGAGTGTGAAAATAGATAGTCATAGTTTTACATTGACAGGTTAGAACTCAATAGTTCATAAAATTAAATTATAAAAAAAATCATAATAATCAAGGATTAGAATGTTAAACAATCGGTTTAATTAAAATTGTATATGTGAGACATGCATGTGTGTATTTGATCTAGTTGTAGATTTTAATTATAAAGTTCACAATTAAATAATAATTATTCCATGTCATTTCATGGAGAACTCCTTAAAAGAAGTAATTTGTTTTAATAGTTCATTCATAGCAACCCAAAATTTCAGTCAAGATTCTGGGTTTGAAGTTGGGTTGCTATACATTTTTTTATTATTAACAAAAAAGTAAAAGGGGGGAAGAGCTTTCTCTCATTTAATCTGAGGGGAAGTTTTCTGTCATTTTTTCTTTGGGGTGATTTCCACGAGCATAGAATTACTAAAGTAAATCACTAAAGTGATTTAAGTGATATCTATGACACAGAAATTTAAGTTTAAAATTAATGGGTGATTATCCATTGTAATGCAGATATGAATTTGGCTGGTGGTTTTTCAAGAGGGCATAAGTTTAAAATAACAAGAAAGAAAAAGAAACAATAGGCAATTAATCAGGAAAACACTGACCAGACATTGGAAGGGTTATTGGAAGGTCACTGTTGGGGGTAGGGGAAATGAAGGAAGCCAGACAGTATAAGAGCTTGCTCTTTTGTTTGGGGGTGAATCTCTTTTGTCTGGTCTCTCTTATTGGTTATCTCTCTTTTGAAAGCTCTCTCATTGTCAATTATTGAGAAGCCTTGATGTAAAGTCAATTTATTTTTCTTTTAAGAAAGAAAGAAAAGAGAGAAAAATAAATAATTTATTGATAGTTATTCTGTTTGTCTCTTGAATGATAAACTTAGCCAAATTTATAATATAAGTAAAAAACAAAGACTCTTCAAGTAAATTTTTATTAGGTGCACATTGTTCTCTCCTGAAATTAATCAACATCACAATTTGTCTTGCACTAATTTATCAGAAATCGGCAAATGGTAAAATTTAAACTGCAGGAAAAAAAATCAAAAATTGGATTTAGTTTTGCATATAAAGCATCAAATCTGAACACTATAATATCATATAAAGTGTTAAATCTGAATACTTAGTGAATTGAAAAATACAACAAGTAGACTTATATATTTAAAAATTAAAAACAAGTTCTGTTCAGCTGTAATCCACAGAAACCAAAATGAGGAAATCTCAGCAGCATGAACACTTTGTACATTTTGGCATAGGAATTGAACTTTATCTCAGGGACTCTTTCTACATAAAGCCATGTGTGCACACAAACAAACCAAAAGAAAGGAAAAAGGGAAAAATGGAAACCAGAAATCTGAAGGACACTCCCAGAAAACTATTTAAGTATTTTTTTTATTATTTGCTATTCATGTAGAACATTTAATTTAAAAAAAAGAAAGAAAGAAAAACATTTTTTTATTATATATATATCCATTTAAAATTAATCCATGTTAGAATTGTAATTGTTATCATTTAGGGGTAGATGAAATTAATATCATGTCATTTTGTATGTGCCTTGTTTTAGATGCTTTACATTTTTTTATGAAAAGAGTGAGAGATATTGTTATGGGAAATGTTTTTGGATCGGATCAGGAATTTTTGTCAAGTGTTTAGACCTAGTGCTATGTTTTATGAAAGTTGTGTGACTATTCGGCTAAAACATCATCATTATCCTATAAAAGTGCAGAGAAGTAGTTTAAAAAAGTCTTGCGTTGTTAGCCGAGAGGTATCGCAGCCACCATGCAAGCAAGTAGTTGGTTGCAGACGGTTGTGGGTTCGCGTCCCGGCCGATGCTATGACACATGGAAAAAAAAAAAGTAGTTTTAAAATTTTAATGCGCATTTCTTATTACCATTATCATAAAGTTAAAGCTAGATACAGGCTAATTAAGGCTTGGAAAAATTGTTGGCTCATGTTCTAGTGTACTATTTCACACGAGTAATGTAGATATGGAAGTTTTACTTGTACAAATTGATGTTAGACCTGTATATAATGTGGATAGACAAAGAGCTCCCACCAAGTTAGTGGAGTCGTAGTTTAGCTCGCTCACTAAGATATTTATACCATATTTATAAAGTATTTAAACACAGTGGAAGAGTTTTCCCACTTGGTTATTTTCTACACTGTAAGATGATTTCTTTGTTGATGGCCAGAGGTTAATAGGTAAACCCAAGTCTCTTTGTATGACTAGCGATAAAAATCCTAGCATACCTCAACCTTAGTAAAAAGGTTTTCTCTTATTCTGGTCACTGCCTGCCTCATGTTAATGTTGATATTCCTTACGGGTGTATGAAATATAACTATTACTAAGCATTACTTATAAATGTTGGATACAGGGTCACAAACTCAATTTGATGTCAGGATGAGTGCGGATAGTGTGTGTGCGATTGGTATACTTGAACATTGTTTTGTTGATATATTTTAATTTATCAATAAGAGCCAAGAGTAATAACGTCAATAAATATTAAATTTAAGGGTTAAATAAAACTTATGTAGGCAATGCGTATATAAAATTATCTAATAAATATATCCACAGCCAGCTGAGAACTTCGCTGGAAAGGTAATATTATTGAAATATTATTGTTGCCATAAGAACATGAATATAGAGTGTATGCACGTGTGATGATGGTTGAACTAGATACCGATTTGTTGACATTTGAAAAGTAACTAAAATTAACTTAGTCCCACCATACATAAAATATCTCTATTGTAAAGCCTAGGGCGAATGAATATTAGATTAAGATAATTAAATAAAAATTATTAAATTTTATTATTGGAAGATTATCTTTAGAAACAAATCAGTAACTAAAAGCATTAAACAGGGGTGGGGGGGGATTTAATGTTCGCTATGTCTGGGATAAAAATGAGAACAAAAATATAATATATGTGAAGGTAAATATTATTTTTATCTGTATGATATTAATATTACTCCATGGTAATCTTGATTTCCTAATAATTAAAAATGAATATTTATATTTTAAAACCTCTTGACATTATCTATTGATTTAGGAATATTTATTTATTTATTATTTTTTTATATATCATAATACGGTTGTAGAACAAGGGAAAGCTATGAGAATCATCAAGTGAATGTATATATTAGGTATTGAGTTATAGTATGTTAATAAAATTTGTTATTTTGTTTTAAATAAAAATTTGTGTAAGTCTCAATGTTTTGTGGGTTATTATAATCTAGACATCTCAAATCCAATCATACATCAATATATTATTATTAATAGTTGAATCATCATTTTCGTAAATAGTATCCGGTAAAATTTATTTAAAATAGTTAATTTTCCGAGCTTATGTGGCATGGCAATACTTAAGATTACCAAATAATTTAATATAGTTGAAATATAAATTGTGAATAGGGATGGTTATTGGGTGATAGTGGATGCAGTGGGTGGGCATAAAATCTTTTCCCCATCCGTTGTATTCAAACACCTCCCTAGATGCACTTCCTTATGATTTTACTTTAATTATAAAAGCGTTCATAATATATTATTTCTAAAAGATTTAATATGCTTAAATTATTGGAGCTTTAATGTAAATAGACATTAAACTACATTAAAGACAGCCAAGGTCAACCTTGGAGGTGATCATGAGAGGGGTGTTTATCGCCAATAATCCATGTTCTAAAAACCCTGAGATGAGATTATAATGGGAGAAATGAGCTAGCACAATGGAAAATTTAATAGTAAAAGAGATAGTAGTGCTATAGACCTATGAATGTGAGGATGATGGGGAGATGGATCAGGAAGGTGGAGATGGATATAGAACTATTTGTAATCAGTACAAAATTTTAATTGTTACTTTAATGATAGTTAATGGGGAGTGTGCTAAGAATAACCACGAATTTCCAAGCATATTAATATTATTATTTCTAATGCATTCTCAGTGGTCTCTTAATTGATTGATTATTTATTAACCCATTCATTAAATATTATTGTTGAAATTTATTAATAAGTTATTGAAATGAGGTTTAACCTCAATATTCTCATTGAAGTTGCAATTTGGCACTCTGGAAAATATGATTATGGATGTTCTATCCCATCATCATCATCCCAGTAGGCTTTAGAAATAGTGGTGAAGCATTCATCGATCCATCCTTAAAATATTACAATTGGCATGCAACTTGGTTGCAAGTGTCTAAGTGCCAGATGGATTCAATATAGGTTATAATTAATGCATAGTGTGGTCATCTGAGCTGAAATAAATAAATATAACAATTGATCCATAACGTGGATGACAATTGATTTTTAAGTTAGAATATTGCAATAACAGTTTGTCCATGTCTTGTTTTTGTAGAATAAATTAGGTAAAATAATAGCTCCAGATAATTTAGTTGCTATAGATTTTCTTTGTGCTGAAATATCTTATCTTTTAACTTGTTAAAATCAACAGCAATGTATTGGGATCTGTTGCATCTCAACATCTAAAATCACTATTCTATTTATAAAATTTCAAAAATAGTTCAATTGGATTACATTCTTATAACCATCCAAAATTGTACAAATATTAATGTTATGCTTAAAATAATATTTAAAAATATGTCTTAAATTTTGGATAATTTTTTCTCCACATCACTACATGAGATTTTTATATTTTAAAAATTCAACATAATTTATATTTATTAAATGAAAATATGATCGAAAAAACAAAACAAAACCAAAGTACATTTAAAATGGAAAAAAAATAATTAAAATACAAGTTTATCTTTTGTTTTGAGTAACAAAATGTAAAAACCACTAACTACCATATTGTGCAATGATTATCTGAAAGTAGGGTCATTGTTATCCCCTAATCTGTATAGTATAATGTAAATTAAATTGATTTTTTTTATCATTACAAATAAATTCTTAAGCAGATAAAATTATATCAAATTAAGTAACTAATGCAAAATAACATCGATTTGTTTAGAACAGTTTCATTCTGATTCAGTACCAGTGTGAACTTTTTTTTTTTTTTTTCATATGTCATAGCATCGGCCGGGACGCGAACCCACAACCGTCTGCAACCAACTACTTGCTTGCATGGCGGCTGCGATACCTCTCGGCTAACAACGCAAGACAACTTTTAAAGTTAATATTGACAGAATTGTTATGGTCAGTAGCTTATGCTTTAGAATCATTTCAAAATAAATTTTTTTTTTTTTTTTAAAGAAATAAAAAGGCAAAGAAATACTACATATTAGTGGGTTGATTGATAGAGTACACATATTTCAACATAAGATTTAAACAAGAAGATAACTTCTTTTTGATCTATATAATTTATATGCTTTTTATTATTTTACAAATTTTAATGTTTTTATTTATCATAATTGAGCATAAAAGTGGGTGTTAAGACATTTAATGCAAAGAGGTCACTGTGGATTTTTTTAGTATGGAATGGCTTTTCTTATTAGTAAAGTATTAGTTAAAAATATTATTGACAATCAGATGAGTATTAAATGTCACTAATTTTCCTTCAAGTATGTGCTGTCTAATATCAATATACCATATTTCTCTGAAAATAAGACATAACCAAAAAAATAAGCCTTAACATCATTTTTCAAGATGTTAATAATATAACCCTTACCCCAAATATAATACATAGTTAAGATTGTCAGTGTGATGAATGGATATCATTTGTCCATTTAAACACACAATGGATATATAGAATTATAAAGCAATATATATAATATTTCAAAACATTTACATATATACGTTACAACTTGCATAAGAAAAGAAAAACACAACATTTCAAATTAATGTAATGAATGTATAATCAAATATAAATGTAGATTATTGTACTTGAATAAATGTTACTCAGAATTATTTTGCTGACAGACTCATAACTAATTGTTTTAATAAATTTGAAAATACAGTTTTTCTTTTCATTTATCAATGCCTTCATTCAGTTTGATATGAGAATTTCTCTTTCATTTGATGTCCAATAATATATATTGTAAATAAGTCAACATCAATATCCGAAAAGGCTGAAATATATTACTAGTGAGTGATCTCTGTTACAAATTAATCAATCCTAATGTTTCATACATTATTTTAAATTAAATATTACTAATTTCAACAACGCATATGTAATTTTTAATATTCTCGTATATAATGAGAATGTTGTGTGATATGATTATAATCCTAAATGTGACATATTCAAACAATAGTAAAAGTTATTTACATGCTATTGGAATTAAAAATATTGAACAAATGTAGATTTTTGTATTTAAATGAATGTAGATTTTTGTATTTGAATAAATATATATTTTTGTACATGGAAAAGTAACACATCCCTTGAAAATAAGCCTTAAGCCACCTTTTGGAATAAAAATTAATATAAGATTGGGTCTTACTTTTAGGGAAATACAGTAAATAAAATATTGGAGGGAGGAGAATGTTTATCAATATTCTGACGGGAATCTAGTTTAGGTTCTTTTAACTTTTATTAACAATATTATACATTTGCAAATATAATGTTTAATTGCACTTTGTTTTTGTAATGATATAATCTTTTAACTTGTTACCTGTATTCTTAGGTGACAGCTAAGTTCAGTTAAACAGGTTCTAGGTAACATACTATGTGACTAGTTTCATTAGTTAGAATGATGATTGTATTCAAGGATTATTGAAAAACAGTATGCTGTTGTATAATTTTTTGTGATCAAGAGAATATATTGCAAATAAAAATTTTTTTTATTAATTCATGATAAGTAATGCCAAGCTTTCAGTGAATTTTAATTAATGGCAATTATGAGAGACTAGTAAAATGATTTGTCATCAGAGATTTTATAGATGAGCAATGGTCCTATTTAGATTTATATCTTGTTTGCTTTTTATAATCATTTATAGCTTATTTATATAATTAGACTCAACTTCAGTCAGTATTCAAAAAGTACTATCCTACTCTGTTTTATCTTTGATGCAAAATATCCTTCCTTTTAAGTGATTCATCATTGACTAATGATATAGTGACAAAACATCACAGAACGTTTTCAGCTTCCCTTCATATATATGTTCAGAAGCAATTTCTTTTATTACTCTTCAGAGCAATCTATTATAAGATTAAGTAATCAATTGACCCTAGATGATAGTATTACATTTACATACCTACCATTCATTAGTTTCTGAATTAAAGTAAAAACTGTTTCTGAGAGCATAGAATGACGATTATGATAGTTAACAACTTTTTATTTTATTTTTTCACTACTTGTGTTTATTTATTTGACATTTCAACTCATTAGTACTTTTCTATATCCAAATTTCAGAAGTTTCTAATTGCTTTTTTTCTCATTATCACAGGCAAAATTCTCCATACAGTAGTGCCACTCAGTACAAGCCAGAGTAATCATTGGATGCCAGAAGGCTTGTGCTGTTTAAACAGCTTGAGCAAGCATAATAAATGGTGATCATGTGATGTTTTCTCATTATTATTTGTCTTTGGAAATTATGTTAATTATTTAATAAAAAAGAGCAAAAAATATCCAAGTTTAGTTTCTGTTTGGAAGAAGAGAGAAAACAATAAGTAATTGAATTTAAAATAAAAAAAAGTGTTACCATTATGTTAAGGATTTATAATTTTTAAACTTTCTATGCTGGACACAGGATAGAACATTATTGGCTAGCTATTGTTAAATTTCAATAGCTGCATTGTATAGTTTAGCACACTGGTAGAGTATTTTAGGTGTTTTCTCATTGCATAATTGTTTTCATCTACGTGTTATTAAAATAACAAATAGCTTAGCAGTATAATAGCCTGAAGATAATCTAATGACTTAATAGTAAAGAATATTTTTAGATGAACATTTGGATCAACATTGCAAGTTTAATTTCTGATGAAATGAAAGAAAAAGATGGAAATAAATTTACCATTAAACTTAAGGATTTATTACTGTCAGAGTCTTTCGTGCTTTAAGACTCAAGGCCATAATTAGTCATTTTAAATCTTGGTAGAAGTCCTCTGATGTTTAATGGACTTAAGAACTAAAGGTTCTGGATATAGATTTCCTGTTGATGAATATGGCAAAACTCCTTTTTTTAACCTATTGCAACAGTTTAGATTACATTGTTTATGTCTCGGTATGGATATTTTATTTTAAATAGTTTTTTTTTTTTTTTGATATACAGAAATAATAGGGAATTTTTCCCATTGCCATCACCAAGGATGTTCAGATTAAAGTCATTATACTTCATTCAGTTATACATCAGTCAAATGTGAAAGTATAATATCTAGCTTTTGTGGACTAATATGTAGTTAAAATAAATATGTTTATTTATTATATTTTTCATAATATTGAAGCAATAGGATCTGTAGGCCGGATTCTTGCTTCACATCTTTCTAGATTAATAGACAAAGATCAAACCTGATAAACATTTTACGATGTTTGTAAAACTTTCCGTCTGCCATTTTATCTATATTTAAATTTTAGGCCAGTAAATAAGTTATTAAAGTATTAATTTTCTATAAAAATGTTTTATTATAAATATTAGAGGGGCCCAAATATATATATACGCAAATACATATATATATATATAGAATTACAGACGGAAACTTTTATAAAAATCAATATATAAATTTTTAATATGAAATTTTTTTATGTATTTTATTCTGAAGATTTGTTTTCATGATAAACCTTACTAACATTCCGTAGCGTCAAACAAAAGAAAATCCATAAACAAAATGGTAATGGGTTTTCTAATTAAAGTAAAATTCAAATAGAAAAGATAATTTGAAATATAAATTCTGCAAATCTACATTTAATTAAAAATAGATTTGAAACAAACCATTGGGTTTATCAGGAAAGTGGATCTCAAGAATACAATACAAATATACTTTAGGTTGATAATTGTGGTCATCGGAATTCCAACATAGCCACTTAGCCTGGAGTGTATGAAAAAGGGAATTTCCCAAAAATAGTTAAAAAAAGTATAAATAGCCAAAGAGAACAATAGAGGTCAGCCAGACACAGTTTTTGTCAGCGATTGTCTGGCAAATCCATGTCAGTCAAAATTTTAAAAATAATAATAAAAATGTTCCAAAGCATGATAGCAGAGTAGATGGCATTAACCTGCCCATCTCCCATGTCCTAAATATGATCATCAAAATACCATAAGCCGGAGAAATCTCATAAAAATGAACTGCTGAACTGTTGAACTCTTATTCAATTCACAGCTAGCTATGTCTGTGCGGAAATTCAGTTTTCACTGTGGGATTCAAACTTTCACATGAACTCATAATAAATTAGGTAATATGTTTCCAATTTGTTATTTCTAACCGCATAATTTATTCTTCTAAAACTCCAGTGACCCAGTAATATAAATCCTGCTAATTGTTATGTCTCCTAAAGTGTAATCCCCATTACATAATCTAAAATGTATAATTTAATGTCCTGAAAACTATACTTGCTATTACTTAAAAATATAATGTCTTTGTTCCTTCTATCTGTCTAAAAATTATGCCTCTTAATGCTAAACCTCTTTCTAATGAGGTTTAGAAAATATTATTATTAATTACTTAAATGAAATGAAGATATGCCAATTTTGTTCCATCTCACAAAAGTTTTATCCAAATAAATATTTTGCTGCCTATTTCCCGACCAATGTTTGTTGGTAAATAAAAATAAATAATTCTCTAGCCCTGAAGATTTTGGAGCAACCTTTGTTTTGTTGAGATGAAACCATTTTGTATTATTATGTTTTTTTTTATATTTATATGTTCACGGAGATGCTAGATTCAAGTATGAGAGTTTATTTAGTTAAATTATTTCATTTGTAAAGAGTGAAAGGGAGGGGGTTATAAAATTTATATTCATGTTAAATAATAGGAGAAGAATAGAATGTCATTTGAAATGTTAGTGGGATTTTGTATTGAAGGGAGAGATGGGTCACTCATTACAAATATTTGTAATAATAATTCATGCTTATTTTATTCTTGTGGGTCTGATCTTGGTCAATCTGTATACATTTATGTAATCTTTAGCTCAGCACAATTCTGTATTTAAAATGCTAAAATATATTTTTCAGTATTCGTATTTTGCCTTAGCGGCATTTAGCTTGATTATTTGTCTTTTGCTTTGTGATCGCTAGATCAAAACTAGACCACGTGATAAATTTCACTGGCCATGGTTTATCAGGATATGAAAGCCAAAATGGGAAGAACCAGGGCAAGTGGAGCTTAGCTAGCCTTGGCGATTCTCATTCTTTCACCTGTAATATTTTTAGGTTTGCCAATGGCGCAGACCATTCTTTCTTTATTTCTTGGCATCACAAGAACAGGGCAAGTGAATTGAGTCTATGCTGGTAATGTAACATCGAATGCTGAGATTTGTTCACTTTCCTTTGTCTGAACACATCATGGCGGATTGACTATGATCTGATTAATTTATGTATTTTGAATCTTGGAATATTTATTTGTGAATATCGCGAACCATTTATATTTTAAATGTGTCACTTTCTCCAACACCAATTCCTATAGTTTGGGTTAATCATTTATCTTTTAAAATAAATTTAATCATAATAAAATTATGTTTAAAATAGCTCTTTAAAATATCCATTCCGATATCTCAGACTTGGCCGGGTGTCTCCCATAAATCGCTAATCGTGACATTTATTAGATTGGCATATAAACTATATCGCTCTCTTGCCATAGGCATAATAAATGACAGAATAGAAATTTGTGTTAAATAATTTTATGAAATCAAATCAGAGACATCAGATAAATTATAAAAATGGTTTATTAAATATATATCTGTGAATTTAAGCTGCCTATGGTTCATCTCTGTTCCTTCATTCTAAAATTAGTATTTTTGAATTAATTATTGTGCTGCTATGTGATGACTCAAGGTCACCCACATACCATTTTATATTTAAATAAATGGATAGTCTAATTAAAGTTAATAATTAGAGTTAGACATATGAATTAGTTGAGGCTCATGCTCCACCATTGATGCTAGTGGGCCAGAGTGTGGAAAAGATTAATTGCTTGCCTCGAAAATGTTGTTAATTAGTTTGTAGATTTAGAGAGTGGGTAAACAGGACAAAATCCATAGATATTCTTTATCTTTGATGCCGCATATGGTTGGATTCGAGGTACTTTTACCCAGACTGTTTATCGTGTTGAGTTAACATACAATTTCGACCGGTGCAATATTGAGGTCATTATTTTTAATGGTCTTGAATGCTGGGTGTCGTACTTTAACTTAAATAGCCAAATGGTTTAATCATAGGGATTCCAGGGATTCCATATGTTGTCTGAACATCCCACATGATAATAATGATGGAATCACAATTAAATAAAACATAATTGTGAACTATGGTTGAACATGATCAGATGCCTAATATTATGAACAATGAAAATTATTATTTTTCAGAACACTTAGTTGAAACTGTAAGCCAGATTTTCAGTATAATATCTAACATTCTAACAATTTTAAACAAAGCCTGTAAATGAATTACAGCTTTGTCAAATATGCAGTATTGATAATATAAACCTATCCATGAAACAACCAAGTTCAAAAATATTAATATGATAATTTACAAGCTACATTCCTAAATAATCATCATTTAAATAATCTTTTCATAACACCTCTGTCTATTGTCAAGCATTGGTGGCTGAGTTGTTAGAACAGCTGACTTACAAGCAGTTGTCCCAGGGTTCACTTCCGCCAATGCTTTTACACATAAAAAAAGCCTCTGTCTATATCAATGACACCCAAGATTTAAATGATTTTTTGATAATTCGGGTTTAAATCATCATAATAATAGTTTTGGATTAGGTTCTTCAGTGAATAAATTTATATCATCTCACTTCTATATCATTTTACAGGAGTTGGTATTTATTTAATTTTTAAAATAGTAAATTATTTAAAGTTTATATCCATATTATTGTCTTTAATATTTAATGATTTAATAATTATTCTGGTGATTAAATGTATTAAATTTAAAACAAAAATGTAGGAATTTTAAATTTAATTATAATAAATCTAGTTTTTTTTTTTTTTTACTATTTAATTATAATGTTATGGGAAAAAAAAATTAAAGGTATAGGAAAAACTTAATTAAATTAGATTTGAATGTTTTCAATTAATAATGTATATATATTATTTTTAAAATTATATTTAAAACAATATTGTTTTATTTTCATTAGTATTTTTTAATGTGAATATGTAATTGGGTTTTCTTAATTTTATTATTTTATTTTTTTAAACTAACTTGTGGCATTTCTGTTATTTTTTTTTTGCAAATTATGCTGAAAGTTTTAGGCATATAAAATATAAAAGAAAATAATCAAATAATTAGCTGCATGGGAAATCAATTAATACTCTAGAACTAAAATTGATTGAGTGAGCCTCCATCCAGGAACTTAAATTCTCGAATTGGTCATTATGTCTCTGCACTAACTTTTGCAGCTATTGATTATTTGGATTAATCACCTGAAAAAAAAAGTTTGCATGGCTAGAACTGAAAAAATTAATGCAAATTTTATTTAATCTGCGTTTGAGCTTGTGACCTTAGAGAGGAAAAATGGATATGTAATCCACCACACTACCTGCACTATAAAACCTTATAAATGATATATGTAAGCAAATAATAAATAAACCATTAAATATCAAGATCATCATTCTTTAAGTTTACACAAACTGTTTGCACAGAGGCAAAACTCTCCACAAGCCACAAGCTGGGAACTAATCTGAGGATATTGGATGAATAGGCACTAGTTAGAGATTTTATGCACAAACCTTACTGCATTCATTGATTACTCTGGCTTGCACTGGGTGGTGCTCTTGTATGCAGAGTTTTGTCTCTGTTTTAAATAATAAATAAGTTAATATTCTTTTTTGATCGCATGCATATTTTTTGTATATATATGTACTAATTACTATGTATAATAATCAATATAGATGCCATGTAAAAACTTATAATTTTTTTTCTATTGTTATAGTTTGATTGCTGCATGAGTTTTTTTATATCACATTATTGTTATAATTTAGCCCTATTGCTTTCCAGTGCTATGTCCTGGCAGTTCCTGTCTTTGCTTTCACCATTTTAACTAAGGGTTTATTATAATTTTGAAACTCTTGTTACTAAGCCTAATAATAAAATCAAAACTAGATATGAAAAGAGTTCAATGTACAATTAGAAATATATGACATTTATAATTGATATATTAAATCTTGATGCAATGGAATAGCCATATTGGTTGTTAAAATTTATAAATATTTCCGAATTGGCATTCAAAACTTTTTGTTGTAATTAATAATTTTAATAAATAGTAAATATATATTTATATAGCTAACCCGTTATATATAAAAAGTAGTAAAAATGTTTAAATGCTCTTATTAAATCTTATTAATATAAATTCTAAGTCCTCTGAAGAAGAAAGAAAGAAAGGAAAAATTACCACTGGTCAAAAATGATATTGGAAAATTTTTATGAAATAAAAATTACTAACAATTTTAGAGTTAACAATAATTTAATAATTAAAAAAAATATGAGAACCATATTAACTAAAACATGCATAAATATTGAGATAAAGTGGCTTTTTAATTGCAGACCGCATAGTGAGGGCTTTCCAACAATCTCCATGGAAGAATAAAGAAATAGAAGAATATTGTTAAGCTAATTGCAATGTAGAGTTGTCATTTTTTTTTTTTTTTATCATTTAACTGAGAATAACTAAATAACCATATTATGATCAATGATTATATAGTGTGAGTACAAAAAAAAATGGTTTGTTTAGCTTAAATTTGAGTCTCTGCTCTTGAAAATGGAAAGTTAATATGTGAATTATTATATTTCAGAGCTTTAGTAATGATTTGCTTAAACAGTAATAAATAAGTAAATATTCTATTTTTATGCTTGCACGCACAGTCTTTTTATTTACATTAAATAATTTTAACATACTGGATTGTTAAACATTGTGAATTATAATCATATTTTTCATATATAAAATGAATTTCTCCCTACAAAAAATAATATTCTGTGGATTTAACTAAGTACTTAGGATAATGAGATTAATGGATAAATGAAATATTAATCTTGCTTTACTTTGCTTAATACATTGGTTCTCAATTCTTGTCCATCTTTCTAAGCAATAAATGAGAAAAATATCATCTTTAATACTTTTTTATTGATTTTAAAATATATTCTGGTGTATATAAAAACATTATAGCTGTTGATTTATATCAAGATTATAGTTTATAAATATGTTATCACCATTATAATTCATTATTTTTATTCTATCTTAATATAAGCCAAACGCTTATATATATATATATATATATATGTGTGTGTGTGTGTGTGTGGAAGATGATCCGGACCAACTGATGAGTGCTGGTGTAGCACAAAATATGTATATTAGATATTATCATTTATCTTTTTGGCATGTATGTCATAGTGTTTATCCATTGTATAAGATGGAATGGATGACTAAATGGAGCTTGAAAGTCTGGATTCAAATCTTCTCTGATTATAGCTAACTTAAAGTATATATACTATTATTGAATTTAAGTATTATATATAAATAAACATTAAAAGCATAAAATGGAATTGTGGGTAATGTTTAGTTTAAATATGTTATTTTGTAGTTCTTTATACTTTAGAAGTCATAGCAGTGAAACCATTGGTTGTGCTTTAGAGTTTATTTTTTGGTTAGTCTGGTTGAGTTGAGAATTTGGGCTAATTTTGATTATATATATTTGGACTTTGTGTGCAATCATTAGTCATCTTCTTGTCATGACTAAATCTTTAATTTCAATGTGGATCAAATAAAATTGAAAAGCTTTTTAACAATTTTTAAAATTTTTTTTTTTTTTTTTGGTAGCCAACTCAACTACTCTTCCAATAATGGTCAGTAAATGAATAGCTGATTATTTTAATGGGTGGAATAGTGAATAAAAGAGACTCAAGCTTCACCATCCTTGCAATTGGAAAGCCTGATGAGTATTGCCTTTTCTTTCATTGGCCTTCTATGAAAATCTGTTGGAAAGGCTTTTGCGACATCATTTCCTATGTGTGTGTATATATATATTTCAAACATAGTAGTACATAAGGGTAGCTTGGTGTCTTATTTAAAATATAAATAGCATAGCAAGTTATGTTTATTTATTCACACTCTCTACCCTCTAATGTTGAAGACTCAAATTACAAGTGGATAGAAAAATGAGAAGCAGTTTCTGTCTTTTCATTTAAAATTATAAATAGATTATAATTCAGTTGCTACAATAATAGGAGTAAATACTTATGTAAGTGGAAAATATTACAATTCAAGATAGTGATAACTATTAATGTTTTAATAACCTTATAAAACTTCACACATAAACGAAAAAGAAATATATCAATGCATAATATTAGACAGCCATTTTTATTAACAAATAAATAATACTACAATATATGTTTGCACCATGCCATCTATTAATATCAAATGCAAATTGCAAATTTTTTTACTGTGGTAATATTCATGGATTTTCAAGTCTTTACTTTTATAGTCTATTTAAAATCTTAGATAGATGGAAAGTGGGTTTCATTGAACTTGTGTCTATCATTCTTATTGTGAAATAAAATTAACCTCTGTGTCTACATTTGATATGGGATACCACTATGAATTTTCAAATGCCTTAGTTTCGTATTATTATTTTAATTTATCAAATGCCCATTTCAGTACTTTTCTAATTGTGTTTACAAAAAATCAAATTAGTTAAAAATTTAATTATAAATTTATTTAAACACACATTGATTACCTAAATAATATTCATTAAGGCTGTAGTCTCAAGCACATGCGTATAAAACGCGATAGTAGGGACCCCCTCTTTTCTTCCAATGAGTAAGCTTGTGGTTTTAAGACCTGTAGAGGTCCCTACTATCGCATTTTATACGCAAGTGCTTGAGGCTACAGCCTTAATGAATATTATTATTAAAAATTTAATGTATTTTTTTAATGTATGTCTCTTTTTTTTTTTTAACTCTTTAATATAATTTTTACACTGCTTTTTATAAGTAATGTTTATAATTATTAAAAATGAATTTTATTTTATTATAATATCTGATTTATAAATCAATAATTTAACACAATATATATATATATATATCAATAATTTAACACAATATATATATATATATATATGTAATTAGTAGTAGGAAATTAACTTTTAAACATGCACTGTTCATATTTAAAGTTCACTCACCCATTAGTAAGAGTTTTAAAAACACAAGTGAATCACTTGTGTTTAGATATTATTCTTATATAAATCAACCCTTACTATATATGATTGTAATTTTTAAAAAAAAATGCATTTTACTGACCTCAATTACAAAGCTCATAAAAGTTCTGTGAGGTGTTGCTTTTTATGTGGTATTGATGCCTAGTTTTTATACATGTGTTTTACTAATAAACCTGCAAATCATTATATATATCACATGTCTAATTAGTTCTTTAATAAAAGAAAATGTCCTTTTTAGCAAACTTTTTCAAAAAATGAATCCAAGTGATTCTAGGTTTGAAGAATTGTTTGAAAATGTTGCATAATGGAGATGGTGATAGGGATGTTGTTGCAACCAACAGATAATACTAAATGTGGAAATGGTGAAAGAACATGATACTGATTCTGAAATATCAGATTCTCAAGCTGAAGAGGATCAATATTGCTGTAGATTTGGCAAATAATTCAAGCAACTACATACATATACAACCATGATAATGAACTCAATGATTCAGAAAGCCTACATCAGTAAGTAAAAAAAAAAACCATGACACCATACTATATTCGAAACTTCACCAGAATTGACATACAATGCAAAAGGAGGCAGACCAAGCCCTGAAAATATATGGAATTTATTATTTACTGATAAAAGTAACAAATGTGAAATTCAAAATCATACCTTTATGATATGGATTTTTCAGAACTAAAAAGACATTTTGGAGACTATTAATCTCTACAGACCTATTGAAATCAGGCAATGATAATCTTGATTTCATCTATGCAACTGATGGATTCAACTGAGAAATTTCTGAGACAACTGTCCCTAAATAAAGATTTGAGTTTTTATTTTACTTTCTTCATTTTGATAATCCTGATGATAGAAAAGATTGAGAAAAAAGTGATTATGCAGCTGCTATCAATAAATTTTTTGAAATGTTTATAGATAATTGTAAAAAAAAATATCACTGGAATGCAAGCTTATGTTGATGAAATGTTTGTGACATTGATGGGAAGATACAGATTTAAAATGTATATGCCAAAAAAGTCTGGGAAGTATGGACTAAACTTCTTTGCTTTATTGACACTATAACTAGTTGTCTTCTAAATGCTTTCATATTTTCGGGAAAATATTTTGACAAGATATTGAATAAAGAAAAAAAAATTTTTAGCATCCTATTACAATACATTTTAGATCTTGTAAAGCCAATACATAATTCCAACAGAAATGTTAGAGTGGATAATTGGTTTAGCTCTATAAAAATGGTCATAGAGTTACAAAAGTGGGGGCTAACTTATTTGGGAAAAATAAAAATAAAATCCTACAACTTTTCTGCCATCAAATCAATGATAATGGAAAGCCCTTTATATGTAATTCATGACAACCTTACGTGGTTATCATATATCCCAAAAAATATACGACTGTACTCCTAATTTCTTTCATACAGCACTCTATAACAAGATCAATTCTAGCACCGGAAAGCTTGAAATAATTGCAGACTACAACTTGACAAAATGAGGAACTTGATCAGAAATGTGCAGTCATCCTGCAGGAGAACAAGTCCTTGATCAATGGCATTTTTTTCCAGATATTGAATATTTCTACTGCTAATGCATTCATTTTACTTCACAAATACAATCAGTCATGGAAAATTCAGCTCATGGGATTTTTAAAATTATTGGCAAAATTACTTATTAGCCCTTACTTAGAAGCAACTCTCCTAATGTGCAACATTTGAAATGAACTTTGTGTGCTTATTTTTCAAGCATTAGGAAGTCCCAAAGTTGCAGATAATGAGGTGACAACAAACTGAAGATAAAGAATACAAATTATGCAGTAAACATGTTAAATTTTTGTATGGGAGTTATATAAAATAGAATAGATTCAATTCTGTATCTGAGCGGAATGTATTCATGAATATGCATGTCACATATTTGTGCATACTTCATTTTTTTTCACTTGCAAATAGAGGCAAATCTACTGTATATTAAATCAGACTGTAGCATTTCTGTTTAATTATTAATAATGTTTAAGAGCTTGCAAAGCGGACTATGGCATTTCTTGAAAGCATCATATTTATACTTGTGAAATAGTAAACAATTGTGTATTATATTAGATATTATGTCAAATAATTATAACATAAAATTTATTATCAGAAACCCCTCACCCCAATATTTAGATGTAAAATAAAAATTATAGGATAATGATTTATGTCTTAATCAGCTGATATGAAGTTTGCAACAAAACCTTAACCAAGTTTTAAAAATTGATGTTTGGTAAACAAAAGAAGGGGAAACTGGGTAGGGCATGTATTGTTTATCATAGCTTTTTAATATAATAAATTACACAAATATATTGCTTTGCTACTTTATTCAATATTTATTAAAATTATTTTTTTTCTTTTTGAATTACAATGATTATATTTATTTATGCACAATACAAATGTATGAATGGAGAAAAACTAATAGTTATTATTTAAATTTAATAATTAAGTGTTATATATAGAGCTCACAAAATAAATTCTTAACAAACTTTGCATAATATTCCCAATCACAGACCAGTTTCTGCTACTGGCATCTCAGTGAGGTGCTTGGATATTCAAGCATTAGATTAAAAATATCAGCACAAACCCAGCACTTTATCTGAAATTTTTTTTGCTATTAAGGCTTTGGTGATTTTATATTGCTAAAGCTTTTAATATATGGTGTATCTGAACTTAGTTCAGTCCCATATTGCTATTTAAGTTAGATAGCTGGATTGGAAAACATACGGATGTCTGAAAAATTTCAGATATTCTACTTAAAATAGTTATACATTAGATAAAGTTGCTGGGCTTGTCCTGGTATTTTTAATCTAATGCTTAAATATCCTAGCACCTCACTGAGGACGCCAGTAGCAGAAACTGATCTGGGTTTGGGATATTCTGCAAAGCTTGTTAAGAGCTTATTTTGCCACTCTATATATAACATTTGTAAATACAAGTTTATTAAATTAGGTCATGTGACATCTGACTTAATTTTTTTGTATATTAACATATGGACTTTTAAAAAAATCTAAAGGATCTGTAATGATGAGAAGATATGAGGGGCAAAAAAAATGTATTGTTAAATTGTTAATTCATGGAAGTCTACAAGACAGCAGAATGAAAGATAATAGACTTTTATCTATTATAAATTTAATTATTCCTAATGCAATGTATGTTAAAAAAAGGCACTCATCTTGTGAGTTTAAAATTCTTTACTTGTAAGTGCTTTTCAATTATTATTATTATTTGATGGCTTAGTCTGTGCATAAGTGTTAAAGTTATAATATTATCATCTTTACATTTTGGCTTATTGTTTTGTCACCAACATCTTTTTTGTCTCTGTTCCAATTTCATCCAGTAAGTGAAAATTATGAGGGATGACAGATGAACACATGGAACATCTTGAAAAACTATCCCAAAGTATGTTTATTCACACACACTTTTTAGAATTTTATAGAGAAAAGTGTTCAGTAAATAAAGAAAAAAATTTTTCCATATGAACTTCAGATTTTATTTGTATCTATGTATATTAATTAATGATTAAAAAGCCCATGTGGCGCAAAGATAGCTTATGAATATGACATGGTTATGGCCTGGAGATTATATATAGGTTAAGTGAGATTTTTTATAAGATCTTTAAGATTTTTATTTCAGGCAGCTAACCCAGCTCTAGACAATCCAGTTAATCATCCAACTTTGGTAATTAATAATTAATTATCTTGATATTCTTAGATAGAAAATAAAACAACGATGGAAAATTGGAAAACCTATTAATACTGCCTTTTTTCATTGTTATTGTGTAAAGGATTATTGGGCAAGTTTTTGCCCTGTCGTGGGTCATTTATTTAAAAAGGTTCTTTTATCTTTAACCTATACTGCACTGTTATTTATTTTATTAATTTTTAGAATGATTGTTTGATTTAGTTATTTATATACTTTCTAGAGTCAGAATAATAATAAAATGTAATATTTATATTTCCGATACAGATTTCCATTTTTTAAAAAAATACTATTATAAATTGGAAGAGTGAGGGAATCATATTTACTGCTCTTTTTATTGTTCAAGATTTTAAGCTTAGTTCAATTTGAAGGATACCAACTGTTATATCATTGATCTTATTTATATCTTTTATCTAAGCCAAACTCTAGCGTACTATTCTTAGTACTTTAGAATTCAAAACATTTGTTCCCTACATAAACTTAGCATAGGAGATTCGTATATAGATTATTTTTAAAATGCGAGAGACACCAAACGTATAATGGAATTTACACTGTGTTTAGACAAATTCTGTAATTATTAAATGTTTATTTAAGGCAGAAACAGTTGTATATGCATTTTTAATTACCATCTACTAATAAACATTATTTTAAACTGTATAGATTTTATTAATCATCTAGTGCTATTAGTTTGTTAGATTCTAATTGTGTTCGTATTATTTTTTATTATTCGTTTTGTAATTAAGTTATTTTGTCACATTACAAGAAAAGTTTTTTTTTTTTTTCAAATTCCCTATTCTTTTTTTAAAAAGAAAATGTGAATTTGCAATTACATTATATTATTATTTTTATAATTTTTTCTTCTTAATTTTTTTCTGCAATCCTGATAGTTTAATTTTGTACTTGTATCCATATATATGTAAAGATATATCTATACATTTTTATAAACATTTATTCAAACACTTCAAAACAATGACATATTACATATATGCATGTTAACACATACGTATGATTTTTGATCTTCATTTAATTTAAACTCTCAGGAAATGTTTTATATTGCTGTTGAATAATTATCATTTTACTTTATAATCTTTTTACTCTCTACGGTACATCACTTCTCTTTTTTATTCCCTGATGTAACCTTAAGATACTTTGGTGAAATCATTTCATAAGTAAACACTTAAGATGGTCTGTTTGTCAACTGCCTTTCAAGTAAGACACAAGTAAATAATGGTCAGGCTTTTTGTGGATGCCCAGGGGTGTCTTTGAGCAGATTCAAAGCTGAACAATTGTCAAAGTGATTTTTCTAAGTCATGTCTTAAGCAGAAAACCTCTAAAGAATTAAGTTTTATAAAAGCAGCATTAATAAAGTTTATAAAGTTTAGCTAACTAAATTGTTATTGTATATCTATCTATCTAGTCTTATATATATATATATATATCGTTATATCGGTAAGTATACTACTTATGTCTTAATTTCCTCTATGTTTATTTATCTGTTTTTATTCTTGAAAATATTTGTATAATTTTTTTCTATATCTCTTTATCTATGCTTTTATCTGTGAAAATATTTATATCAATATCTATCTACTTATTTATCTGCCTGCCTTTCTGTTTGTCTATCTCTTTATTATTTATATTACGCTTTAAACATATATAGGTGGAGTTAATAAAATTTTTCACAAATAACAACATTTAGCTTATCTGCCTTTGTACTTTTGCCTACCTGTTCATTCATTTCTTTGTATATCTTTTTATATTTGTGGCTGTCTGACTACATCTCTGCAGATTTATCTATCTATTTATCTCTTTATTTTTTACTTATTTATCTTAACTTCCATCTTTGTATTCATTTGTCTAGTCATCCACCGATCTCTACTATCTTTCTTTGCCTGACTGCCTATGTAATGATTTTTTATTTATTTAAATTAATAGGCAACCCGATAAACTAAAAATGAATCTACTTTAAAAATCATAAGTCTACTTTTATTAATTAAATGTACCAGTCACTATCGTTTAATTGTCAAGGTAATTATTTTCGACTATTGCTGATTAAATAATTTTCTGTGGAGCAAACTTGAAAATTATTTTTTAGTATTGCCTTTTTTGTTACACCTTATTAATTATAGGTTTCAAATATTACTTGCGAAATCCCAGTTCATTTTTCTCATTTTTTTTCCTTTTTTCATATGTCATAACCGTCTGCAACCAATTAATTGCTTGCAAGGCGGTTGCGATAACCTCTCGGCTAACAATGCTTGACTATTTTTCTTATTTTTAATGCAGTCTTTAATACACTTTTCCTAAATTAGAATTGTTATAAAAATTACGATATGGAATCACTTTCCAAATACCCTTATCATTGTTTTTTTTTGTTTTTTTTTACTATTGCATTTTGAGAACTTGGTACGATCTTTGTTTTGTTTAAATTTATAAATGTGAGAATTGCCTAAAAGAAGCTATTACCAATAAGTGCTATAATTTATAAGTATTAAACCTAAAATCATTTCGCCTTTTGTGATAGTTTTATAAATAAGGAAATAAAATATTTGATTGGTATTTAAAAGTGTTTGTTCCAAAACTTTAATCACGTCAGAAATGATATAGTTAAATTTCTTTACGTAATATATAACTCATGACAAAGTGACAATTCATAAGCATTTTCTGTTCTATTATAACTTCCTTTAGAATGTGGATATGATTTTATTATATTATTATATTCTAGCTTGTTCTCTTGATTGACTTGAGTTCAAAGTTTTCTAGATTAATTCTAATAAACTTGGACAATATTTTTTACAGGTTTAACGTTAATTAATCTCGCAAACGATAACACAGGGCTTTAAACAAAATTATTATGTCACTTCAAATTTTCGCGATACCTTTATTATTTCATCATGTATTGACATTCATTGAAATAACATTTTTAAATGTAATGTTAACAAACTAATAGACATATATACAAATTACAGAAATTATTATTGCTATGCTAGTTAACTTGATTTTTTTTTTTTATCTTTCTTCATCCATTGGGCTATTGTATAACATTGTTTAAAGATTTAATTATTGGGATTTTTTTTCCTCTTAAGTTTCAATTGAAAAAAAAAAAGATGATTAATAACTTTTTGAATA
The DNA here is from genome assembly GCA_028023455.1 of Epiperipatus broadwayi. Classification (NCBI taxonomy): domain Eukaryota; kingdom Metazoa; phylum Onychophora; class Udeonychophora; order Euonychophora; family Peripatidae; genus Epiperipatus; species Epiperipatus broadwayi. Next base: position 3,746,475 of record JAQFVV010006288.1, read on the forward strand.
CATTTTCATAGGTAATCATAATCATCGCCATCAGTTTCAATCGATGTGAGCCTATTGTAATAAGGTGAACGCATTTATAAATTCAACTCTCTCTTCTTTATATTTCTTTGACAAACTTTCTTACTTCTCCCAGTCATTTCATTTTTTTTAAAAACTGACTTAAGAACTCTGTTATTCATTTATTATCATTTTTTTCTAGTGACATGTCCAGCCAAACTCTAATCATAAAAGAAACTTTATTGCAATAAAGTATAAGAATTTTTTTATTTTTATTTAAATAAATAAATGTAAACTATAGCAGCTAAATGTTGGCATCAATATTATTACAAGAAAAAGAAGTTAAAAAAAAAAAAATCTAAGTTCTAAATATACAAATTAAAAGAATTTTTAAATATAATACATGGAAAATATTGTATCTGCATGGCCAATGTGTATATTAACATTAATGCCTGTGTGGAGTGACATAATAGAAGATATTTACTCTTGAAAGCTAAAGGTTATTTTAATTTAGAAAAGTAAAAAAAAAATTGCTGCGCCCATCTTATCACTTGGTTGATCAGATTTCCTTGACTTCGTGAGCAACTAAGCATATAAATATTTTATCTTTCAAAGGTACTTTATTTCATTCTGCGACAAAAATATATATATATAGATTATATTTAATGCATTAACAAACTCCATTTCTCTCTTTTTTCATATAAATAAAGATACAATAAAAGACAAATGACCCCCAAGATGCATTTCGTGCTGAACCAACACTCATCAGATTACATTTGTTTACATTTTTTGCTTTGTCCATACATGTAATATCTAATGTTAAAAATACAGTTAAATAGTAAATTATTACACAGGAGCCAGAAGTATATGTAAAAGATGGGGATTACATGTGGTTCACCGCAATTTCACTGCAGTTACATATATAGAAAAATTCTTTAATTCCCAAATGAAAGTGTTATGTTATAGGTTTGAAGATTGAGAGAGAATTGACCAGGTTTCTATGTATGTTTTGTATTCAGCAACTTCCCATTCTTTTATTATATCAAGCTTATCTCTAAATGCATTTGGATGTATTCTTGGGTTGTTATTATAAACAAATATGTATTATACACCACATTGCATATAGAACAAAAAGCCTAATACATGTGCGTGAAAAAGCCTTTACCAAAGTTTTCAAAGAGATATTTAATATCAATATTTTTATTCTTAAATACAGTCATTACTTCAACTTTGACTTCATCAAGACTGGGATAAGAGAGAAAAATGTGATTGTGATTTTATTACTTTTATGCAAAGATTACACAAATTTTCTTATATATGAATGTGTTATTATATTTGTAAAAATGGTTGGTGTTTAAAACCTCCAGGTTCATTTTTACTGGGAAATCAAAGAACGTAGGTTCAAGTGATCTGTATTTGTGGATAATTGCTTATTTGTTAGGTTGAGTGTGGATTTTTCTTGATAATTTAACACAGGGTAAATTAATGAATGTATTTCCCAATAATGATATTTATTTTTTGGAGGGGAATAAACAAGATTCTGTATTTTTTTTTAAAAAAACTAGTCTCTAAGGAATTTCTAATAACCAGGAATTGGGTGTTTTATCTATTGGCATGATTTTAAAAGTTATTTCAAGATAAGAAAATAACCTAGCACATGTTGACATGATGTTTAATGATTTTTGGATTCTAAATGCGTTTATTATTTGTAGGCCATGGCCATTATATGGTAATAGATATTGAAGCCTTCTGATTTGAGATTTGACACAATTTTTTTACTCGAGAGAAGTTTTCTAAGTTGTGTATGGATAAAATGAGTAGATTTATTAGTAAACTTTATTATAGGGTGTGAAATATCATCCTTGTCTTGATTAGCATATTGTTTAATGAGGTGTTTCTATTTATAGAGAGAGTGAAATGCCTTTGATAATGAATTAATAATATTGACTATTTTATTAGTAGGGTTATTCAGTATAAACAGTGAGGATTCCCATTCCCTCAAAATTTTTTATGATAATGCTTGGCCAACCCCATATAACATTTTCCTTCCCCCCCCCCCCCCCCCCCCCCGGCTTGGTGTGTTGCTGTTTCGCCTCCGAGGGGGGGGCTTACCCTCCCCCCCTCCTCTGGGGGTGGGAGGGCGGGAACCTGTGGGGGGGGGTTGGGGGGGGGGTTGGGTATAGGAAAATTTTTTGTTGAAGCTGGGGGAGATTATAATATTTGTTGTGTTTGTGTTGCAAACTTTAGATAATTTGATGTTTTAAGTTTAAGGGTTTGGGTTTTGGTTTATTCAGTATGTTTGTTTTCATTTGTGCAGGGCTAAGATGGAAATTGCTAGGTATTCCATGTTCTTTAATACAGGATCCTATATAAATTTGCCAAACACATGATTTTTTTCATATAGAATGTGAGTTTATATTTTTCAGTATTTGTTACAAGCAGCATTTGTTTTCTTGATGATAGAAAAATTACAATGTCATTCATATAAGTGACACATTTAATACTAGTTTCAAGGCCTGATATATATATATATAACGAAACATAAATATATTTCAAACAACGGTAAACAATTTATAATATTATATAAATAAAAACTCAAAGAAATATTTTCAATTATATTCATAATCATTTTCAACTCAACTTTCAAAATGAAATCATCAATTACCAACTGGAAACAAATAAAAACTCATAAAGAAATATTTTCGATTATATTCATAATCATTTTCAACACAACTTTCAAAATGGAATCATCAATTACCAACCGGAAACATGTATGAGTTTTTATTTATATAATATTATAAATTGTTTACCGTTGTTTGGAATATATTTAAGTTTCGTTATTGTATTATTAATATTAGCGGACATTTATTTTGTTTTATATATATATGCACCAGGTAATTCATTTTCAATAGCTTTCAACAGATGGTTTATATACATTGAGTAAAGAAGTCCACTCAATGGAGAATCTTGGGGTATTGAATAATTGGATATGATATTTGCCCATTCGGAGTTATGTTCACCTCTACTTTGAAACAGATTTGTCAAAACATAAAAAATATGCTCTACGAATGGTGGTGTTAGCAAGAATTTTAATCACATATCTACAGGAACTGTATCAAATGCTGTTTTTATATCTAATTTAATCACCGTTGGACTATATTTTTTTCTCTGACTGTTTAAATGATTTGTTCTAAATAAAAATGCTGCCTCTAAGAACCCTTTTTAGCAAAGTATTGATAAAGTTGTAAGGCTCCATTTTATCTTTTAACTGCCTCTAAGACTTTTATATCCAATGGGCTCATTAATATTGGTCTTAGATTTTCTATGGTTGAGCGCCTTTCCATTTTTTTCAAAAAAGGTACTAGAGAGGAGATTGGCCAGGTTGGCATATTTAGTAGTAAAATAATTTAGTTGTAGAAACACAAAGTGGTATCTTTTGAAATGCAGGGTGACTGGATTCAGATATTAACTTCAAATTTCCTTGTAAAGTCTACTGGATTAAATTTATCTTTGTCATTAGTCTCCACAAACTGCTTATTTGCCAGGTTATAAGGATCACCAGTTTGCAACTTATCTTTGCAGTATCAGCATTATTAAGTATTTAGCTTTAATATTGGCTGAAGTTTCAAGCAGCCTATGATATTTTTTAAAATGCTGGAGATAAACGATGAAGGACAAGAAATATATTTATAATTATATATATGCGACTTTTTTCGCATGCGTTAGTGAAGCTATAATTATATTATAATGTATAATAGATCTGCTTAACGCTTTCGAGATTTAATTACACATTATAATATAATTATAGCTTCACTAACGCATGCAAAAAAAAAGTCCCATATTTATAATTACAATTTTTACTAGTGAAGAGAAAAATAATTTATTATATATATATATATATAGTAACTGGTTTCGGGTTTGCATCCCCTCTGATGGTTGATTTATTTCCCAATGAGCATATTGTAGGAAGGAAAGAATGATTGGTGTTACCCAATGCTGACATTACCCCCCTCCCTATAACAAAATTTCCTTCTCATCAGAGGATGTAGCATTAAAGAGACTGAAAACATCTAGAAATTTATCTGTTTGGTTTCCCAAGCAGTGCCACTAGAGTTTCCAGCTTACTACAATCTTACCCAGATCAGGTTATACCAAACATAGCTCAGGAAACATGATATTCTTGTGAACAAGTACACTAGAAAATGGATGATATGAAATGAGTCTGATAAGATATATTATTTTTTATAACTACAATTTATTTAAATAACAATATTTGGATAGCACTCCTTTTAATAGTCCATTTCATCGGTAATTTCTCTTATGCTTGGTCTCATCATTGATGATGATATAGTGTCCATCATTTATATTCCATAATCCTGTTCTATGAGCATTCACATAGTAAGGATTTATTTAGATATCTGTGTGTATGTCACGGATACCTCCCTTATAATATTTCAAGTTTAAATTCTCCTGCTGTGAGTTTACATTCTCCTCATATGTGCATATTCGTAGACATTTTTATTAATTCCTTATTGCAGTATACTCTTAGATAAGTTTGATTTATATTTGGATTAATCATTTTTATATAATCATTCAGTAGCCAATAATTATATTGCAATATATTCACATATTTAATTAATGTATACAGACACATTTAATTCATATATATTATAACGATCCAGGAAAGGTGAGCTTAATGTAATCTGCAATACAGGGCGCCACTAGGCATTTGAACCTAGAAAATTTATAAAGTATTCAGATACGTAAGTAAAAAAAAAAAATTTAAATTTATAATTTATATAAATTTTGATTTCGGTTGTTAGCCCATTGTCACTAGCTCAGTGGAATAGCAGAGATTTATATTTTATAAATTCTTATCTAAGAATATATAAAAAAAGAATAAAATAAGCCACTGCCAGTAATTATACACACAAACATTTATTAAAGCACATATAAATTTTGAATCATTTTAACATTATTTTTACTTTATAATTTTAACTTGATTTTAGAATTTGATTTTACATTTTAATTTTTATAAGTTTACATTTTAAATTTTATAAGTTCGCACAGATGGATTTATAAAATGTGTTTTTAATATTGAGTATAGATCGGTTACATAGATTACACGGTCAAAAACATTTCAAAGTAAACATAAACGATCAAAATATAAAGTCATTGATGGAAATGCAGAGGGGAATTTATAAGAAACCCAATGGCATTCATCATAAAATGCCGCAAGACACCAATAACTTAAAAGACATCCAACATATATACATCTTAGATACTCACCATAAGGTATCAGTATTTACCGAATGTCTATACATTTTGATCAAATATGAAAACCAAAAACATAATTAACCGGTAACGAACCCATGCAAGCGTCTATACCTAACTTAAATTTAATGCATTTTTATTTAGAGTGTCGAGTATGAGTAGACTACATATATTTGCATTTGAAACAAAAATATTCTATCCTTATTTAACCTTAGGCCAAAAGTTCGCAGTCAAACCGGTGTCAATCCATCTGATACATTGATGTATTCAATGTAGCATGAAAATACAATAGCACAGTATACTATACTGTCAGGAATGGACATCTGAACAGTATAGTTAGAGAAGACATTGACTCTTGTCCAATACAGGAATATTACATCTGTATGGCAAGAAGAACAATAAAATAAAAACTCCATAGGAAGGGACCTTGCCCCCTTTTGCCGATTTACAATCCCATCCATAGGCAACAAGGCTTTGTGTGGCATATACAGTGATTCTGCCCATAGTGAACCTCATACTACATCTACTAATTACATCAATATATCCAATCCATTGACCTAATTCAACTACGAAACAAATAACCTAAGATTACCCTCCCCTAATATAACTTTACAAATCTATATAGCCATTCACACCCGACTTAAGTTTAACATTTATATAATTTAATTTATCGCAAAACAAAAATCATAAATAAAACTTAAAGAACAAAAAAAAATAAATGGAAATGATTTTTTTTAAAAAAAATACATCAAATAAAATTATAACTAATTAATAAATAATTTAGTTTGGTCAGATAAGAATCTATTTCTATTTTTTTTTAAATACAGGGAAAGTTTATATTTTAAAGTTCTTAATGTTTTCAAATGTTCATTAATTATATATTTCTCACTGTTTTGAAAAATGTCCATAGTCTCTGATTTTTTGTAATGGAAGGTGTTACTTCCCACGAAGTCATAAGGAGATCGATGTGCAGTTAACCATTGGGCCTTTATGGTTGATGGTATTCTTCCGGGCCTTGATGTCCTGTGGTCCGCAATATTGGAAAACGATGTTTCATTTTTTTGAACAACTGAAGGAATTGAAAGTGCATCTTTCAATCCCTTCTCCTCCAACCCTCTCCAACTTAACACATATCTGTCATCTTGTAATAACTAACTAATAATTTCCAAACTTTTCCTTTTACATTAATTTTAAGCATTCAATTGACATTATGTCATGACGATGTGATGGTCCTTTCGCTGAGGTCCGATTCCATTGTTTTTTTCTCCTATCTGACCGTTGCTTATACATTTGAAATGCCCAAGGGCTAGCTTACTAATTAAAATAATCATTTCCATTTTTCGATAACGTTAATTAATTTGTTTTCCAAACTTAAAGATATATTTTTATCTTTAAATCTTTTTAAGTTTTTGCTTTTAAAATATTTTTTCTATTTTTAATAAAGTTTTATTTTAATAATCTTTTTCATCTGTGCGATTTTATATATATACGAGTTTAAGATAGAATTAATTTTCAATTTTTAATTCTTAAAAAAGATGTTTTTATTTGCGAACTTTTATTTTTTTCATGTTTAATAATAAAAAAACAATGTAATGTCGTCTGTGCCCGTTACAATATATATATATATTTAATTCCTGTATGTAGACACATATTCAATTGATGTATATAGAATAATAACTCTTTCTAGGTTAAACATAATGCATTTACCCAAATCAGGATATATCTCTTTTAAATTAAATTCTTACATTATAATTTTTACATTTCATTTAGCAAGTTGAACTTTAACAATTTGACATATATTTCTTATACTCTTTATTATAAAGCTTAACTTCTAATCAATGTTATAAGTTTTATCACTTAAAAAAAACAGTGAATTCATTATTGCATTTCAACTCTATCATTTACTGCAGTAAATGCATTTCTGTCAATATATTTCAATTTACTTTTTATTTTATTTTAATAACAATTTGTTGAACTAATCATTTTAAATAACCATGTTTCATTTTTTCTTTTGCAAAATGCTTTTCTTAGAGCATTTTCGTAAATACCTTTAAATATTTCAAATGTTATCTTGAGTTTTTTTTATCTTTAAATTTATCTGATGGCGATTCACCACTGTTAAATCTTGACATTAAAAAGGGATTTGCCTTAGAGTTGAATGATATATATTTTTTTTGATGGTCACTTAGGTATGTTTTTTCATCTTCATGAATTCTTCATGGGGTGGGATGGAAGAGTGAGCTATTCTTTCTAGCGAAACATTCTAGCATTGTCAATGTTGATAATTTGCTTCTTCATGTAGCAGTTTTATAGTAATCATGTGTTGCTCCAACTAACTGCTGCACTTCTTTAATTACTGGTCATGATGGCTCCAGACTTAGTTGGTCCAATTATTTAAACTCTTCACTGTAGACTAAATACTGAACTACTATTTACTGCAAATCAACTGTTACAAAATTGGAGATATTCAATCCTTTTTAATGCATCATTTTTGTATATATTTATATTTCTTCTCAAATTTTCTAGTCTCAGTAGAAATTTTATTGGTCAATTGCTGTTTTTTTCTACCAGCTATATTTGTTGCAATTTTTAAAAGTGTATGAGTTATTTTCATATTAGTTTCATTCATATCTGAATCATGTTCAAAATCTACTAATAGTTGAAACCGGAAGTTTCTAATTTAAATTCATTAGAATGTTTCTGAAGATTAGGAATATCAACTGTAAATATGTTTTTTTTAATTATTTTTCTCTCACTTGTTTTGCATTAGCACATATCTTCTTATCTTACATTTTACTAATTGATAATCACTTCCTGTGTTAAATTTATTAAGAACATTACAGTCTTGAAATATGTATTTTCTGTTAGTCAAAATGTAATCCTATTCTGCTGTACCTTCATTTGGATGCTTCCATGTCTATTTCCTTTTAACATTTTTATCAAAAAAAGAATTCATAATATAAATTTTTTCTTTTTCTGCAAACTCCACAAGTCTATGTCCTCTCTCATTTCTATTACCATAACCAAATTTACTTACAGCATTTTCATCTTTCATTTGTTTACCAATTCTAGCATTAAAGTCTCCCATAACAATTTTAAAATGTTGTTTATTCTGATCAAAAGCCTTCTGTACATCCATATAAAAAATCTTCTACTACTTCAACACTAGAAGAACTTGTTGGGGCATAAACTTGAATTATCTACATTTGGTATCTGCTATTAAGTTGTATAACTAATCTTGCCACTCTGTCTGATATACCATCAATATCCACAATGTTGTTCTTCCACTTTTTATTTATAATGAATCCTACTCACTTGTATTTCTAATAATTGTGCATTTATAACAGAGTACATGTCCACTTTTTAAATCAATTGTCTCTTCATCTTTTCTTCTAACTTCACAAAAGTTCAATAATGTTCCATTTAATATAAAACAGTTCTAATTCTTACAATCTTCATTCATGTGAAAGTGATCTGCAGTTGTAAGTACCTAAATAAAAAGTCATAATCAAATGGCAACCTGGGTTCGCAATCAGGGGATTCATAGCACCCTCTGCCTTCGGCCACCAATGTCTGCCTTTGTTGGTATTTTTACAGCCTCCTGGGAATAAGAACCATGATTTATTTTTGTCTTGTTATAATTGTATATATCTATTAAAAAAATATGTATCATTTATACAAACCATTCTGCCTTATCAGGCAACTGAGAAGAAAGACCATGGTGTTTCTTGATCTTAAACTCAGAGGTAAAGACAATAAACTCACCATGCTAGCTAATGCATGTTGGTGAGCAGTCCATCCATATTCATATACTATATGAATAATCACATAGTAATAACAGATGCAACAATAAGAATGTATGGAGTGGACATTAGAAATTTGCCCTGCCGGGTTCCTTAAAGCTTCCAAGAGGAATCAAAGGATTTCCTTTAAGTTAATAGCAAACTCCTTTCTGCAGCCATTTAACATATACGTACATATATACCTATATTAAAATGTAATTTTTAAAATATACACATTAAGATATCAAGAAAAATAATCAATAACAACAAAAATAGAGAAAATAATGGAGTTTTGAATAAAAGAATACAGTAATATATCCAGAAAGAGACCAATCGTATGTCTGATTAAATGCACACCAAATGTAATTTAAAAGAAGTAGACAAAAAATATTCTTTTTTTCAACTGGGAGTGTGCACAAAGTAATTGAAAATTTATAATTATGAATTTTTATTTTTTATTTATTACTGAAATCACGAGTGTTAAGTTTTCTGTTATAATTTTCTATTATTTCCTCCAGATGTCTTAAGACTTTTTTATTTTTATATTTTATATATAAGTACTGTGTAACAACATTTTTTTATATTTATTATGTATGATTAGAATTCATCTGTTCTTTGTTATCTGTTATTAATTAAAATTTTATATAGAAATTTGATTTGCCTTATTTTGTAATTAAGAATATTGTTTGTTATTATAGTTATTATTTCATCTGGATATATTGATTTATTTTTCTCTCTTATTGCTTAAACTTCTCATTAAGAAAGAAATTTATCTTTACATTTTTTAAAATTATTATTATTATTTTGGAGGCAGAATTTTCCAAAGGGTATTAACAATTTACTTAGCGCTAATTATGTCAATAGCAAATGAAAATCGATTTAAATTGCTGATAACTTTAATTTTACTTTAAATATATACATGTATACAAAATTAATGTATATATAGCTTGTGTTGTTATTTATATTGATAGTTTAACCATTTGTCATTTCTACATTTCGATTGGAATACAGATAGAGTTAAACTTAAATCACTTTTTCAGAGTCCAGATAATCATCCAATATTGGTTGGTTAGAGGATATCTACATATTTTTAGCTAGAAAATCTCATAAGGATAAAAAAATTATTCCAATACTCTTCCTGTATGGCAATTGTTAATGCCTCTTTTAATTTTTTTTTTTGGGAGAGGATGTTGGATGGGTCCTTTTCTACTCAGATATATTTAATGGAATAATGGAAGAACATAAACAGTCATTGCAGATATAAAGATTTAGATATTTGATGCATGTAATTCACCAGATGAGCAAAATTTATTCATGAATGCATGGATAGTGATAGAGAATGGTCTTAATTTCTGCACTAGTCATTGGTTGCAATTTATGATGGAGTTGATGAGGGATATTTACTTGGCAACAATTATTCATGTTGCTCAAAATGTTGAAAATGGATAGAAACTATATAAAACCTTGCTTGAGAATGGTGTAATGGTTGAATATGTTGTTCGTGTAAGCATGAATATTTAAGTAACTGATATTCCTACCACATGGACAAGGAGATTTAGGTAACTGATATCTCTAATGCATATGATGAACTAAAAATTATTTGTCAAATACTAGAGAATAGCTATGGTTTGTTGAAGTTCATTTAGGATGCACTGGATAAAAATCCCAAACACTTGAAAATAGATAAAGGTTGTTTGTATCTTTTGCTTTTTTATAATGTGGTTAGTACTATATAATAATAATAATCATTATCATCATCATTATCAAATAATATAACAAATTTTAAGTGCTCATAATCCAAAATCCAACTAATAAATCAGACCACTCCTCTTCCCCTATACATATATTTTAGGGATAAAATATTATGAAGATGAGACGTAGATATCATTTTTTCAAAATTTAGAAAAAAAGAATACTTTTTAGGGGTTATTTTTATAAAGCAGAAGCAATCAAATTCCATTTAGGAAGTGATCTAATATTAATCTTAATTGAGTGATAAACTTATGGTTTGCAGCAAATAAGGCATAGGAAATTGATGAAGAGATTAAACATTTTTTTAGTATGTGCTTTATAAGACTTTTTTAATAAGAGTTACCAAATCATTGTTGACACAAGTAAACTATAAACAATTTCAGATACTTCATTCAAAGTGCCTACGAAACTGTTCTGGATATTTTGGCCAAACAGTAAATTTCAAATTTTATTTTGTTAGATAAGATATCCAGGACACTTTTCGTTGAAATAACAAAAATTATTTAATTTTTTTTTTATTTGTTAATTATAAATATTGTTTTTTTTTTTTTTTTGAACTTTGGATAAAATTTGCCAGTTGGTTTTTTTCTTTTGTTAGACAAAATATCCAGAACACTTATTTCTAAAATATCTAAAATTGATTTAATTTTTTTATTTAATAATTGTAAATGTTATTTTTTTAATTTTGAATAAAATTTGAGATTCAGTGGTTTCCAAAGTCTCAAAAAATTATCATAGAGAAATATTAAAATAGTTTCAAAGATTAATAATTTTCATGTATGTGTCATATGTTAATCTGTATATGCTGAAAAGAATGTAATTACACCGATGGAATAATACATATATATATATTATTTATATTTGCTACCCATAAAAACCTTTTCAATATATATACATAGTATATAGATAAATGATTATTACATACATTGTTTTAGATTTAAATACCTTAATTGGCACATATCTTTGAAATTAAATATAGACTGTATTTAACTAAATTGTGTACTTAATTGGTGTTTTTATATATATATTTCATTTAGTTTTAATTTTGTAAGCCATAAAATAAAATCTAAATGATTTATTTTTTATAAAAATAGTATATGCATGTGTGAATTGGGGGGACGGGGACGGACTTTTAAAAAAACCTCATCTAGTGGGAAGGAGGGTAATGGTATAAGTGGAAAAAAAAAGCTTTTATAAAAAAGATTTAGATATAGTTTTACATAGCTATATAAATATTGAATTGTTGACTATTCCAAATATCTCAAAGAAAATGAAGCAAAATAACTAATTAATAATTGTTTATTTGCTTCACTTGCCATAAAATTAATACATCTATAATTTGAAGATCTGTTAGTCATAAATATATAAAACACTGCAATATTTATTATCAGTATAATATATTCATATACAAAGAAAATAATTTAGTAGCTGAATGCTTCATAGTATGGTATAATAATTAGCGTACCAGTCTTTCATACATACGACTTGGAAGTTTAGACTAGGTAAAATACTGATTTTTTTTTAGATTTAGGTTTAGATTTTTTCCTGGTATATAATAAACATTCCAATTAGCAATTTAGTTACTACATTAGTTGATACACGAATATCTGTTTGCTATTATCTAAAGGATAAAACAATAATGGAAAACCTTCAAATTGCAGTTTTACATTTGTTTTTCTCCAATGGTAATAAAAGTTTTACACTTACATTGAAAATTATTTAATTTGCTTTTTGTTTTAATCATTGACTGCCATTTCCAATACTTTCATATATTTGACCATCTGTCAGGTGTATGTGTATATAGATATAGTTATAGGTGCAGTATATTGACTAAAGTCATCCATATATCCAGCCATTATTGATATGCTAAAATATAACTGAAGTCTGTTAAGAAAGGATAGCTATTAGTGATGCTAATCAGATAGTGAAGTCAATCAGTAGTCACTGCTTCCTGCACTATTTTATCTGAATATAGTTTTTGATGAGATAGTTACAGATATATAATTATTTTAATTTTGTAGTGTTGCCATTGGTGATGATGATTATCTAAAGTATCAACAAATATTGATTTCATTAATCTGAACAGAATTAAAGAGGATGGTTTAATTATTTAGTTAAATTGCTAAAATGTAATGACATATACATATAGCAGTAATATATAAATATTTGAAAACCAGGCACTTTTCACAAACTTGGAGCTTAATTTTAAGTATAGGGGATTTTAACTCAGATTTTCAAGCACCCTTCAACTATTCACACTATCTTATACAACTGATACACATGTCCACACATGTGTAGAAAAGATAAATAATCACCAATATATGTATTTTGTACTAAACCCACACTCATCAGTTGGTCCAGATTATCATCTCCCACACCCATATATAATCAGTGCTCAGTTTATATTAATATAGCAAATTTTCATACTTTAATGGACAGGCTTCGATCTACTCCAACCTTCAACTTTTCAGGCATCCATATCATTGAAAATCTGATGATGAAAACCCAAATCCCATGCCAATGACAATATTATTGCCATGCCCATGTTGACCTCAAGTCACTGATCCCTCATGTATAGGATTGTATCAATTTAAATACATAGAAGAGGAATGGACGGGATACAAGCTTGATGTGTAAATATTTGAAAATCAGGCAGTCTTTATAAACCAGGGGCTTAATTATAAGTATAGGGGATTTGATCTCAGTCTTTCAATGATATAGATGGCTGAAACGTTGGAGGTTGGAATAGATTGAACCCTGCCCATTAAAGTATGAAGATTTGCTATCTTAATATAAACTGAGCACTGATTATATATATGTGTGGGAGATGATAATCTGGACCAACTGGTGAGTGCCGATTTAGCATGAAATACTATATTGGTGATTATTTATCTTTTCTATATGTGTGTGGTCATGTGTATTAGCTGTATGAGATAGTGTGAATAGTTGAAGGGTGCTTGAAAGTCTGAGTTCAAATTCCCTATACTTAGTAATAATAATATATATATATATATACTTGTGTTGCATCTATACCTGATATTTTTATTTAGTAATAACATTATCAAAGTACCACACATCTAAATTAAGGAAGACAACATGTCAAGAACTCCATATTTATATGATTGAAAATAGCTTTGATGAACAGAACTCTGACACTAAGATATATTATAGCTTAAAATAAATTGTCATAATAAATTATGCATAATGTAAAGATAAACAATGATCTTACTTCTTTTTAGTTTGTGATATTTCTTACCAGTAATGAGGATTATATCTGATATAATTGTTTTTGATTTTTTTGTTGTCAATTGATAACTCAACTTGATTGTCTATAATTTTCTTCACTATTCAGCTAGGAGTAATTATGTACCGTTTCCCCACTCAGTATTGAATGGCAATCTATGGGGTGACCACCTTAAAAAATTATAAGCCTTTAGAGAAATATTTAGCTATATTAAAACTTCCCAAATGCTTAGCAAGAAAATATATTATGATGTCTCCTTTTACAGTGAACTATTAATGGCTTGTAGTGAGTATGGTAATTGTTCAGGTAGAAGGGGTAAGACAGCCTTTTTAAAAGTTCTTTGAAGCACAAAGACCTCTTTGATGGAACTTTCATTCTTGTTTTTTTCTTGCTAAATGAAAAACTACACCTATTTACTGATTTATGCTAGATGATTAGCTGGATCGTCTGTGGTCTAAATTATCTAAGAACAAATCAAAGCAAAACTCTCCATACAGTATTGCCACCTGTGCTAAACAGAGTAATCAATGGATGCCAGAAGGCTTGTGTATAAAATCCCTATTTAATGCCTACTCATCCAATATCCCCAGACTAGTTTCTGGCTTGTGGCCTTCATCAGTGAGGAGCTTTGGATCTGAGAGCACTGCATCTAGATCTTAGGATCTAATGCAACCCTCTAGCAACCACCTTTTATCTCTACTTAACTACAAAACTATGAGAATGAAATTGAAAACACAAAAAATATTTTCAATCTAAGCTCAATAGCTTATATAGTCATATGGGTCTGAACTCAGTTCAGCACCCATACATTTTGGTGTCTTTGGCTCTTTTACAACCATAGCCACCACTATCCTATTAGGCAGGATTGGTGTTAAACCATTAAGCATCACATGATCACATTTCCTATATTAGCACATTAATTGTTGATAAACAGAGCAAAACTCTCCATACAGTATTGCCACCTGTGCTAAACAGAGTAATCAATGGATTCCAGAAGGCTTGTGCATAAAATCCCTATCTAATGCCTACTCATCCAATATCCCCAGACTAGATCCAAAGCTCCTCACTGCGAAGGCCACAAGCCAGAAACTAGTCTGGGGATATTGGATGAGTAGGCATTAGATAGGGATTTTATGCACAAGCCTTCTGGCATCCATTGATTACTCTGTTTAGCACAGGTGGCAATACTGTATGGAGAGTTTTGCTCTGTTTATCAACAATTAATGTGCTAGTATAGGAAATGTGATCATGTGATGCTTAATGGTTTAAGAACAAATCCTAAGCTTCTTCAAATGAATTTCACTTGGTATGATAAACACTTCTATGTTAAAACGCTTTTTGATAAATATATTTATATTATTAAAAAATTTGAATAGAGTATACATTTTTAATATTTATTTTAATAATCTTATTATATTTTCCATGTGTTTGGGTTCTATTTCAGAGTATCAAAATTATAACATTTCATTTTTGCTAATATTTAAAACCGTTGTTTGTTTATTTGAATGCTGTTGGCTCCAAGTATTGTTTTTGTGCAGTAAATCGTTACTTCTTTTCTAGCGTTTCTTCAGTCGTAAATCAGTTCATATTGATAGGAATTTTATTTATAAATGTATGTATATGGTTGTATAACTTTTGTATATCCTGCTGATGTCATTTTATTTATATTTTTAATCATTTCTCAAGTCTAATAAAATCTCAAGAGCTTACTTATGTTTGAAACTTAAAAAATGTAATAAAACAGTTTTTCCATCATAAATATTGTAAAATATGTTTGATGGTTTTTTTCGCATACATATTTTATACTTCATTCCTCTGAGATCAAAAACTCTCCAACTAATAAAGCGCTAGTTGCAACATTTAAATAAAATCACATCCAGACTAATAAAACTTTTCTAATGGAATACTGTTTCACACGTTATTAGAATGTAAGTCTCTTTAATGTTTCCGTTTGGACAATTAATATTTGTAAGCTCATCTAATATGAATAATTTTTCTGTACTCGAATTAAATCTAAAAACTTAAAAACTATTTAAAATGTTAATATTACAAATCGATATTTGAAAAGTATAAAGAAAGGTTAAATTTGACTTTTTAATAATGATTTGATTTTTCATCTTTTGTAACAAGTTATAATTAAATTCATAAATGTTGAGAATATGTACAAACTTTAAAGATTAATGAAAAATCCTGTCTTGGCATTGTATAATACTAGTATATCATCCTATCATACTCTGAAATAATTTATCTGAAATTTTTTTTCAAATAGGTGGTCTCTAGCATTCTCTACTCATTATGTAATATTGAGCACAAATTACTATTTAGTTAGTATTAGTCTGAGATATGCAACCATACTTGATTTGAATGTGTTGAATAAAATAAATATTTTTGAACATGTAAAATGGATCAGGAGAGAAATGGGTTCCAAATTTACAACTGATTGTTTCTATAGTAAAACCCAGAATAGTGATAAATCTAGAAGGATACCATGTGATGAGGATTTGTCTGGGTTTAATTGTTGTTAGAGTGGACAATAACAATATATGGAATATAAATGAAATTAACTGAACTCATATTAAATCCTCAAAGTGCTATCTGTTGTATTTTTTGTTTTATTCTATACATTTCCATATCAAATCAATATCTACAGAACATGTATTTTGAGCAATTATTTTTTTGGAATTACATTTTTCAATTGATTTTACCACTATGTTTTGTTTAATGTTAAAGTTTGAATGTAAATAAATAACTTATTAGTATTCTTTTAATAAAACCTATTTACAAGAGTTTATTGAAACCCAAGGGGTTATTATATAACATTAATCATATAACAACAAATAATACTTTCATACTGAAAACAGGTCAAGTCAGGTAAAAATTGCCAAAATTCTGTTAATTAATAATTGAATGGCTTTCTAATTACTGTTTTCAGTAATTGCTTACTTTAAAAAAATGACTGTTTTCTATTGTGTTTTCAACTGATTATAATAATCACAAGAATTATTTTAATATAAATTGGTTTTGAAATGATTGATATTTAAAATCATAGAATAGAGCTATTTTATTTGTTGTAAAACTCTGTACATATACAGGTAAATGCCATGTGTATAATGGAAAATAATACTTTCTTATCATAAATAGGTAAAGTAGGGTCATAAATACCAAGTACTATTAATAAATAAGTGAACCTCTCTAACTATATCAGGAAAATGACTCTCCTATTATATTTTTAATCTTTCTATATAGAATTATCTAAAACTGAAGGGTTGATAAATATTAATAGCAGTTATTTGCAATTATTACATGAAGTATATATATTCTTATTTTTCTCCTTTTCTTTCTTTACATTTAAAAAGCAAAAGAAGATTCAGAAAGCTCTGATGATGACTGCTGGACAATCGAAACTGTCAGGAAATAAAAGAAGTTTTATTAAAAATTTTTTTTGCATTAAAGTGTATATGAAAGAAGTTATTATAAGCAATATATATGAATTATTACATGTTTGTATATTCAGCATAAAAGTATTATTTGTCATAAAAGTATTATTTGTCATTACATCAGTAGTCTTAAGTATCAATCATTTTAAAATCAATTTTCATTAAAACATAAATTTATAAAGAAATAATTAAAATATCATTTAGTAACAGCGATTACCATAAATAATGCAAAAAAAAAAAGCAACACAATAATCTTTTCTTGCTTAATAATTTTATGCTCTCATCAATCTAAATGTAATCTATTTTAATCCTTAATATAATATTACATGCATAGTGAAATCTATCATTTTATACAAAATATAATTGGAAAGAATTAGGACAAAGTTGTTTACATTCCTACAAATATTATAAAAGGTATTAAATATACAACATAACATCTATACAATATGCATAAAATATATAAATTATATAAGCATATATATGCTATATATTATATCATTTTTCATTCATTTTTAATTGGCCAATTGTTAATTAAGTTTATTGATGTTTGTATATATTCATATAGTTATCTCTTTTATATTTAATATAATTAGGTTCATATACTTTCTATTTTTTAGATTCTTTACTGTAGTTGAGGAGTTTAATATTTTTTATTAAAACATGTTTTATATGTTAAATAATGAATATATAAAGCAGATTTACCTCTTCTGTATTTGCATTCTTATGTTCTTTCACTCTTTCCTGTGTTTGCCTAAATGTCATTTTAAATTTGTCATAATTTTATAAGCAATTTTTTTTTCATTTTTTGTCATCATTTATCTTATATATTAATCTTTTTGGAGTTTTAATATTTGGGCATCCAATATTTATGCATTTATCCATAATTTTTTTTAAATTTTTTTATTAATGTATAAAAATTTCAGGGTAGTATGAAAGTTTAATCCATTTTTATTAAAATTATTGTTATTATAATTACTATTACTTTGAATAGAAATATTATTTTAGATTTTTTACAATTAAAAGTGAATATTTTTATTATTTTGGGGTGATATCCAGAATTGTTGTATAATCAATAAATTGTTCCTTTTATAAATTAGTTACATTATTTATTATTTGTATTGTATTTATTATTTTTATATTTAAATGTCTAATAACTACTTTTTTATATCCATGCTTATTGTAAATCTATAGGAATTATTTTTATTAGTTTATCTTGATAATGATATGCTTTACAAGAAATTTATCATTATCTATGTGAATTTCTATATGTAAATACTTAATTTTAACTTATTAATTTACATTTTTGTAAATGTAATATTATATACATTACTAGCAATTTCTTCTCACATTTATGTCATCTAGTATAAACTTCAATAATCAACCAATGCCAGATTTGATGCTTAATAAAGTTTTACACAGTGTATTCCATCCAATATCCCCAGACATATTTCTAGCTTATAGCTTTCATCAGTGAAGAGTTTTTGAATCTGGGAGCCATGCACCTAGATCTTTTAAATCTAATGCACCTTTTCTCTATCAGCCATCTTTTACTTTTATGTTTAACTACCAGTCCAAATTGAAAATCACATTAATGTTTATAATCTAAGCTAATTTGCCTGTATTATCATATAGATCTGAAATCAGTTTGATAATTATATATTTTGATGTTTTAATTTATTAATACCTATAGGCACAGTATTAGTATACAACCAATAAGATTTCACATACCCCATGTTGTTGAACAACAAATTTTTTCTCTCGTAACATTTATATCATTCAATGTAATCTTTAATAGGTTGTAATACTTAATAAATTTCTATCTCGTGCTGTCCTATCAATATTCATTCCCTGACTAGTTTCCAGATTATGGCTTTCATGTGTGAGGAGTTTTTGGACCTTGGAGCAATGCACTTGGAATTTTTGGATATAATGCACCTTTCCTTTAGCAACCTTCAACTTTTTGTTTTAATATAAAGCTATCAGCCTATATTGAAAAATATTATAGAATTGGCTTTCAAATTTATATGATTATACAAACAAACTGGCTTAGATTAATAATTTTAATGTCTTTTTTAAATTTGATCTGGTAACTTGATAGTAAAACAAAGTAGTAAAAGATGGCTGCTGGAGAAAAGACATTAGTTCAAAAAGATCCCAGTGCATAGCTCCCAGATCCAAAAGCTCCTCACTGATGAAAGCCACAATCTAAAAACTAGTCTAGAGATATAAAATAGGACAACATAGAATAGGAATTTATTAAGCACTACCAAATGGCATATTTTGATTCCTAAAAGTAGGACTAGTTAGGATAAGTGTTGAGAGAGAAAAAGAACTTGCTAAAATAGCATTGAGTAAAGAAGGGTTAAAAGATGTCTTATTAATTTTATGTATTATAACCAGTTGGCTGTACATGGCTGCACTAAAATAAAAATATAATAAAAATTGGATAGAAGTATATTCCTCAGGATTAATTAAAGAATTATTTTATTAATGGGGGAAGGTAATATTTAATTTTCTTATATCTACTTTTTTAAAGGGCCATTTTTAATTCAATATTTTTAAATCCCCATATGATAGTGTGAGAATTATCAAACATTTAATTCATTAATAGTAATATGATTTTAATGTGAGAATTATTTTAATAAATTATAAGTGATTATAAAAGGGGGAGAGAGAATTGTGAAAGAATGTGAACAAGTTTTTTTACTCTCTCACTCTATAGTAGTAATAATTAATTAGTAGTTTTAATTTAAACTATGAAAATATACTAAGAAAAGAAACAATTACTTTTTCTTTGTTTTTGTATCTTATTTAACTAATGTTAATTTTAATCTTCTGTTTTTTTTTAAAAGAGATTAGGTTTTATGTTTAAGAGTATTTTTTTAAAGGAAAAAAAAAACAAAAAAAAAGCAAAATAAGATTTTAATACTTTCATATATTTTGTTTTTAAGCAGAATTAATTTTCAATGTCTTCGATTAAAAAATTAGATAACTAAATAATTATATATGGAAATTTATTTAATTAGTTGTTGTGGAAATTATCATGTGAGAGAGAGATTGTGATTGGCTTGTTGGCAAGATTGTTCTAAAAAAATATAAGGGAAGGGTTAATAAATGAGACAATCCTAGCTAGCATCTGGTAAGAAGTAGAAGATTCTTAACATAGCTGTTGAAGAGAAAACAGCCGAAGCTTATTCCAGCTGATAAAGAAAAAAAGAAGCATAAGTTTTTATCAAGCTATTAAATAGAATAGAAGTTTTAATTAAGCTTTTAGCATACTATGAGTTTAGCCCTAAAATGGTTAATACAATGAAAACCAAGTGCTAAATTCAACAAAAAGCTAGGCATCACCATTTGCCATGTGACCTACCTTCACTGCAATAAAATATAGGAAAGATACATCCCCCTACAGTAATCTGCAACCTGCCTTCAACCAAGAGCATGAATTTCTGTCTACATTTGTTTCACTTGGAAATTCAAGAGGAGAACCAAATGAACACAATTTGCTATTTTCATTTACTTGGAATTGTTATTGACCAAGAAAAGGATGGATTTAACTAGGCACTTACTTAGAAGCTTTCAGGGGGAAACACAATCAGAAAAGTGGAAATTGTAATTGCAAAGGCCTCCATAAACAAGAAGGCTATGGCTAGAGATATGGTTTTTGGGTACACACTTTTTTAAAGCCCAATCAAATTTCTATTGGAAATGGTGAAATAGTTTTTAAAGAGAAAAAAAATCTGTTGTAATGTTAATTTTTTTTGCTTGCTAAGCTGAACCAACATTTGTTATCTTTGATTCTGAACATATTGTTAATTAATTCTTACATATTTAAAATAAATTGGACCAAAGATTGTTATCTTTGATTTTAGAATAATCTTAACTATTTTAAAAAAAATAGCTTAATGAATTTAGAATTAATCCATGACTAAAATCAACTGATTGGTTAATGTAATTTTAGCAACTGTATTATATTTATTGGTTTTTTTTGATGAAGTGAATGTTTGAAATTACCTACTATCATGTCATTTTTTTGTTGGTAATTAATTAGAAATTAAATAATTATTTTTTTAAACTAAAAATATGTTTTTAATCTTAGTTTTTTTTTATTCTATCCAATTTCTGTTTTGTGAATCATACTGTGTGTGACCTTATATCATGACAGCTTGTATTCTAGGATTTATTTTTTGATGATCACAATAAAACTATTTATTTATAAACAGAAGCCTATAATTTACTTAAAGTTATTTCTAATAAGCTATTTTATTTATTTCTATTTTGCTACAGTAATAAATTATAGAGTTTTTGTTTCCTGAGCTAGATTCATGCATAACAACTATATAGAAAGGGGGTATATATTCATGTATGGGCATCTAGTTAATAATTATCTTGGATTGGCACAAAGAGAATATTCTTTAACATCCATGCAGTACATTTTATTTAGTTCAGTTTTCATTAGGCATTAAGTTTATAGTTGGCTAGTACATTAATGGTACTAAGTGGACAGAGCATTGATGATAATCAGCATGTTTTAACATCTTAACATTATTGTTTTTATGGTTGGATATTCTTAAGGATTAGCATTTAAGTTTGTGCATCCAAGTTATGTTTAAATAATTGCCCCAAGTTGACAAGAGCTAAATAGTTATCCTGGTCTACAGCAGACCCATTTCAAATTCACTCACAATTTTGACTGTTGATTTATTTTATTGTTGATCATTCATGATGATGAATGAGTTACATTTATTTTAATGCTAGTGAACTTACAATTAATTATGCTTATAGTTAGGGTAGTTAGCTGCTGATCTCTTACTTTGATATCTCATACTCATTTTATATTTTAAATTAAATATTGATAGTTAATTTTATTTTGAACTGGGGTTGATAATGATTTTATATCATACATTTATTTAGTTTTTGTCTTAATATTTTTATATTTTCATCTCTTGCAATACTTGGTTACTTTTTAGTAAATATACTACAATTTTTATTCATTTTTATATTATTTAATTTCTTTATAATACTATATGTGTTTTGTATATAAAAGTTCACATCTTATAATATTTGTTATCCATTTATTTAAATGCTTGCAAAATTTCTGTAATATACAATCTCTAAAATTAAATAGTAATATCAATGAATTATTGTCTTTATGAATTTTAACTTTAATTAAAATATATGGGTTTTCATAAGAAGAAGGATACAATAATTTATATTGATTTATAATTTTGTGTTTTTTCATTTTATTAAGTAACTTTATATCTTTTGATAATTTATTATACCATTTTTTTAATTTCAGATTCTATTGCTGTTATCTTTATGTATTATAATTTTTTCATTACAAATCTTTAATGATTTTTCTATGTCTTTATTCTTTATTAGAAAATGTCTTTCTTATAATGTTTATTTAATAAGCAATTTCTTTTTCTTTTAATGAAATATTAGTTAAATTTTTCATTTAGAAAATACATAATTTTATAATTATGCTTTTACTTTTCAATGATTTGATGTCTTTTTATTTTTATTAATAATTTTACATAAATTATGAACATTATATATTTTATATATTGTTTAAATAATTTAATTGTCCTTTAATTCTCTCAGTAGGGAATAAATATGGAGAAATAGGAAATCATTATGATTCCCATAAAATTAAATAAAATGTAATTAATAAAATGAATACAATAAATAAGAACAGAAACAGAACTGGGGCAAAATATAAGTAGTTATAACAACTATACTCATAAACTGCTTCACCAGCATTTATATCAATAAAAAGTTATACACTACAGATTACCCAGCATTAAACAAGAGCAATTAAATCAACAATTTGTAGTCAATCTTTATGACTGGATTTTATAAAGGTTCAATACTCAATGCCACATTTAGGGCATGATATGCCACATATGGATGCTCTTACCAGAATTTTAATCTATCACTCATAAACATGCTGATAATCATTAAAGATCTGGCCATATGATACCATCAATGTACATCCCAACTATAAACTAAATTTTCTTTAACAGGAAATAAAATGCAGTGAATGAACTTTAAAAGTTATACCTTTGCACCACCCATCAATTTATCTGGATGTCCAAACACAAACTGCCACATATAAATAAATCAACTATTATTGCTCTGGAGCTAGGTTAAGATCATAAGACCCTAGGGATTGTGAACAAGAAAAAGGTAAATGTTTAAGTTAACTCTCATCTAATTTGAACAGTTTTACTGGGATAATTTACAAATCCCTTAAAATATTGTTTTATGAAATCAAGTCTCAAACACTGTCAATTCATAGAACAAATAGCGGGAGAATAAAGACAATAGTATTATTTTTTTAACAATTATTTAACAAATTAATAAATAAGCAAATTAGCAAAAAATAGATGATAATTCAAACTTTAATGCAATTTTATGTCATAATATTAAATTGTTATTGTCTCTTACTAATTCAGTTAATCAACATTAACCTCAAGCAGAATTGTTTCCCTTTTCAGTGGTTAAAATTGCAAAACATCATTTCAAAGATAAAACATTTAAATTAGCAAAAACCCTCTTTCTCTTTTATTATGAAAATAAAAAGCTTCTATACAGTTAAATTTTGGAGGGAAAATAAAAAGAGATAAACATGTTTCAATGAAAAAAATAGTAATAAAATTATTCATTATCATTAATTATTACTTTATTAAAAATGTCTACAAATGTAGATATAATGACCACATTACAATACCTTAAATTACTATGGTTTTATTATTTTTTTTTTTTTGAGTCTTTCTTTAGTAATTGTAATTTTCAGTTTTTTCCATCTTGTATTTTCTTCTTGTAAACTTCTCCATTAAAGCATATTTCCAGGCTAATGTACACAGTTAAATTTATCCATATTCTCAGGTTTCACATATGCTGATTTCCTTCATCTTTATAATGTAATAACTTGGATATTGGACCGCCCCACATTATGAATTTAACTTTTTTCAATTTAATAATTTTTTTTATCAGGTCACCACATAAAGAGCAATCCCAAATAGCAAAACAATTATCATGAAGTTCCACATAGCATAAAAATAACAAACTTTTCACACAAACAGTTAACTACAGTGGACCAATCCCCAAGAGATGAAAATGTCCTGATGTATGCAGTCCAATACAAAAGATGTGTAATAATCCTTTTCAATATGTAAACACTGTGAAACTATGTATAACTGGTTTAACCATGTAAATTCTTTGGTTTAATAAAGTATTTTTGAAATCCAAAATGATGAATTTTATAATTTTAGATTATTTATTGAGAAGATTTTGAGTTGATCAATGTAAATAATGTTAGTAAACTGTTATAATTCAACTTAACTACAAATAGACTGCCTAGTTACAGCTAGATCTCCTTTTATAATAAAAAAACCCACAGATCCACTGAGCATTGTCACATATTGACCTTTTCTGCTATTCTATATATCTTATCTAGTCATATATTTATTAGTCTGTAGCAATGAATATTGTTGTTTTAGTCATCAGTATCCATTTACTGTTAAGAATTGAAATTGGTTTGTGATTTTGAGTGACAATTCAGTTTTTATTATGCCAATTATGTCTGGTTAACATATGAATTAAAAGGAGCAGACTTTCAGGCCTGGGTTTATTAATTTATTTATGATTACTAATTTTAAAATCAAGTGAAAATAATAATTTAAGTAATAAGTACATGGAATATTACACTATTTGAAAAATGTGGAGAAACTCTGGGATACAAACCTCATTTATTAATTGTTTGGGAATTCATTAAATGCTTGAGCACTGAAATGATAACTTTCTGCTCTTCAATCAATCACTCTACTTCTAATATAGGGTTAGGATAAGATTAATTGTGTATATTACCCTGGAAATAGCATAGGTCATAAAGGTGTTGGTATTGTTATGTAAGAAGTGGTATAGGTTGCAATTGATAAATCATAGATAGTTGTTAGTTAGATTTAAAATAATTTTATGAATTTTAGACCATTAGTTAACATGAATGATGCTAAAGATGCAGAATTGCTTTATGAAAACATTGAGAAAGAAATCCCAAAAGATTGTAAAAATAGCTGTCAGATGAATGATATAGTTAATCAGGCAAGTGATACTAATATCACAGATTGATGATCATAAAGTAAGCTATGATAAAAGTATAGAATATAAATTTTGAGAACATTTCATGATAATGATCACATAGTTTAAAAATCACAAAGACAGGATCCACACATTGAAAATTTTATGCATTATCAGTAGATTACTTTGATTCAAAGTAGACCTCAGAATTCATGTTCTCATATTGGATTTAATATAAATTCAGACCACAATTTAATTGATACTATAATCAGATATTCATTTAATAGAAATAAAGAACGTTTATATAATGTAATAATAATAAAAAAGAACAAAGAAATGAACTACTGATAAATTGAAATTGGTTTTTTTTTTTTAAAAAAAAAACAGATTTGTTGGATGAAAAACTAGATGTTAATGAGATTAAGCTCCTTGATAAATTCAGATAAAAAATAAGTATTTATAAAAAATTAAAGGTGTGGCAGTAAAAGGTGCTCATTATAAAAGAATTTAAAAAAAATAAAACAGTGCTTTGACTTATCAGAAATTAATGTTTAAATGGTAAAGGATCTGCTAATTCCTATATGATACAATTAAAGATTTAAGGAGATAGAATACTTATATATATATATATATATATATATATATAAGTATTATATATATATATATATATATATATATATATATATATATATGATTTATAATACAGTAAAATCAGAGACATAAAAATGAAGCATTATCTTAAAAATGAAATGTTTAATTATTAGTAGAAAAATGGATATGCTAAATAAGATGAATGCATGATTTGTATGATAGAAATAACAAGTCCCATTTATGCTAACTGAAAATGAAAGACAGGTAGACAAGAATAGAATCGACTTTATAATGATGAAGGAAGAAGTCAAAGTTTAATTGAGATGAAAATTGATAAAACCTTATAAGAAAAAAGATTTTGAGTGAATGTAATAATGTTTATAATGCTATTACTAAATCAAAAACACTAACAGTTCTTTTTTTTTCTTCTCACAAATTACTATTTTGTTAGAGAAAGAGCTTAATGTATTCAATTGTTCAATTGAAAATATTAAGTATACAAATTTTTATTAGAATAATTATATTTTAATTTATTTAAGTTTTTGAAAAGCAATTTTAAATATCAAGAATTAATTAATTAATGATAGAACTGATAAAAAAATTAGAGTGAAAATTATAATAATTAAATATTTAATAAACCTCTAATATTAATATTTTGTAACACATTGAAATAAAATTAAGAAAAAGGCTTGTCAACATTTTGTTTATCGTGAAGCCTTACATGGAGTCGAGATTTGCCCATTGAGAGAAAAAAAAGTTGGAGTGAATACTTAGGGCTTTAGACAAGTGAATTTGAAACAAACAAACAAAAAAAAGATATATTGGAAAGAAATTGAGAAGTTTTGGTAAAAATAAGCGAATAAGACTTTTTGATGACATTATGAAGAAAAATTGGATAAAATCATGCACAATGAGACAATGACATTAGAAAAGTTGTGTTGGAAAGTAACTGGAATTGAGGTAAAATAAGTAGATTGATTGATGTCCTCAATTATCAATGACTAATTGAAAGATTAAACCACTGGATTGCACTTATCCATCCAGCCACCACCATTATATCTGCTATATTATTTTAGTTAATAACTCACAACTTTTAAATAACCTAAGAGTTTGAACCCAAGCTAAGATTCTGAAAATAATATTGAATTAATATTTGTATTTTAATGATTTTAATTTTGTTAAATGTAGCCATTTTTGATTTGATTGAAATTTAAAACCTGATAAAGAAAGATTAACTTTCAGAAATTAGTCTAATGATTTTTATAGTCTAGTATCCATCGAATGTTGATGCTTATATGGATAGCTCTAAAATAGTATGGTGAAATTTATCATTGCTGTCAATGCAGAGCTTAAAAATAAACAATGGGAGTCATAAAATATATTAGTTTGATAAATTCACATGAGCTAAGAGCAGATAACAATTTCCTGGAATCTTGCAACATTGATATAGACATTTTGAATGCATATGCACCAATAAGATCTAAGCATTTAGTTTTGTTTCATACTGCATAATATTTAATGATATGCTTAATAATGGAGTAGTGTGTATTTTTTATTAGTGTGAATTATTTAAAAAGTAATAACTCTCATCTATCTATAACAGGGAAATAGAATAGACTCTCATTCTTATAGAGGAACAGTGAAGACAAAGAAAATATTCACCAGATTTTCTAATTCCTGGTTAATGATTATCTGAACAGCTTTTCATCTTTACTTTACATCTTTAGCTAAATAAGAAAAGCTAGATAACCATCTATAATGGATGTTTACCTGAATGACTGCCCTCCAAACAATCACAGGCCTATTGAAAAAGTATTTACTGTATTTGTCAGGATTCAAATCAAAACCTTAAGCTTATTTGATGGATGCGCTATTGTTGTACTCTAAAGACTCATTTTTCTATATTTATATATTTAAAGAGAGAGGGAGAGGGGGAGGGGGAGAGAGAGGGAGGAGAGAGAGAGGGAGGGAGAGGGAGGGAGGGAGAGAGAGAGAGGAAGGGAGGGAGAGAGAGGGGAGAGATAAGGAAACGAGATTATTTGATTAGGGTACTAATCCTCTGCAGGAGCTAGTGTATATATTCATTAATTTACAACTGATCACACTAGCTGAAATTTTTTTTGACATTCTTCTATATAACATCATAGGGTACATATGATGTAGTTGCCCTTTACTCCATCTGTTGTCAAATGCTATAGTTAGAACAATTATTATAGCTTCATTAGAATAGTCTCAAGCATTATATATATTCACTGCTACAATCCTTTAATTATATATATATATATATATTAATTAACAGCAAAATTTGTTCGTTAATAATTTTTTTGAAATCAAATTATCCATCTTCAAAAAAAAAACAAAAAAAATAAAACAGCACGAGACTAATTTTGTCAGTTATCACCATGGTGGCAAAGTTTTATAAATTATTTAAGAATTAATTAAAACAACTTTCAGAATAATTTGGAAATTAATACTTTATCAAGCATGAAGATATTTATTATTTTAATATTATGGCTTATGAAATAATCTTGTTGATGGCATTAATTTAAAAAAATTGTGAGTTCGGAGATCATATAACATTTTTCTTGTCAATTAGGTATTTTATTCTTTACAATATTTTAAAAAAATAGATACATTTTTTATTTTTTCTGTAAATATGATTTGCAGAATAATGTTCCTTTTCAATGATGCCAAGTGCTGCTTATATAGATAAAATTTTGCTTTACTTACTATAATGATTTTTCATTAGTGCATATACATAAATTATGGTTGATGCTCATTAATGTACAAAATCTCTATTGATTAAAGTGGCAACGATTCATTTATTCTAAAACAAATATTCATTGACTGGTATTTAATGATTAGCTAAGTTGGTTATGCAATTGTTGTGTAAAAAGATCCCTAGTTATCTTGGGAAGCCCTCAAATACTTATCTTTTAGGTGTACCAGATATGCAACCGTGTGAGAACATAATTATTTTTTTTGCACTAATTGCTATAATATTATGCTTTGATATATGTTTTATTCGCAAGTCATTATAAATTAATAGTATGACCACCTAATTCCAGAAGGAAAAGAGAATGTTAACGAGGATTGCCAATTCCTCAACAAGCTGAGGAGTGCCAAAGTACGAAACCATGGTCAGAGGTTGGGGGGGGGGGTCCTGACAGAGGTATTTTAAATGCTGGTTCTGGCTAAGCATTTATCACAAAGCTTGTTGAGGAATTGGCAATCTTCATTGATTATATCTTACAAGCTTAAGAGAATTGGATCAGGTGATCTATGACTTATTTTGTTAACGAGGAGTTTTATATAACTGTATAAAACATAATCAATTGCACCATTAAAGTATTTCTGCATTACTTCCTCCATGTTCTCGATTTCTACATTCTCAGTTTTAGTTTTAAACGATTCCGTATATATTTACGATGTCTGTATCTATAAGTAGCTTTAAATGATTTTAAAAAAATATTAAATAAAAACCATAGATATTAAAAAATAAATTTTAATTTTTTATTTCACATTGCATAGTATGTCCACACACTCATATATATATATATATTACACATATTCTCAACGTATATATATATATTTGTGTGTGTGTACAGATTTATGTGTTTAAAATATGTGATTTAATACGTTTTACTGTATAATTCTGAATTTATCATTTTTCTAGCACTTCTTTTTTTTTTTTAATGCCTTTTTTTAAATTAATTATACATACTACAATAACACAAATTATATATAAATGAAATTAATTTGCATATTAATTAACGGTATAAAGTTTTAATTATTTACATATTATGAAATCATAGTTGGTTTTCAACAATTTCATTAATATTTAATATGCATTGTTTGGTAATCTATTTTTAGAATTTGACAATGTATGTTGTGTAGATATTTATAAATAGATTAAAGAGTCCGTGGGTGCTATGTGTGGATGTTTTTGTGAATTCCGAATTGATGTATATACTTAATTATACAACTCCTTGTTCATTTTGATCTATGAAACTCGATCTTTTTTTTTAACTGGAATTACAATGGGAATATTATTCAAGCATGATTATAAATGGACAAACGATATATAATAGAATATTAAAATACAATTCCAATACTTTGTTTTGCTTCTTTAAATTTATTAGCAGTTTACCTTGTAATGCGTTTAGTGTATATATAGATTAAGTAATAGGATTTACATTAATATAAAAAGTGTCATGCAATCAATGAGATCTTTATTGTTACAATTTGGATCCCGTTACGTCTTAAATTATTTTAAGATCCAATTTGTAATTATTGATATTAATTGAATAGTTTCAAAACATGCACGATATATACTGCATGTACGCACGCATCAGATAATTTTTTAACTGTATATACACAAATTTAATAAAAGTCTCAATTTTCAGAGCACTTTTTTCTTTTGTTAAAGGTATTAATAAAAGGTAACTATTATTATAGATAATATTGTTAAATATAAAAGGCATAATTGCACAAAGAATTATTGTTCCAAACCATTAAACACAATTACTTAATATCTATACCAATAGTTATTTTATAACTTCAATAAAGTGATTAATAAACCATAGTTAAGTCAGTAGTTTATAAGCACTTAGCTTTTGAATTCAGTAAAAAAAATAAAAAAAATGCTTATATATATAATTGTGGTGCGTTTTTATTTTTACAGTGATTAATAGCTGTTTTTGAAAACTTCAGCTTTATGACTTTTATATCATTTGTTAAATTTTAGATATAGTTTTTCTGCCTCAAGCCAATATACTAAAAACACGAGTATATAAGCTACTTATACGATCATTATTATTTAATTTATATTATTTGATTGGTATTTTAATAAATTTTATTCTCAATTAATTTATATATATTGAGCACACACACTTTTATTGGGAAATATATTTTTATCATTAAAAAAAAAGTTCAATATCTTTTGAGTTCTCCTTGTATGAAGGTAGATAGATATAAGAGACCATTCATGCTGATGAAACAACTGTTTATTATTGAGGATATGTGTCAACATTTAAATATTTCAGTTGTTGGAATGTTGCTAACTATGTTCAGATATGGATTTAGTAACTTCCACATCCACTTCACTTTCTTGAAACATATGAATATACACATGAAAATACAATCACCAAGATGCATTTTGTGTTGAATCAGAACTCATCATTTGGTGTAGTTGTAATAATGATAAGGATAAAAAAATAACTCACATTCTAATGAATTTAAATTAGAACTTACAAATCGGTGTCAAGTATTAATAGATTTTAAACATGATTCAGATTTGAATGAAATGAAAATGAAAATAAGCGATACACTTTTAAAAACTGCAACAAATTTAGCTGGTAGAAAAAAGCAGCAATTGACCAATAAAATTTTTACTGAGACTAGAGAATTTATGAAAAAAAGAAGGAATATGAAGATATACAAAAATGATGCATTAAAAATGATTGAATATCTTGAATTTTGTAAAATGGTGTGGAAAAGAGTTGAAAATGATATAAGAAAGTATAACTATGAATTAGTAAGGAAAGCTGAAGAGAATAAATGTCTCAAGAGTATAAAACAACATTTTGGTATTGGTAGGAAATTCATATCTGCAATAAGAAAAAAAGATGGAATTATTACTAAAAAGAGAGATGACATTATGAAATGGATAGAAGACTTCTATCAAGAATTATATAGTAATAAAGAGCAAGTACCTCCTATATTTATAATATCTTCCGAATTGCTCAGAATTTTAAATGAACAAGTGAAACATACAATTAAATTTATGAAGAAAGGAAAGGCTCCAGGTAATGATGGAATTATAATTGATATATCAAAAGGTACAGGTGAAGAAATATAAAAAAAAATTAGCAAAGTTATATACCAAATGTCTAAACGATAAAGATGTACCAGATGATTGGAAGAGTGCAGTATTAATATTAATATTTAAAAAAGGTGGTAAAGAAGATATTAGATATTACAGACCTATCAGCCTTTTATCAGTTTTATATAAAATTTTTACCAAGATAATTACAACTCATCTACAGAGTACAGTGGGTTTCCACCAATCAAGAGAACAAGCTGGATTTAAAAGTGGTTTTAGTACAGTAGATCATATTCAGGTGTTGAGACAAGTTATAGAAAGGACAAATGAATATGAGTTGCCATTATGCTTTGGATTTGTATATTATGAAAAGGCATTTTATTCTATAAACATTTTTTCAGTGATTAAAGCATTGAATCATCAAGATATATATCCAGGATATTGTCGTATTTTAAAGAATATTTATAAAAATGCAACAGCAACAATTAGATTACATAATGATACTGGGAAAATCAACATTGAGAAGGGTGTAAGACACAGTGACTCCATATTTCCAAAAACTTTACAGCAGTGCTGCAAGAAGTCTTTTGCAGATTAAAATGGCAGCTAAAGGAATGAAAGTAAATGGAGATTATTTGAGCCATTTAGATTTTGCAAATGATGTAGTTGCTTTTGCAAATAATGCTTTAAAGCTGCAGGAAATGTTGCAGGAGTTATCAGATGAACGTAGAAAAGTAACTAAAGATAAATGTTAAAAAGACTAAAGTAATGTTTAATGGATTTACTCAAAATATGAAAATAAAGATTGATTATGATTCATTAGAAGTTAACAGTTACAAATATCTTGATCAGATTATTAATACAGATCGAAACATAATGGATGAAATTAATAATAGAGTTAAACTTGGTTGGAGTGCTTTTGGTAGAAATAACTTGATATTAAAAGGAAATATACCTAGGTGTTTGAAAATGAAGGTTTTTAATAAATGTGTTTTACCAGTTCTTACTTATGGATCTGAGACTAGGACACTTAATAGAAGAGCAATACAGAAACTTCAGATCACTCAAAGAAGTATATAGAGATATTTATATGTCTAAGTATTTATTGTTAAGAGCAGGTTAGAAAATACCAGATGGAATTTGATATCTAGAGTTATTATCTTTTTCTCTACAATTATAATGTTAACAGTGTAAATATTTGGTCATTTAACACAGAAAAGATAGACATGTGTTCATAAATTTTAGCTTTTATTTATGCTTAGCATGGTTTTGATAAAATTTACAATGCCACAGATGGATTTTATAGCAGAACTAAAAAAAAAGTTATAACCTCAATCTAGCTAGAACAAAAAATGAACAAGCCTTCCATATGTACCAAAAGTTGTTTAAAAATTACAAAACATTTGTTTTGAAAGATATAAGTTTTTGTTCTCCTTTCCTAAATAAACTGTGAATAACTAGAAAGATAATCTGACTAAGGAAGCAGCTCATCAAATAATTTACAAAATTGAGTGCATTAAAGCCAACTACAAATATACATATTATGGAGAGGGAGAGCCAAGGGCAAATTTGTCTACAAGGCTTGCCCAGCACAATTATTTATATAACAGGCCCAAGAGAAGTAGTGAATACTTTTGTATATTCATAGAAATAGTGCCAAAATCAGGCTATAAATTTGATATATCCAGGCTAATATCTTTTGCACAGAGAGGAAGGATAAAAAATAAAAGATCAACGAGGTTTAGGTAATAGCCAAGAACAGATTTGTCATAAATAGAAAAGATACCATCATCCCTCTTCAAAAAAGTGGCCTCTCTAAAGAACTTTAAATATATTTAAATAACAAACAATAAATTCAAATTATTAATGAAGATTATCTATAATAAAATCCAAAAGATGATAATGAAATATTTTATCAAAAGTATGCTAAGCATGAATAAAGTCTAAAATTTATTAGCATAGGACTACCTTTTCTGTGTTAAACACAGTTAAAATTCCAGGTGCCAATTATTTTCATTTGTCACCATGGTCTGCTTAATTTTTTCATGAATTTGGAAGCAAACTTTTATCCTCGTTATATAGATACACATTAGGCACCTAAGCAGGATGGCTATGGGTTATGTGTTGAAAATGTCCAGACAATTATTTATAAATTATTCAGCTACCTAATTCAGTACCCCACACTTTTGTCATATATTATGGGTTAAATAAGTTAACACATAATTGGCTGCACTATGAGTATTTGCATTGCCTTTTAGAATATTTATTGATTTCTCAATTTCTTACCTAAGTTGTAAGTATATTAAAAGTACTGTTAACTACTCTTAAAATAAAAAAAAAGTTTTTAAAATTTCATTACTGTTTGAATGTTATGTTTTACTATTATAATGCATTTCAATTTATGTTTTTTTTTTAAGTATTTAATTTTTATCGGTTCTAAAGCTAATTGCTATGGTACTACAATAGAAATTTTTTATTAATTTACATGATTTTTTTTGCATTGTGTACACAAAAATAATAATAATGTGTACACTTAATAGGTTTGATGTTTAAGTTCCACTAAAACCTAAACTTTAATATTTACTGTTTTTTTTATTGATTACAAGAAAAAGATAAAATAGTTCATAATAAACTTACTTGCCCATTGTCAGATTTAATTATTTTTACTGGTGAGACTATTTGCAAGCTTTCAATTTATGATTTTATTATAAAACCATTATTCTATATCAGAAATCAATAAATTTAACTTTATTTAGTAATGATATACATTTGTAAATAAAAAAATTCAAAAAGTTTTATTTTTCTATGATAAAAATTGAAAAAAAAAAGTTTCTATTTGAATTTTGCAAATGTTGCAAAAATGATATTATAATTATAACATAAGATTTTATCACTGAACTGATAACAGAGCAAAGTAACTGTAGAAATGAATGAAATCTTTTTTATTTTTATTTTGTTTTCAAAATGCACATTAAAAAATATTAATCTCTGATCAATCTACTAAATTCTGTTTTAACTAGTTCATTGGAACTCTCTGCCTATCATGCTTTGAATAGCACCTAGTGAATATTTCATTAAACATTCCTCCATATTACAATAATTTATTCTTACAATGAAGCCTTATTTAAATTTCTTATGTACAAAAAAATTATTTTAGTTTAACTTTTCAAGTGATTGTAATTAAAAAAATTAACACTTGACATTTAAAAAATATGAAAATAAATATTTAAATGAAGTTTATATGTAACAATGGAGCACATAGCCATTGGATGTTATTTACCTATTCAAAAAGTTAGAAGAACGAAGTATTAGATATTAGAATTTTAAATTATTAAAAGAATGATATATTTAGAATTAATTATCATCAAAGAAAGAAAAAAAATTCTAAAAGTTAATAAATTATTTATTATTGATAACATTTTAAAGAATATTTTATTTATCATTTTCACAAGACAATTTTTTTTATCTAGTAGAAGCTGCTTCTAATTGCCATAACAAACTTTCTAAGAATTGTCTATTTAAAAATACAATTCCTTAATTGTGATGTAGTTTTTATTTAACAAGTCTTTTACAAAAAGATTTGCATCATAATCATTAATTTGTAACCCAGTTATTGAAAATCACATTTTTTATTTTTACAAATATGCAGTGATTGATTATTTAGCACCTGGCTAAAACAATCTAAAGCACTTAGTCAATCACAAAATTCTCATTTCTAAACTACCCCCTGTATAGCTCTGTCATAGTAATAGGGCAACACAAAATATTCATATAGCACTAGAATCTTCAGGTTTTTTTTTTTTAAAAAATTAATATGTTGAAATTGTAATGACTGAGAAAAGAACAACTACAAACCACCACACATCATAATATAAGTTATAGATACGCTTTATAATAACATATAAAAGATAGCCATCACAGCACCATTTTAATGTCAAAAATCAGAGTGGAATTACTACTCAGCCACTGAACTAGTTAAAATATTAAAATTGTTTTTTCATTTTTTGGATATCTCAAATTATTTTAACACAATGAGAGGTACAGCCATAATGTTCATAAGATGAGCTGATCCGAATGTTATGATTTTCTTTGTAAATATTTTCCTATAAGTTATTACCTTCTATTATGAATGATAATATATATATATATATATATATATATATATATATATGATCATGAGATGGCACCAATAGCTCTAATAAAGCTTTATTTCATAAGTGCCAAAAGAGAAAGAATTCAAAATCTTTATCGTTAAGTCCTTATCTCCAGACCAATTGGTCTTGAGCTTATGGTTCACCTCAATGGAGCACTGGTACTCGAGAAATTAGATAATATCAAATCTGAATACCATATACAATACCTTTTTACATATTTTCTCTGCTTCTATGAGATGAAAAAATGAAACCAATATTTGCAAGACCTATGTGCATGTTTAAGTGCTCTTATCGAATCGCAATGAGAGAAGACCAGTTCAAACCATTACAGAATTTTCATTTTTTATTTAAATGCCAATAATTGGAATCTATTTAATGTTAAAATTTTGACTTTTAAATGTAATTGTCTTTATTTTTAATAATGCTTATTTCAGTCAAATCATTTAATGTCCAACATTGATGTTAGCTTTCAAATGCTTCTCTGAACAACTAACTATGTTCAGTAGTTTGTTGAGTAAAAGTTGTGACATTACTGAAAATAGTTACTTGAGTATATATAACTGATAGCTACGTTGTTTTAAATATTAATAGTTTTTGTGAATTTTAAAATATCGTTTAATGGCACAATCATTAAGAATAGAAAAAAAAAATACCCTTTTTAAAAAATTAAGATAGTAAATACATATAGACGCATGCGCGCACACATATATATATATATATGTAAAAAAAAAAAATTAAAGTGCAACATTTTGAATAATCAAATATTTAAACAATCATTTTAACAATCTTGTAAACACAGCACTAGTGTACATAATCCATTATATATAGAAAATACCCATATTAATGTTGATAACTATATACTTAAATCAGTATCCCCCCTCATATCATTGCTTTCTAACAACAGAAAAGATAATACTATTTCTCTCTACTAGTCTAAGTTAATAAATAAACATGTATATACATATATAAGCAATGGTAAATAAGTGCAAACTTAAAAAAAAACAAGATGTTAAATGGTTTCAATTTAATCTATCAATGCTGCGAAAACTATTGTTCATTTTAACTATCTGTAAACACAGTAAGATTGTTTATATACATTTTTATTTATTATCTCAGACAAGTAGAGAAATACAATGTCATTTTATTGTTATTATTGATTAAGATAATGTTATGAGTATTAGAATTTGTTTGGCTTCTTTTCTAATTAATATTAGAGTGGATGTTCTCTATTTATGTTTGATTATATACAATTGCTGTGTGTTTAAAAGATATTTAAAATAAGCAGTTGTTTATGTTACCATGGCAATTTAAATTTAAACTGACTTAATATAAGTTGTAATAACAACTTTCTTAATATAAATTTCATATTTGTTTATTATTGCTTATAAATATGTATTTACTCATCATCTTGAGTAAGCAGAAAAAGCTGTTTTTTTTTTGTTGCTGTTGAATGATGATACCAGATGGCATGAAAATGACTGGTTTGAGTAACATGTCTATTATAACTATATATTAAAGTACTATGATTTATAAATCAGTTTAAAATGCTATTTTTTATATAGTAACTCTGATTCATATGTATATTTATAACAAAATAGTCACATTTATATGGATGTATCTATATTGTAATGGAAAAAAGTATATAATCAATTATTATTAGGTAAGTTGCCAACACGTTCAAGTGCCAATTTTGTAATGGAATAAAATATATATATAATAAATGGATATATAAATATATATATATAATAAATGGATAAGTAAATAAGTAACTGATCAGATACATAACATTGGGTGCCAATTTGTACCATCTTAAAGTATTTATAAATGAAGATATCAAACAAATATAAATTGTCAAAGTACCAATAATGTTGAACACCATCTTGTATCAGTTTGAAATAAAATAAATATATTAGCTTAATCAAATAGTGACTAATAAAGCAATTTAACTTTGATTAATTATTTATTCAATGTAATAAAATAAAACTTATAAAATACAAAAACAATAATGTAATAAATTATTAAAATATGAAATTGTTTTATTCAATATTTTGGCTAGCTGATATTTTAATATTTAAAGTAAAATATATAGAAACTCTTGAGGTTTATATTACAATATAGTGTAATAAGTTGACTATTAATAATTACAAAATCCAATTTTAATTAATAAAAATAAAATTTATTGATATAATAAATATAATAAAAAATTATGAAATAAATATACGAGTTAGGTGAGCAAATGAAATATTATTCGTTAAGCTATTGAATTAGGAATTAATTATTCTTTTATTTATTGCATATGTTATGTAATTTATACGTGTATCTAAAATGTTGCAAATCATACACTAATAAAACCAAGAAGAAATATGTGTAAATTTCTTAATTTAAATACAGAAAACATTATATCAGCAATGTATATTAAATATATACTGTCATTAAGATACCTTATGAATATTTATACTTAAAATCTATTGTTTTTAATATTTATAAAGAAAACAAGCAAAACATAGTATAAATTTAAATAAGCAAAATTAGTATTAAGCAATATTACATTTAAATTTTGTTTTTCAAAGTATTTTAAAATGTAGTTTTGGTTAGTCTATATTTTGTATATTTTAAACAAACACCTGCATTCTGAAGTAAATAAATAGAGAATGAAAACATACTACCTGTTAAATAATGGTAAACTTCAAATTCAAAAGGTTTATAGAGATCTCAGTAAAATCCTCAATATAGTTGAAATGAGCATAGGATTTAAATTCAATTATATCCCAGTTGTAGCATTCAAAAGTTTTATCCACTTTAATGAAGTACAAGTTTTAAATAAAGCATTCCATAACAAAATATTGTGATATTACTATTTCCCCTTTTATAGTAATAACAACATTGGTTATCTTCCTAGTATTCCATAGTAATTATTGTAGCACATAAATTATTTCCACATTGAATTTGTTACTTGGTATCATTTAAATTATTTTCTGAATAAGACATTGCAGTATTAAAATTATTTCTTGATTCTGGAAGCTTTGCATCACTTGAACTAGATTGTACAATGAGATGAGTTTATCATAAGATGTTCTGCAGATTTCTCAAAAGACATGACTTTTGGAGAAAATGTTTTATTTACTTAGGCACTCATTTCTGTGGTAAAAATTTAAATATTAATAAAATATATAATGCATTTGGCTATCAAACTAAAATGACAGGTTTAAATACTTTTATGTGTTGATGTTAGATCATTATCATAGAGATTGTTTCTATGGTGTTACTCAAATTTAACTTGTTGCTATGTTCTTTATTATTAAGAGATAAATTCCATTCAATAAGAAAAAAAAACTTCTTATAATGCTTTAACATTCCTGAAATAAAATTGTTCCTAACTTTATAATAAATAAATATTTTAAAGAATAATAATAAAAAAAAAAACTTTTCAAATTAAAATATATTTTTAAAATCATATTTTTAAATAAAATATGAACATTCCTTGTATATTTATTTATTTAATATACAATATTCTATATATTTTTAAATATCAGTTTAAATACTTATATATAAAATATTTTAAATATATATCGGGTAATGTTGATTTATTTGTATAAACATAAAATATGTATACATGCATACACACACTCTGAATAATAATTGACTATTTTATTTATTCTCATGTCATCATCATTGTCAATTATTATCAAACACTGCAGGGTAAAGGTTCCTCCAAGTTTAATCCATTTTCTCCAATCTCTAACCTCTCTTCTCCACATCACCCCTACACACTTTTTTATTTTACTCATCCATGATACATGGTTTCTTTGAGGATCTTTGCAATCTCTTGGAATCCAGTTTAAGATTTAAATTCTCCACTTATTCTCTTTTAGCAATATATCAAGCCCAATTCCACTTCAGTCTTTTAATTCTTTCAATGATGCCAGTAACACCTAATTGTTCTCTTACCCATGTATTGCATTTTTTGTTACTCCTAATATGCACATCCCCATGCTTCCTTGGGTAGTCAGAAGTCTATGAAGTGTCCATGTTTCAGATCCATAAGTAAGAACTGGTAGAACACATTTATTAAAACTGTCCTTTTTATACTTGTTTGTTCTCTTACCCATGTAGTGCATTTTCCATCTTTTCTTGTTACTCCTCTATTGCTCTTTTTTGAAGTGGCCAAGTTTCAGACCCATAAGTAAGAACTGCTAAAATATTTATTAAAAACCTTCCTTTTTATACCTGTTTGTTCTCTTACCCATGTATTGTATTTTCAATCTTTTCTTGTTACTCCTAATATGCATATCTCCATACTTTCTTGGGTGGTCAGAAGTCTCTGTATTGCTCTTCTATGAAGTGTCCAAGTTTTAGATCCATAAGTAAGAACTAGTAAAACACATTTATTAAAAACCTTTCCTTTTCAAATGCACAGTCATATTTCCTTTTAATATTATGTTATTTCTATCAAAAGCATTCCAACCAAGTTAAATTCCATGATTAATTTCATCCATTATTTTTCGATTGGTAGTAATAATCTAACCAAGATATATATAGTTGTTAACTTCTTCTAACTCATCATAATCAATCTTTATTTTAATCTTTTGAGAAAATCTGTTGAACATTACTTTAGAATTTTTAATATTTACCTTTAGTCCTACTGTCTTACTTTCACCTGATAACTGTTGCAGCATTTTTCTAAGCTGGAAACATTATTTGCAAAAACAAGTATGTCATTTGCAAAATCTAAATGATTTAAATAATCTCCATTTACTTTTATTCCTTTAACTTCCCATTTTAACCCACAAAACTTGCAGCACTGCTGTAAAAAGTAATGGAGATATGGATTCACCTTGTCTCACAACCTTTTTAATGTTAACTTACTTAGTACCAATGTAATTTAATTGTTTGCTATTGCATTTTTATAAATATTCTTCAGAATATGACATATATCACATTCATTGGTCCTTTTTGTAATTTCTCTCAATATTTTGATACAATCCATTGTACTAAAACCACTTTTAAATCCAGATTGTTCTTTTTGTTGGTTGAAATCCAAAGTTCTCTATAGATGAGTTATAATTATCGTAGTAAAGAGTTTGTATAAACCTGATAGGTCTGTAATTTCTAATATCTATTTTATCTTTTTTAAATATTAATATTAATACAGCATTCTTCCAATCATCTAGTACATTTTTCTCATTTATTCATTTAATACATAACTTTGCCAAAAAAAAATTCAATTTCTTCACCTGCTTTTTAAAGATATCGATTATAATTCCATCATTATCTATAGCTTTTTCCTTCTTCATAAATTTAATTGCATGTATTATTTTTTCATTTTAAATCCTAGACAATTCAGAAGATATAACAGTTGTTGGATGTACTCATTCTTTATTACTGTATAATTTTTGATAGAAGTCTTCTACCCATTTCATGATGTCATCTCTTCTTTTAGTAATTGTTCCATCTTTTTTTTTTTATTGCAGATATAAGTTTCCTATCAATATCAAAATGTTGTTTTACACTCTTGAGACTTTTATTCTCTTCTATAGCTTTTTTTTTGCTAGTTCACAATTATACTTTCTTATATCATTATGAATTTGTTTTTTCACCATTTTACAAAATTTGAGATATTCAATCCTTAATGCATCATTTTTATATATTTTCATATTACTTTTTTTCTTCATAAATTGTCTAATCTCCTTAGATATTTTATTGGTCAATTGCTGTTTTTTTCTACCAGTTATATTCATTGCAGTTTTAAAAGTGTATGACTTATTCTCCTATTAATTTAATTCAAATCTGAATCATGTTTAAAATCTACTAATATTTGAGAACGATTTGCAAGTTCTAATTTAAATTCATTAAGAGTGTTTCTGAAGATTAGGAATATCAATTGTGGATATTGTTTTTTTTTTAATAATTTTCTCTCTCTCTAACATGTATTTTACATCTCACTAATTGATAGTCATTTTTTATGTTGGATTTATTAAGAACATTACAATCTTGAAATATGAAATTTCTGTTAGTCAAAATATAATCCAATTCTACTGTATCTTTATTTGGATCCTTCTATGTTCATTTCATTTTAATATTTTTCTCAAAAAAAAAATATAATGTAAAGTTTTTCTTTTTCAGGAAACTTCACAAGTCTATGTCCTCTCTTATTTCTATTACCATAACCAAATTTACCTGCAGCATGTTCGTCTTTTAATTGTTTACCAATTCTAGCTTTCAAATCTCCCATAACAATATTAAAATGTTGTTGAGTCTGATCAAAAGTTTTTTATATGTCCATAAAAAATCTGCTATGACTTCATCACCATGAGAACTTATTGGGGGGGGGGGTATAAACCTGATTTACCTACATTTGGTATCTGCTATTAACTTGAATAATTCTGTCTGACACCATCAATCTCCACAATGTTGTCCTTCCATTTTTTTATTTATAATGAATCCTACTTCACTTGTACTTCTAATATTTGTGTGTTTGCAATAGAGTACCTGGTTACTGATGTCTCTTCACTTTTTTTATAACTTCACAAAATCCAGTAATGTCCCATTTAATATGAGACAGTTTTTTTCAAATTCTTGCAATTTTTTCTTCACTTGAGAGTGATGTACAGTTATAAGTACCTAAATAAAATGTCAGCATCTAATGGCAGTCTGGGTCTGTAATCAGGGAAGTTTTTGCACCCTCTGCCTTCAGCTATCAACTGTTGCTTTTGCTGGTGACTTTACATTCCCACGGTAATAAGGGTCATGGTTTATTTTTGTCTGTCATAATTAGTAAATATCTATCAGAAATTTTTTTTTCATTTACACACACACACACACATTCATTCTGCCTTATCAAGAGAAGAAAGACCATGGTGTTTCTTGATCTTAAACTCAGAGGTAAAAAGCCAATAAACTCACCATGCTGACTAATGCATGTTGGTGAGCAGCTCATGTATGTTCATATACTACATGAATAACCACATAGTAATAACAGCTGCAATGATAAGAACTTATGGAGTTGACATTAGGAATTTTCCCTGCTTAGTTCCTTTAAGGCCTCCAAGAAGAATCATAAGGTTAAGTTAATAGCAAACTTCTTTATGCAGCCTCTTCTCTTGTATCATTTGTTAAATGTGTGCAGTTAGTAAAAATGTCAACAAATGAATATGTCAATTCATAATACATTTTAGCAGAACTAATAACATTAATTTTATAATCTATTATGATCTAAAATAAACTAATATTTTGATATACCATTTGTTAAAATAAAAATTAAAATTACAAAATTATGCAGGTTTTTTTATACTAAGATCTATTGTCAATTACTGTTTATTAATGAGATAAACAATGTGATCTTTTAAAATAGTTGAAAATAAATAAGAATAAGCCTACATCAATTTTTTAAGAGCATAGTAATACCCGGTTTGAATTTAAACCAAGGTGGCAGAATATAAATCATATAGTTAACTTTAGCAGCCTAGCATACTTTCCATTCACTGCACGATTATTGTGACTTTTGGCTGTTATTCTAATTGCTATATGAAACAGTAATTGTGCAACGTTTCAGAATGTGCTCAATTACTTCCTATTTGAGTTTGAATTTATAACATTCTTTATATTTGGAAAGATCCTTGCCCTTTTTTTTCATCATCAATTTTTTTCCCAAATCATTTTTAATGGACAAAAATCCACAATCACTTCAGTAATTAAAGAAAATTGTTGTCGATAGCTCATTAATATTGTTAAGTTTGTTGTTTTAGTATATATGCCATTTTAATCTTTTTTATTTATCAATTATTAAATGATGTTCAACTAAGAGCATGTTAGAACATTGACTTTTAAATATGATTCCAAATAGCAATTAGCATAATAGTTTGTAGTTACAATTATGGTATAAGTGGATTTGCCTGTTAACTTTTTTTTATTTGATTCTATGTAGACTCTCTGTATATATAAACATATTTAGTTTATTTCACATTAATCATATTGCACTGCATGGATAGTGGCAGAGTGCTGGATTCCGGAACAAAAGATCCATTGTTTACGGCTCCAGCTCATTTTTTAGGAAGTTCTGAGAAGTAAATTATTAGAATATTTTTTATGGAAGTTATTTATTCCTCTTTATATATTAATTTATAATAAAAAAAAATTTACTTTTCATTGTTATTTTTATATTGGTAAAAAAAATATTGAATTTATTTATTTAGAAAGTCTATTATTATTTTTTTAAATATATATTAATAATTTTTACTTAGATCATATTTTAGTCAATGTTTTTCAAATGTTTTAACTTCAATTTATCTGATATTTATTTATATGAGGCTTTGTTCAATAAATTTAATACACCACA
The DNA here is from genome assembly GCA_028023455.1 of Epiperipatus broadwayi. Classification (NCBI taxonomy): domain Eukaryota; kingdom Metazoa; phylum Onychophora; class Udeonychophora; order Euonychophora; family Peripatidae; genus Epiperipatus; species Epiperipatus broadwayi. The sequence continues at coordinate 3,790,947 of JAQFVV010006288.1, forward strand.
ATTTTTCATTTCATTAGGAAAAACAAATTAACCAATTTTCTATTGACCGGTGAAGCGATTTTAAATGTTGCATGCGTTCAGCTTTTCTTCTGTATTACTGGGTAATAAAGCTTGAACCTTAAGATGCTAGATTTCAGAGATTATTCATTTTTAATTTAATTTTGAACGTAAAGATAAGTTTGGATTAATTTTCAATATTTAGGAAACATCAATTTGAATATATATTAAATGAAATTTATGTTTAACATGTATTTAATCTAATTGAACGTAAGATATAATATTCCCAACAATATCTTTGCTTAGAGGGAAACTTTGATCAATTGAAGATTTAAAATTTCAATGTTTTATTATTATTATTATTGTTATTATTATTATTATTATTAGTAGTAGTAGTAGTAGTAGTAATAATAATAATAAATAATATATATATATATATAGAATGTTTTCCTGAGGGTTTGTGATGATGGTATTTTAGTTGTATTTATATTTTGGATTGTTTTCATCATGTAAATATTAAGTATTAAATGTCTAAGACAAATGGAACTTTATTTCAATTTTCAATTACATTCAACTGTTAATAGCACACAGGTTAGTATATGGACAGCGTTTTGAGTGGTATTATTCTTTTCTCTTCTTAAAATGTTGCTGGCCTGACCAATGACAATACTGGCATGGGAATGGAACCCAGATGTTGTTGGCCTTTCCAGTGACAGTACTAGCATGGGAATCGAACCTGTACCCTTAGATTTTTGAATGTTGAATTTTAAAGGAATGTTCTAATCAAGTGAGCCATACTATCAAAGGTAATAGTCAGTGAAAATATCATATACTTGTCTATGAAGTATTTTTTTGTTTTCTTCATTCTTTCCTAAAAGCAAAATTGATTAATGGTTTCCATACATTATGTATAGTAACATGAGATTCACTTTTGGGGTTATTTTTTTTTTTGTGATGTGAACAGTTTCTTTGAATTTTTTTTTTTATACCTTTTACTGTCTATCCAATATGTTTGATTTTCCAATTGAACATATATGTTTTAATCATCAGTTTGTACTATTGCAATCTCTTTTCAATGTGGAACTGGTCTTATCGTTATTCATTCTGCGATATTCATGTGATATTTCATAGATGCTGTTTTCACCATTTCAAATTTCTGCTTTGTAGATGCTAGAATTCCTTATAGTGTTGTATGGCGTTGGAAAGCAGTTCTGATGTTATACTTATTGCACATTTTTCTTAATTAGTCTCTTATTTATGATATATGTGGATACACTATATTATCAATAATTGATTTTTCTATTGATTTTTTATTTGGATTGTCTATTTATGATGTTGTTAATGACAGTTGATGTGTAACCATTTTTTTATAACAATTTGTTCTATATATATCTTTTCTTTTTCAAATCAGTACTTTCTGAGCCAATGTTTTTTGCTCTGTTCTATAGTGATAGTAGTACTCCATATTTTGTGTTTTTAGTGTGATTGGATATATATGCTATTTTCTCATATGTGTGAGTTTTCTGTAAAGTGTAGTTTTGATTTTTCCATGTGCGAGTATTGACATGAGAACATCTAAGACTACCTATTTTTGTTATTGTTCTGTTTCTATTGTGAATTTAATTGAAGGGAATATGTTGTTGATGTGTTTTCTGAAAGTTTGTAGTAGTGCTTCACCATGTCTGTGGCTGTACAACAAATGTATCATCTACATAACAAAGGAAAAATATGCGAATATGGAGTAGTCTTTATGGTTGTGGTTGCAAGTTCTTCCATGTAAATATTGTTAATTAGAAATGACAATGGTGAGCCCTTAGATATTCCTTGATTTTGTTGGAAGAATTCTGTGTTGTATTAAATGTAGATTGTTCTTAGCCAGAATGTTAATAGTTCAATTACATTATCAATAAGAATTGTTTCTAAGCTATTATCATCATTTACTCTTTTTCTTATAATAGACAATGCTTATTCACATCATACATTTGTGAATACATTTTCCACATCAAAGCTTACTAGTATGTCAATTCTTTACATTTTCATGTTCTTGATTAATTCTACAAAGTGTCTAGAATCCATGGCAAAAGACTAGGTCTTGTATGCTAAAGAAATAAAAATTTTGAGAAGAAAGCTTGACATGTCAAGGTGAAATTCATATAGCAGTATTAGCTTTTCTTTTCAAAAAAAATCTTACAGGTATTTTTAAGTTTTATCAATGTTAATCTTTCATTCACTTTGATAAAATCTGAGATTTGATCTTATATTGTCATTAAGACAAGTTTGACACAATTCTTCATATTCTTTTATAGGGTTTATAATTTTTTTAAGTCAATTTATGTTTTGTAAGCACAACTCTGCTGAATGTTTAAATATTTAATAGTTATTTTAATAGTCATTTCTTCTATTTATGTATTCATTTTATTCAAGCATCTTTTGCCTTTTTTTCCTTCTTTGCAGTGCCCAATGATATTGTTTTTTTAATAATGCTTGTATTATCACTAAAATGAAATTCTAAAAGAAATCAAATAATTAATCCCTTGGGAAATCATGTGAATCGAACACTGGAAGAGATTGATTGTACTTCAAATCTTGAACTTGTAATTTTTAAATTTGTTCACACCATTATTGTGCTAAAGGATAGAGAAAATTGTATTATCAGTAACCCATCTTAGCTTAATAAATATGAGTAAAGAATTTACAATCAGAAGTTTAATATCCAATTTGTTGTAGTTAAAACAGTTCTATGAAATCATATCTAAAATATTAAAATTTATACATTTATGTTATATGTATATTTATATACATGTAATATTCTAGATGAATATTTAGTATTAAAAAGAAATATTTTGCAATTTTATGAATAATGTACGTCCGAATTTAAGATTTCCAGATTGAAGCACAATATGTTATTTTTGATTTTTGAATGCCATATGTATCAATTATTATTTTTGCTGAATATAGTTTATAGCAATGGAATGTCAGCTCTGAGAGTAAAACTTCTCTTATAAGAGCCAACCCATCATTTTTTGGTGCTTTCATATCATTTTTCAAGCATATAAACATTCGATTGTTTTAATATTTTTAATTACCAAAATCATATTAAAATTTGATTTTCGGTATATATACATCTTGTCATAATGTCAGTATATTTACTTTAATATTATTTTACTAAGCAAGATACTCCTGACATCTTTTGCATATGAGAACATTCATTTCGAAATAGATATGTATATACTCATAATGAATCGATAGTGCTTTGCATGGTTTAAGACAGTGATGCAGGGGAGGGGGGTTGGAGCTCAAGATCCATGAATTAATTTCACTAATTCCAGTGCTCAAACTTATTAACTTTCAAGCAATAAATTATTGGAATATTTTATTTACTTTTTTTGCTAGTATAAAACCAGTCCTTAGATATCTCATATTTCATATTTCAGTAGGTTTTAAATAAGAGGATTATTTAATTTATGGGTATGCATGTTAGAAAGCACACACACACACACACACACATATATATATATATATATATATATATATATATGCTTATGTTATACATAAATATCATCATTGTCAACCATTATCATTCCCCTGCAGGATAAAGATTTCTCCAAGTTCAATTTATCTTCTCTGATCTCGAGTCTCGATCATTCTCACAAATTTCCTTATTTCATCCAATCATATGTTGTCTCATTCTCCCATTCTGGATTTTTTGCAATCTTTTGGAATCCAGCTTAAGATTTCAACTGTCCATCTATTATCATTTCATCTAGCAATATGTCCAGCCCAACTCTACTTCAGTATCTTAATTTTTTAAATATCAGTAACACCTGTTTGTTCTCTTACACATGTATATCATTTTCAAACTCTTCTCATTACTCATAACATCATCTCTTCATACTTCTTTGAGTGGTCTGAAGTCCCTGCATTGCTCTTTTGTTGGGTGTCCAAGTCTTAGATTCATAAATAATAATGCTATGACATATGTATTAAAATTTTTTATTTTCAAACACATAGGCATATTTTCTTATAATTTTAAGTTATTTCTACCAGAAGCACTCCAGTCTAGTTTAGTTCCATGATTAATTGCATCCATTATGTTTCCATCTGCAGTAATATGCTGACCAAGATATTTGGAGTTATTAACTTCTAACTCATCATTATCAATCTTTATTTTTATCTTTTGAGAAAATCCATTGAACATTACTTTAGTCTTTTTAACATTTACCTTTAACCCTACCTTCTTACTTTGATCTTATAATTTTTCCAACCTTTCATCACATGATCACCATTTTTTATGCTTGCTCAAGCTGTTATTAAAACAGACAAAACTCTCCATACAGTAGGGTCACTCAGTGCAAATCAGAGTAAATCAATGGATGCCAGAAGACTTGTGTATAAAATCCATATCCAATGCCTTCTCATCCAATATACCCAGACTAGTTTCAAGCTTGTGGATTTCAGTAGTGATGAGTCTTAGATCTAAGTGCACTGCATCTAGATCTTAGGATTTAATGTGACCTTCCAGCAGCTTTCTTTTATCTCTACTTAACTACAAAACTCTGAGTCTAAAATTGAAAACATAATTATTTTGAATTCAAGCTCATTAGCTTATATAGTCATATAGGTCTCAATTCCATTTAGTACCTATACATTTTGGTATCTTTGTTTCTTTAATGACCATAGCCACCACTATCCTATTAGGCAGGATTGGTATTACCACTAAACATCATATGATCACCATTTCTTATGTCTTTGCTAAAGCTGTTATTAAAGCAGGCAAAACTCTCCATACAGGTGTCACTCAATGCAAGACAGAATAATCAATGGATGTCAGAAGGCTTGTGCATAAAACCTTTATCTAGTACTTACTCATCCAATATCCCCAGACTAGTTTCTAGTTTGTGTCTTTCATCAGTGAGGAGCATTGTATCTGAGAGCATTGCACCTAGATCTTAGGATCTAATGCAACCCTCCAGTTGCAACCTTTTATCTCTCCTTACCTACAAAAGTATGTGTCTAAAATTGTAAAACATAATAGTATTTTCATTTCAGACTCATTAGCTTATATAGTCACAGTCTCATAGTTTTGGAGTTAAGTAGAGATAAAAGGTGGATGCTGGAGGATTGCACAGATCTTAAGATCCAGGGGCAGTGCTCTCAGATCCAAGGCTCCTCACTGATGAAAGCCACAAGCTAGAAACTAGTCTGCAGATATCGGATAAGTTGGCACTAGAAAGGACATTTTATGCACAGGCCTTCTGGCATCCATTCATTACTTTGGTGGGACTGAGTGGCACTACTGTATGGAAAGTTTTGAGTGTTTTTTCTCCAACATTTTTTGAAGCCTTATATGCTAAAATAACTATATTACCTGCAAAATCTAAATGATTTAAATAATCTCCATTTACTTTTATTCCTTTAGCTTCCCATTTTAATCCACAAAATACTCTTCACCCACTGCTGTAACTTTGATGATCCAATACTTTAATCACTGAAGAAATGCTTATAGAATCAAATGCATTTTAATAATCTACAAATCTAAAACATAGTGATAACTCATATTCATTGGTCCTTTCTATAAATTCTTTCAATTTTTTGGATATGATCCACTGTACTAAAACCACTTTTAAATCCAGCATGTTTCTTTGGTTAGTTGAAATTGAAAATTCTCTGTAGACGAGTTGCAACTATCTTGGTATAAATTTTGTATAAAAACTGATAAAAGACTGATATGTTTGTAATTTTTAGTATCTTCCTTAACATCTTTTTAAAATATTAATATATTATTCCAATCATCTGATACATGTTTATCATTTAGACATTTGCTATATAACTTTGCTACATTTTTTTTCTATTTCTTCACCTGTTTCTTTTAAGATATTAATTATTGTTCATTATTACCTGGAACTGTTCCCTTCTTCATAAATTTATTTGCATGTCTAACTCTAGGAAATACTCAGTCTTTATAATACTTAATTGAATTCTACCAATTTTATGATATCTCTTATTTAATAATAGTCATATCTTTTTTTTTTTATTGCAAATATATGTTTCATACCAATACCTAAATATTGTTTTACACTTTTGAGACTTACTTAGAAGTTCACCATTATACTTCTTATATGATTATCAACTCTTTTATCACATCATTTTACAATAGTTGAGACATTCAAATCTTTTTAATGCATAATTTTTATATATTTTCGTATTACTTTTTTTCTTCATAAATATTTTTAGTTTCAATAGAAGTTTTATTGGTCAATTGCTACTTTTTTCTATCAGCTGTCTCTGTTCCAGTTTTTAAAAGAGTATCAGTTATTTTCCTATTAATTTCATTCAAACCTGAATCATGTTCAAGATCTGTTAATACTTGAAAACTGGCAAGTTCTAATTTAAATTCATTAGAATGTGTCTGAAGATTAGGAAGATCAACTGTGAATATTGTTTTTATTAATAATTTTACTCTCTTTAGTTTTATCTTAACATGTATCTTATATCTCACTAATCAATGATCACTTCCTGTGTTGAATTTATATATTTTTTTTTGTTTGTCAAAATATAATTCATTTTTGCTGTACCTTTATTTGGATGTTTCATGACCATTTCCATTGAACATTTTTTAAAAAAATTATAATATAAAGTTTTTCTGTTTCTGTACGTTCCACGAGTCTATTACCTCCATCATTTCTATCATCATAACCAAATTTATCTACAGCAGTACTTTTATTTTTCAATTGATTTACTAATTCTAGCATTAAAATCTTCCATAACAACTTTAAAATCTTGTCAAAATCCTTTTGTACATCCATATAAAAGTCTTCTCTTATTTGATCACCATAGGAACTTGTTAGAGCATAAATCTGAATTACCTACATTTGTTATCAACTATTAAGTTGAATAACTAATCTTGCCACTTTATCTGATACATCATCAATCTGCACAATGTTGTTCTTCCACTTTTTATTTATAATGTAATCTACTCCATTTGAACTTCCAATATTTATGCTTTGTAATACAATGCATGTCCATCTTTTAACTCAATTGTCTCTTCACCCTTTTCTTCTAACTTCACAAAGTCCAGTAATGTTTCATTTAATATGAGAAGTTCTTCTTCCAATTTTTGCAAACATCCTTCACTTGAAAGTAATGTGCAGTTGTAAATAGCTAAATGAAAGATCATCATCATATAGCAGTCTGTGTCTGCAATCAGGGACTTCTTAGCACCTCAGTCTTCAGTTACCAACCACTGTCCTGGCTGGCGACTTTACAGCCTCCGGTGAATAAGGGTCATGATTACACACCCGTATATTTGTATATGTATCAACTTTATTTTGTTCGTATGTAATAACTCTACTAGATTTAAAATCCTGGTTGAATATAAACATTTAATTTATGTATATACTCACAGACATTTTGTACCTTTATTAAACTTAACTTCTTTTGTTTTCTGAAAATATTTAATAGTTAGCTTACATTAATCGAAAATATAAAATAAAAAAAGACTGTCAAAAACAATTTTATTATAAGTCAAATTTTTGAAAGCTTTGAATATGTTTTTTATTTTTTTTTCTATAAAATATAATCTTCTGACTATTTTACGTCTTTTTATATCAGTTAGTTATTCATTAAGATATCTTATATATATTTAATTTTAGATTGAATATAATATTCCATCATGTCATCTTTTGTTAAATAAAATTAATTCATAATGCATCATCATCCAACTGCTATTATAGAGATGGCAAGTAAAAACACTAACATTTATGACTATCATTATATATTTATTTACAGTCTGACTCACGTTGGTCATGATAAGATATAATATCAGATTATAGATAGTTTAATACTCATGAATTTCATAGCCATTGTAAATATGATAACAGTCAACCCTAGCTATCAACAATCTCAACCTGTTGTCAAGGCAACTTCCTTTCATGATTACATGTTGACGTTGTTGAGGGTCTACAATTTTTGTTATTATTCTCTAGTTAAATATGATTGTATTTTCTTTATACTATTCAATAACTGGATGGCAATTAGGTTGGCTAAGGTCTGATTATATGAAAGATAAATTGTAAACTTACTTCCAAACTGGAAACAGTATTTGTGAGCATGGATAAGTAAAATTTTATTGTTCGTTAATATTACTTGTAATATACATTTGAATAAAATTGCTAATAGGTTATTTTACATAAAATTTATTTACTTCCCTGCTCAACTTACTTTTGTACCATATAAGAACTTTTTCAGAATATCTATTTCTAATTATCACACAATATAAATTATTCTACAGCTGGCTGATATTTGAATGTAATATAATTGTAAACATGGCGCTAGATAAAAAAATTGCTTATTTACTTATAATTAAGTTTCAGTAAGAATGATGTTTAGTAAATTCTAAGCAATTTCATCGACGTCATTCAGTCAAAAAACATCAAAAAACATCGTAAATAGTAATTTAAAGTGAGAATTCTACTCATGCTCTCCTCAACAGTTCTTCAGATTTGCTCATATAAAAGAATTTGAGTCATAGGAATAAGAGGATCCTTTTTATTCCTGCATAAATACTATATCTTGGATTGAAGAGGAAAGTATTCATTTATTTAACACTCTCAAAAGGCGCGTGCTCAATTAGCTTGAAAGGCTGATATTGGAATGTAGTGATCATTATTGAAAATATAATAAACTAAAAATGAAATATATTAATTAATTCTTAAATACAATTGATTATTTTCTGTAATATTCAGTTATATTTAGTAGCACAGAGATCGTATGTAATTTAAACAGAATGGATTTACACCCTAAGCACATTCACTACAATGTTGTTGTAATAGCTCAACGATGTCTTGTTGAGACATTGCACACAATTAGTATTTTTTAATATTCATTTTTAAAGTTTTCAGTATTCCTTCTAATTATCTTTGTCCTTTACCTATTGAGATATTTTTCATCTTATCTTTTATAATAATATCTTTCTTTATCATTTTAATATAGTTTATCGTTTGCATATTCTGTACATAATTCAATTTTGTAGTGCTGATTTTGTATTTTCTCATAATATTTTTTTTCAATGTATTCTTTCTTTATAATTTTAATATATTTTGTCTCTTGTATTTTCTGCATAAAATTCATTTACACAATGTTGATTTTGTAACTCTTCTCATTATATTTTTTTTGCAGTTTTTTCTGAATGAATTAGATAAAACACATTGTAGTAATTATTATTTATTTTATAATGTATGCTTATTTTATTTCAAATGTTCTCTTTATTTTTAGCATTTATCTAAAGATCCATTATTTTCCCATTCTTACTTTATATCTGGCAATTTTTCTTTATTCAGTTTTTTATATACTTTTTTTTTCTCAGTTTTTTATATACTTTAACTGAGTATGTATCAAAAACTATTTCTTAATTTTATCAATATGTATTTTGTCATTTATTTCATTATTTATGCATTTATTATTTAAAATTTTTTTATATCTTTTTCTTTGTAATATATTTTTGCATAATTTTTTGACTTCTAATTTTTATATATATGTTTTCTGTATTGAATGTCAATCTGTCATTTTGAAACTTTTTAAGACTATTATTTTTTGAAATTATGATTCATACAAGCTAGAATTAAATATTTTTATTTTTTATTTATTTTATGAAACTGTTTTATAAGTCTTTTTTCATCCTTTTTTTTTTTTTTTTTTAAACTATGTCAAATATTTTATTTTTTTTTCTCTTTCTTTATTGTAAATCTAATATTATATTCATTATTAGATAATCAAAAATTAATGAAATCCATTATGCTGTTCTTTTATATAAACGATAATAAATATTAAAAATCATTTACAACAGCTACATAAATATATAATTAATAATAGTTATACATATAAACCTTTTTCGGCACATGGTTTCATTCCTTTTCAAATGTTATTCATCTATTTTGACCTTAACCAATTATTGCAGACAGAACACCATCTAGTGTTCTACAATGGAGATGAAATAACAATATAATGAAATTAACCTTCATATAGAGATATAATATAATTCAAAAGAATTGACTATACAACATAATACAATGAATAAATAATACGTACATTATGCAACTTTCTGTACTATTTATATGATTTCCCATTCATTTCTATATATAAAGAAAATATAAAGATATATAATGTATATATTATTTATTCTTTTTATTATTATATAGTCAATTCTTTGAAGTTATATTGAATATCGATATGAAAGTTTGTTTTCTTTTTTTATTGTTGTTATTTTACTTCCATTATAGAACACTAGAAGGTATTGTATCTGCAATAATTGTTTAAAATTAAAATAGATGATTAATATTGGGAGAGGGCATGAAATAATTATTATAAATATATTTATAGCTATGGTGTATGAACCCCCCAGGTTGTATATAAGATTACCTGCCCTCAAACTGGCTGTAGAACAACATATTATGGTAAAACTCAGGCTACAGTAAACAATAGAGTAGCCCAATATATATATATATATATATATATATATATATATATCAATCTGCTATATATATATATATATATATATATATATATATACAGCAGATTGATAAACAAAAATGAAGGCAATTCAACATTTGCAGAATGCTAAAAAACATTTAATCATAAATTTGAAACTTCTAGCACCGAAATTGTTTGCAAAGAAAGAAATGACAGCAAAAGAAAAATAAAAGCATATTTCATCTTGAACGATCCAAACACCATCAATCAAAGGGGTGCCTGCTTTACAATATTGAAAAAATAGACAGAATAAGGATTTTCATAAATTTGCATTCATTACGTTTACACATAATAATGGCTCTGAATATGGAGTAAACATACTCCGAAAGTGCTAAGCTAAACATTGTTATTTGTGAAATTTTTATTAACTTCACCTATATATGTTTAAGCATTTTATAAGTATAATTATTATTTAATGTGCAAATTATTCTACTAATCCCTATTACAATTATCAACATATTTAATATTTTCTATTTTTTAAATATATTTATTATTTTTTGTTCTATTGTCACTAAATGAATAGCCTATAATCCATACCTGTGTTATATTCATAACTCCTGTTTATGTTTAATATATAAAACATCACTTCTTTGTAATAATTAATTCAAAGATTATCATATCATTTCTTACCTGGATATAACTTTAAACTTAGTCAAAGAATAATGTTTTTTTTTTTTTAATTAAACATAACCATATAATATCAATAATCCAAATTCAACCTTTTTTCATGTGGATTATTATTTTTTAATTATACTTAAAACTTACATTTTTCTATACATTTTTGAAATATATGAAGTTTTTTTTTTTAAAAAGGTAAATGATTCACAAGTGCATTTTATCAGTTTAATAAATTAGTAGTAGTAATCATTAGTGTACATATCTAATGTTAATAATATCAAAGATCTGAAGGTAAGAAGTTTCATATATAAAATTATAATATCGTAATGAACACAAATATAAGAAATTATGATTAGAAAAAAATGATATTAGAAGTCATTAACGATTTTCACATATCTTTAAGCATATATTTCAAGTATTCTAATAATTTTGATATGTCCATAAATAAATCTTGGCTAGTAAAGACATAATATTGAGAATATATACATTTACTCACAGATCAAGTAACTCTGAACACCTTACTACAACAATTCAAAAAACGGATTTAAAAAAAAATATTATCAAGCTCGCAAACAACACTCCATCTGACCAATGAATTATCATTAATACACGGAAATGGGGCTTCTTGCAAGTTTATTAATTAATCTCTTAAAATCTTACTTATGAATTGTTGTACTAATTTTTTCAGAGTTAGTTGTTTCATGAATAAGTTTATATTTCAAGAATGTGTGTCAGAATTGAAGTTTTAAGTATTGTGTCTTATATATTCATAGTGCATGTGTGAGAGATAGTTTTAAATCTATTTAAATTACACACTCGCATATATCAGAATGCATATTTTTATTTCAAATTATTTATTGCTTTAAATATACTGATTATCATACATGAATATTTTTTCATCCATATTATTTTATTATTTGCTAAATCTTTAACATGTATTGATCAGTCATCATCCGTCCATATTAAAAGACAAGAAGAAATCATATATAATTAAATATTGCATAACAGTATAAATAAAAGACGTATATAGCACATTTCTATGCAATAATGATTACTGAAGGTTTGTGATGATAATTGTATTTATTGTTTGGACTATTTCCTCATCTAATATGAGTATTGAATGTCTTTATAAAAATGTAACTTTATTTAAATATTCCAAATACATTCAACTATTAGTAATAGCTCATTAAACAGATTAGTATATGCACGATGTTTCAAGAGGTATTATTTTACCCTTTTTTTTTAGGAATTGCTGGTCTGATCAGTGACAGTACTAGCATGAGGATTGAACCTGGACCCTTAGATTTTGAGTATTGGATTTTAAGGTAACACTCAGGATGGCTCAATTGGTTCAAGTGTTACCTTAAAATTCTATACTCAAAAATCTAAGGGTCCAGGTTCGATCACCATACTAGTACTGTCACTGGTCAGCCCAGCAACACCTATAATTACTAACAGTTGAATGTATTTGGAATATTTAAGTAAAGTTAAATTTTTCTAAAAGATATTCAACACTCATATTAGATGATGGAAATAGTCCAAACAATAAATACAAATAATGATTACTTTTATATAATTATATTATTAGATCATGAATTTCCTATATATGTTGCTGATATTTTTAATAAAATTATATATATATATATATATATGTACATGTATATAATTTTTTTTTATAATTAATAATTGAGGAACAGCTCTTGCCCTCAGCAACAGTGCATAACAAAATCATTACTACCTATTTATAAGAAGCAAACTATTAAGTCTGTAGAAAATTTAAAAAATAAAAAAATGAGAAAATGATAGATATTTTGACAAATAAATCTTAAAAATAAATGTTGGAAATTTGATATCAAACAATAAACAGTTGACGTATTTCGACCAATTATAGATGTTCAATATTATTTCACAGTATTGAAATAATATAACAATGTTCTAATATCTCAAAAGTGTTAGTGAGGCATTACCCACTATCAATGCAATATTTAGTAAACTAGAAGACTTAAACTTTATATTTAATTAAGCACATTTAATAATCATTAAATATGCAATATAATTTTGTTTAGTGGAGGCCTCAGGAGACAAAAGATTCCTGGATTAGTTCTCAGCTGAGAAATGAAAGAGGAAAAACAATCTCTGTTTGGTCAATCGAATTTATTGTCATACTCAAGCTGCCATTTCTGAGTAATTAAATAAATATACAATTTTTTATTTATTTAATTAATTAATTTTGCAAAATCAGATATTTTAATGGGCATTTCAGATACATGTTGGACTGTGTGATGTAAAAGCAAAGTTTTGATTTGTTATGCATTTATTGGAAAGGTCATGATTACTCATCAATTATTTAAATATTTGTTCATCACATGAGATCAGATCTTCTCCTTATATACGTACACACACTAGCATATGCAGTGGTCTAATTGGGACTAAAGGTGATTAACAGAATCCAGTAGTTTTGAAATTTTTAACTTACCAAATTTGTACAAAACAAAATATAATAATGTAAGATTAATACATCTATGTTGAGTAATATGAAATATTATAAAAAGTAATTTATTTAAGAGATGTTGGTAAACAGTAGTTAATTTATTTCGAATAATTATTATTTAAGCATTAGAATCAATAGACAGGGTTGCAACAATCTGGCCACTCTATCATGGCACCGGTCAATAAACAGAACATTTTAAATGAAGTTAAGTCTTTAAAAATTTTAAATAAAATGATAAAGTTTTATCTAGCTATTTTTATTATAAGAGAGGGGTCAGACTGACCTTAGATCAACATGGGTGTGACAAGAATCTCGCCTCATGGTGGCCTTTGAGCATTCCATCATCAGATTTTCAATTGGATGGACGGTTGAAGAGTTGGAGTGTGGAGTAGATTGAAGCCTGTCCATTAAAGTATGAGGTTTGGCTATCTTTATATTTATCTGAGCACTTATAGTCTATATGTGCTGAGATGGTAATCTGGACCAACTTATGATTGCTGGTTTAGCATGAAATACTTGTATTGGTGATTATTTATCTTTTCAACATATATGTGTTCAAGTGTATCAGTGTTATGAGATAGTGTGGAGAGAAGTGGGTCGTGTGAAAGTCTGTGCTCATATACCCTATATATTACATATATAGACACAGGCATATAATAAGCCTATGTGTTTCAGTTATTATAAGATTTTTGTAAATACAAAAAATAATACAAATTTTAAAACTATTACTGTCATTTTAGTTTAACTTTAAATGAGAAAACATTTTTTCCCATCTTGATGAAGTTAAAATTTTCCGAAAATGGGAAATAGGGAAGGGGATTTCTTTTTTTTTTTCCAGATATTATCAAATGCACTTTTATTTATTACAAACTTACTAATCAACTTTTTTGTTTTGTTTACAAATAACCATTATTATATTTTTTGATAAATATATTAAGTAATTCTAAATGTTTACTTCTCTTGTCATCACATAATGTAATTTTCATAAACTCGTTATAATGAAGTATTATGAAAATATAACAATTGAAATTCAAAAGTTTTATAATCCACTAAGCATGCTTTTGACAGATTACTCCCAGGATCATAGTGCTATTTAAAGTTTAGCTGTTAGAACTATGTTTATATTGTAACAATGTGTGTATATACACATTGCGTAAGTGTGTGTATATATACTAGTCACATGATTTTTTAAAAATAAAATAGGAAACTAAAATTATATTTTAATATTTAATAAGTTTGAAGAAAAAGAAAGTTGAAATAAAATGAAAAGTAGAAATATTGGGAAATGGGTTAAAATATTAATTATAACTATCTTTTCTTTTTTTGTATTTTATTTTATCATATAATTATTTCAAAAGTACTTTTGATTAAAAACACTTTTAATTAAAGGTTTATAATTAATTGAAAATTTTTTGCACAGTATGTAATTAAGTTCTGGAGATCAAATGTCAAATGCAAGTTTTAATTTTTGTATTTAAATTTATTAATATAAATACTTCATAGAACAATCATATCCAGGTATTTACTAGGACAAATTGCAAGCAGATTCTAAAGAACCATTATTAAATAAACGATGTTTCCCTTTTTGTATAACATTGCCAGTCTATTTTGCCAGATATGAAAGGGTAAATGCATTCAGAAGTTTATTTAAAAATGGTTTTTTAGAATCTGCTTACAATTTTGCTTAGAAATTTATTTGAACATGATTGTTCTGTGAATTATTTTTGTTTCTAAATGTTGCATATTTTATCAGAAGTAAAAATCATTTATGTATGATTAAAATTATTAGTATTTAAATTTATCAAATATGCTTTTAATATTTCTGTCTTTAATGTTGATTCTTCATTAATACATTTTAGAAATCCAAACAATTTTCTCTATAAAGAATCAATTATGCAACATTTATTGATAGGCTTCTTCATTTTGAAATTAACTATTGTTTTAATGTATATACACATACATTATTTGCAGGATGTCAAGAAAGTTGTTATTTTTTCACATTCTCATCCATATAAAAATTGTTTTTTTTTGTGTGTTAAAATTTATATAAAAACTTGGATTTGAAGTAAATGAGGACCTCTTTTTACATTAACAAACAACTCGAAACATAAGAGCTATTTTGGTTGATCAAAACTTATTTAGACTCAGGGATTGTCAATTAATAGTAATTGGTAATTTATTATAAGCATCAAAAGCTGAAAGTTATCTCTGTTTACATGGATATAATATTTCTATTTATTATAATAATAATCTATGGAAACATTGAATTCAATATATATTTATATTATTTATAATGTACATATGAATCAAAGAGAAGATTGAGTGTTAACTATATGTCATATGATAACTTTAATAAAAAAATAAATAAATAAATAGTGATGGTGCACTATGCTGGAAAGATCAATTTATTTAAAATTAGCACGAAACACTACTTTCAACCAGGTCGGTCATATTTTTAGAACTAATATAGGATTATATTAATAAAATGTATAAGTTAAATTATTTAAATATATCATTTGCATAGCAATGCAATGCACACGTTTTTCTTGTGCTGATGTTATTTGCCATAAATGACACCTATTTATATTTTCTTTTTTGAGCATTGAATTTAGCACAAACAACTTCAATATTAATTGTGGTCAGACTTAATTTCATGTTTCAAAAATAGAGGCTTAATATTGGAGTCTGTTCAAGCATGTTTGTGTATATATATATATATATTTGTACTGGGCTGATCTTATAGTGCAGTTGGCACAAGACTCACCATAGTAAATTGCATTACATGTTGGTTCATTGCATTTAATTTTATAAACTATTTGGAGAGCTTGACCTGGAGGTAAATTGTCTTTAGTGTTATTTAACATTTGATTATGATTAAGTCTAAAACTAATATTGAATTTATTTGAACAGATTGATTTTATATTTTTAGACATGGTATAAAAGGAAAGTGAATACATGTATTATATTCTTGGCATTAAAAGATGAATAGAGTTATTTAAGAGTTTTATTTAATATATTAATATTACACCATGAAATGGCCAAGTCTTTTATATAATCTTCAATATTGTCTTTTCTGTCTGCTTCAAACTTACATAATTTATAGTTTCTATACAAAAGACATTTAAAGTCAGTTAATTTATGTGAAACTGGAGTATATGAATGAAGATGAATTATAGCACAAATGTTGATGAGTTTTATAATTTTTTAATTAATTTGTGCATTTGAATGTTGGGCATACATATCTAAAATCATTACATCATTTGATGTATCTTCATTTTCTATGGTCTAAATTAAGGAAGATAATTGACTTAACTCATACTGCATATCAATAATGTTTTTTTTCAGCATAGATAAGAACATTGTCTATGTAGCATATATACAAAAGTGATGTTGCTGTAGTGAACTTTTTTTGAATGACTGCTAATTCAAATTTATTTAATAGTATACTACAAATTATTCCACTTAGAGGTAGTCCCCTAAGCTTACCATGTTCCATTGTATAAAACTTTCTAGTGAAAAGGGCTGTAATATTCCCATCCATCTATTTAAGTGTATTAATAATAAAATTTATTTTGTGTTTATTGAAATTTAAATTAATTAAAATGTCATGCATTATACTAATTGATAGCGGGCATGTTACTGAACCATAAAGTTCCATTACATCTAATGAGGCAAGTTTATTGCACAACTTTTAAATTTACAAATATATAATCCCAATAATAAATTTGCCTCATTAGATGTTATGGAACTTTAAGGTTATTGTGCCTGGTATCTATTAGTATAATTCATGATATTTTAATTAATTTAAATTTCAATAAGCACAAAAGAAATGATATTGTTAATTCTATTAAATGGATGAATGGGGATATTATGGCCCTTTTGAACAGAAAGTTTTATACAATGGAACATGGTTGGCCTTTGGGCTTAGCTCTAAGTGGAATAATTTTTAGTATAGTATTAAACAAATTTTAATTATTAGTCATTCCAAAAAATTTTGCTACAGCAACATCACCTTTGTATATATGCTACATAGACATATCTATCCTGAAGAAAAAAACCATTATTGATATACAGGAAGAGTTAAGTCCATTATCTTCTTTAATTTGGACTGTAGAAAATGAAGATACTTCAAATGATATAATGTTTTTAGATATGTATGCCGAACATTCAAGTGCCCAAATTAATTAAAAAATTATAAAATCCATCAACATTTGTGGTATAATTCATCTGCATTCATATACCCCAGTTTCACATAAATTAACTGACTTTAAATGTCTTTTATATAGAAACTATAAATTGTGCAAGTTTGAAGCAGACAGATAAGACAATATTGAAAATTATATAAAAGATGTAATCAGTTCAGGATATAATATTAATATATTAAATGAATCTCTTAAATTACTCTATTCATCTTTAAATGCCAAGAACATTGATAACAATATTAATACATGTATTCACCTTACTTTTATACTGTGTATATTTAAAAAGATCAAATCAATCTGCTCAAACGATTCAATATTAGTTTTAGAACATTACCTAATCTTACTCATGTTGAATAAAATTAAAGACAAATTACCTCCAGATCAAGCTCTCCAAATAATTTATAAAATTAAATGCAATGAACTAACATATAATGTAATTAACTATGGTTTGTCTCATGCCAACTGTGCTGCAAGATTAATGCAGCACACACTTGTATACAAACACACTAAAACAGACCCCAAAATTAAGTATATTTTTGAAACATGAAATAGTGTCGACACAATTTCAGTCCACTTAATATTAAAGTTGTTGAACATGGTTATCAAAAAAGAAAAATATAAAGAGGCATGGGTTATTGCAAATAACATAAACACAATAAATATAAGAGTCTTGCATTCCATTATCACATAAATGGTATATTTAAATTATTTAATTTATAAATTCTATTTATATAAACATATATTAGTTCTACATATATAACTGACCTTGTCAAAAACAGTTTAAGCTTTAATTTTAAATAAATTCATCTTTCCAGTATAATGTACCATCATTATTTATTTTGTTATATTTAAATTAAGGAAAAAATAAATATTATTGAGTTTTAACAAAAAAAAAAAAAAAAGTTCTTGAATGACAATAGGAAATTTATTATATTGTATTAAATAAGTTATTTGGGGCATGGAAAAGATGCTATTTAAACTTAGCAAATATCTTTGCTTTATTGTTACAGCACCAGCAGTATAACTCTATGCTGCATTAACTTGTGAATGCAACTTCATAATTGCTTCAATAGAAGAAAAAAAGCTTAAGCTGCTAATAGCATCTTTAAACTACTACAAAACCTTAATGATAAATAATAGCATAACTTTAATACTACATGGATTTGATTCAATTAGTTGCTATCATCAAAGATCAGACAGTGCAAGAATATTATTAGAGCACATCATTTTGAAAATAAGTTACATAATTTTGAATGATAATCGAGAATAAACAAATACTTGATTTTGTCTTTTTTAAAAAATTAAAATATATTGATGAAACTATAAAATATAAATATGAATATGTTTTATAAAAATATTTAGTCATTAAATGAAATCAACACTTTTCTCACATACGTGGGCCCCTCACCAGTGATGTAAGGTTATTTTTTTATTCCCAAAACAATTCAAGTTAATTAGCTGATAGAATGCTGTAATTATTGATAGCAATTAAAAGTTGAAAATATAAGTAGAAGTTCTGAAGAAGATTGCTGGGGCAATCAAAACTGTCAATAGTGGATTGTAAAAAGCATTGTAAAAAGTAATAAAGAACATAAATGATATTAATATTATATCTATAATTGTAATTATAAATTTATTTAAATGCACATTGATTACATAAGTAATATTTACTAAGGCTGTAAACCTTAAGAATATGCGCATGAAAATGCGAAGGTAGAGACCTCTACAGGTCTTAACCACAAGCTTATGCTTTGGAAGAAAAGAGATGAACTCTTCTTAACTTCAACCTACTTTCTATATGAATAGGTGAAGCTGAAGCAGTTAGATCTGAGAGGGTGAAGATATTCAATATTTCACTGATTAAGTCCGCAATTCCTATTACACATTAGTATTCGCGAAGTCTTTTGATTTACAATGAGTCAATGGAAAGATCTTATGGTTAGAAATCTATTATGATAATTTAAAGTTGTAATTTTCATGCGCATATTCTTAAGGTTTACAACCTTAGTAAATATTACTTATGTAATTAATGTGTGTTTAAATAAATTTATAATTACAACTTTAAATTATCGTAATAGATTTCTAACCATAAGATCTTTCCATTGACTCTTTGTAAATTGAAATATTTTGCTGAGTACTAATGTGTAATAGGAATTGTGGACTTAATCAGTGAAGTATTGAATATCTTTCTGCTCTCAGATCTAACTGCTTCAGCTTCACCTATTCGTATAGAAATTAGGTTGAAGTAAAGAAGGGTTCCCCCCTTTTCTTCCAAAGCGTAAGCTTGTGGTTAAGACCTGTAGAGGTCCCTACCTTCGCATTTTCATGGGCATATTCTTAAGATTTACAGCCTTAGTAAATATTACTTATATCTATAATTATATAATATTATTTGATGATTGATCATTGTTATAAGATAGCCAGACATTGCCACCTCCTAATGAAATTTTCCCAGTCTTTATATTTGAACCTTTATCATTAATTATTTTTTACATGCACATTAATATATATATATATATACTTAAATAAATAGATTTACAAAAATGTTTGGGTGTCCACCCAAATTGTTTACTATTCACACATATATAAAAAAATTAAAAAAAAAGAGACATAACAAAATAGATTTTTATCTCTGATACATATGGCTTTACTGGTTTGTCTATATATTTATCCATACATATATATATATATTGTGAAAGAAAGAAATTTTTAGCTCTTTTACCTGAGGCTGTGTAGAAGACAGTCTAGTGTTATTTGAAATAGCACAGTTCTTTTTTTCAGGAAATTATTTTTCTTTTCTAGCTAAATGTCTTGTAAAGAAAGAATAATAGTAATTTGATAAACTAAAACTTATCAAAATAAGTCAGAATTCAAACTGCCTTAAAAAATAGCAATCTATCAAAATGTCATTACATTTTTTTTAAAAAGTTTGAATTTTGTCTCACGTCACTTTTTATAAATATATCCTTTCTCATAAAAAACTTTCCCTTTTTAGTTTTTTTTTGCATAATTGTCATTTCTAACATCTACCCATTTTTCAATATTTATAGAAATGATTTATAATGTAAACAAAGTATTGTATCCTCTATTAAAGATAATTCAACTTGCCTTTATTTTTTTCCACAAATATGAATTGAGAGAGCTTATTCTTTTTGAAAATAGTCTTTGGTCTTTTTATTTTTACTAAGATTGAATGCTTTAGATAACACAGCTTAAACAAATTTAATTGCATTTATATTTTTCCGTTTCTAAGTCTCTATTACGCATTAAACTTAAAGACAGATTAAATAGTGTAAACTTAATGCAAAAGATTTTTTAATCTCAGTAAAAAAATGTTTATATTTGTTTTAAATAGTTTTATAAATTTATTATCAAAAAATAAATAAATTAAAAAAAGTGTGTATAATGTTCTGATAGTATAATAAGTATTTGGTTTGTTAGCTCAAAAAGATTGATTTCCTATCACATTTTAACAATTGTATATGATATTACATTTGTCTGAAAGTTTGTGATGATGACATCTCTTTTCATCATCCAATATTAATTGTTATACGTTTTTCAGTCACGTTGTTTAAACTTTTCAACTATCGACAATAACACAGATTAGAATGTAAAACAATGGTACTTGTGAGGTTCAAGTAAACCAAAATGGCACCTTATATTTTTGAAAATGTACAGTTTTGAGTGTCTATAATCTTTGAAGATGTGTTAGTTGTTAAATTAAAATAAAATTAATAAATCGATTGTTAAATTTTAAAAAAAGGAATAAAATCTATAAATTGTATTAAAAAGCTTTATTTCAATTTTTTAAATTTTACTTAACATTGTAATGTGGGAAGCATTGAGATGCTCTTAATATTTTTGTACTTTGGTTCAATTCAGCATGTTATTTTTTGTCAGCAAATGTTTTGATAAATTGTCATAATGATAAAAATTTGTAATCTTTCTGTCACAGAATGTGATGCAGTGAAGTATTTCCCAAGGTATGTGATCCTGCTCTATAGAAAAGTGTGCATTAATGATCATTATTGCATAACACTAACATGAATAAAGTGTAAATAGTATTCTAAAGAAAAATCAAGTCAGATGTCACATGACCTGATTTAATAAGCTTGTATTTACAAATATTATGGATGTCTGAAAATTTCAGATTTTCTACCTAATAGTTATACATTAGATAAAGTGCTGGGCTTGTCCTTGTATTTTTAATCTAATGCTTGAATATTCTGGCACCTCACTGATGACACAGTAGCAGAAACTGATCTGGAATTGGGAATATTCTGCAAAGCTTGTTAAGAGCTTATTTTGCAAGCTCTATATATAACATTTGTAAATACAAGCTTATTAAATTAGATAATGTGACATCTGACTTGATTTTTTTGTAATTTTATTTTTTGTTATTAAGGCTTTGGCAATTTTATATTGCTAAAGCTATGAATTTATGGTGTATCTGAACTTAGTTCAGTCCCAAATGGCTATTCAAGTTAGAAAGCTGGATTGGAAGACATGGATGCCTGAAAATGTCAGATTTTCTATGTAATAGTTATAGATTAGTTAAAGTGCTGGGCTTGTCCTGGTATTTTTAATCTAATGCTTGAATATCATCACATCTCACTGATAATGCCAGTAGCAGAAACTGTTCTGGGGTTGAGGATATTCTGCAAAGCTTGTTAAGAGCTTATTTTGCAAGCTCTCTCTATATAAAATGTGTAAATATGGTATGCATATATATTTTTCATTTCTTTTAACAAGTTAATCTAGAAAAAAGAAAATAATGTATAAATATGGTAATTAATTTTTCCACAGTGATTTATTTTTTTTAAAATAACTGTAATAAAATTTAATTATTAAATGTGATGTTTCCTAGCAGGCATTTTTTTTTGCAAACATTTTCGGGGAGCCCCAATTGTAGATTTATCAAAAATATGGGCTGTCATCTTGGTTTACTCAAAAACTCACTGGTACAAAAACACTTAAGTATATTGCTTTTTTTCCAGGTACTTGTTAGCATAGCATACAATCCATTTATCTTTAGATATTTTATTTAAGATGATGCTCTAACCCAATGGCTTTCAACCTTCCTAATGCTGCGACTCTTTATACAGTTCCTTATGTTGTGGTGACCTCCAACCTGTAATTTTGCTACTGTTATGAATCAAAAATATGTTTTTTCAATGGTTAGGAAACTCCTGTGAAAGGGTTGTTCAACCCTCAAAGGGGTCATGACTGACAAGTTGAGAACTGCTGCTCTAACCAGTTAGGTTATTTTATTTATCTTAGTTGTGTGTGTATTGATTAAATTGTGTAAATAATAAATGAAGTTACATGTGTGTATGCATAACTGGCCAATAAAATACATTAATAAATTTCTCTAGAATTATGAAAATGCATAATAAGCAAAGTTATGAAATTACCAAAATAACCAGTGTATGCTGATTTGCATGGAGATAAAAATGAAACTTTTTATGCAAAGTACATTTACAAAGAAAATGAACTATCTAAAATGTTAACAGATCATCAAGAACATAGCTAAAGAGCACTTCAGTGCTAAATGTAATGCAAACAGTAAGATGTTTGCAAACTCAGCAGTCCATGAACAATGAAATATACCGAAGAGATCATTGTGGTGTAAAGTTAATGAAGAAGAATTAACAAAGGAAAATAAAATATTATATGAGAAATGCAATGTTGTAGTTCAGTTATTAAGAACTGTGCAGTTATAATTAAGATTGAGTTAATTATTTGAAATTTGATAAGCAAGCCACTAGTTGAAAGCCTAATAAGCTACTAATATATATTTTGAATAATAAACTCATTAAATTTAAAACTTTTTTTATGTATTATTCCCAAAATAGTATAATGAGTGTATAGCTGACTCTTAGATGAAATCCTGCATTGTACACATCAAGATGATTAGAGTTTTGCTTTAAATTCAGTATTCCTCAGTCTAAAAGTCTCTGGTTAGACCATGCTAATAATGTGACCAGACAGCTTAGCACCCCTTAAAGAAGAGAATGTTGTATTGTTTTTATCACTTGAATGGGCAAAAAGTGTGAAAAAGTTTGCATTTTTTTAGGATCATTAATAATTCAAAATAGATAAGATTAAGCACAGACAATTTATTGCATATTGAATATTTTATAATCTGCAGAGAATTTGCATATAATTAGCTATTATTATTGAAAATATATTTCACACAATTCTTAATTAAATTTTTTATATATGATTGCAAGTTATACATTGGCATGTATTGTAGAAGGTGCCAATCTCCAGGTTAACTTGTATTTTATTTGTGCAGGAGAGTACTGACTTTATGAGCATAAATGGTCAAGGCTTTTCATTTAAAAATTATAGTAATAACTGCTTGTCATATCAGGTTATATGCATATATTCTTTTTTTGTTTTATATATGTGAGTAATTGTGTTCATGTACACATTTGACCATTGTTAATTTATTATTATACTGATGTTTCATCATGAATCTCACCAATCATCATTTAGTGGTAGAATTCACTGGAGAATGTAGCAGAGGCTATCTGAAAATAATACTTTTTTGAAATTGGTGCAACTTGTTTGAATGACCTCTACTAATATAACCCATGGATCATTAAGCCTTCAAGAGTTGACTATATTGATGCAATAGTGCCTAGGGTCAAAATCAATCACATTACAATTGAAAAATAAATCTATTTTCACTTTTTAATTTCAATATGTCAATTCAAATGAATCTCGTAATGTTTCAGCTAATTTTGTTTCATCCTTATAGGTATCATTGTTTAATCCATGATTTATATAAGAATTTGGAAAGCAGATGAAAATAGATTCATTTTTTCATTACAATATTATTGAGTTAATGTTAGAAAGTAATGCATTAATTTAACCAGTGTTTGGAAATTTCTCACTCCAGGTGTTGATATTTTTATCAGCATTATAATATATTCTTTATTTATGTATCCTTCACACATTCTCAGATTTAAAATCAGATCATTGCCAAGTTTCTAATATTCCATTTTCACAAAAACATTTTTTTTGTAAACATTTATGTAGGATGAAAAAATCCGTTTCTTAATGCACAATATGAGTTTGAATTAATTATTATTTTTTATCTGTGCAAGAATTATTTATTGCACATGCAAATAACATACAACAAAATTTTAATCCATTCTTTAAGGCATTTGGTAAAATAAATGATACATACATTAAAATATCTGGTATTATGAATTATTGACTACTATATTTATGATGCACACGTCCAGAGTGCATTTATACAGTGAACACATCCATTTTACCATTCTGTTCTTTTCATTGATCAGACTTCATTTCTGTATATCTTTTTAAATCTTATATTATTTAGCATCTTTTCTTATTGTTTTTATTATTCCTTTCAAAACATCCTTCATTAAATTATTTCTTCTTCTTAGTATATGACCAATCTAGTTTCTCTTTTTATCTACAATTTTTTCAATCAATTTTCTTTTTTTATTCCCTCTTTTCAATATGTTTTCATATCATTTTAGTCTTCCAACTAACTTTATCCATTCTTCTGCATGTTCATATAGCAAAGGTCTCCAATTTGTACCTTATTTTGTACTCATCCACATTCTACAACTATTTTGTCACACATATCACTTAATTAAACTTTTCCTTACTTCTCTCTTCAAAAGGCATTTTTTTTCCTCTTAATAAATACCTCTTTGCTAATGCTCTTCTTATTTTTTCATCTTCACTTCTTTCATCTTCGCTCAACCAACTATGCAAATTATTTAAATGCATTTGTCTGTTGAACTATTTTATTAATTTTAACTATGCCTCTCTGTCAATGCTCTTTTTTGACTTTAGCTTTATTTCTTTCATGCTCACCCCAATCTACTATCCAAATTATCTAAATCTATTTATCTGTTGAAATATCTTATCATTAATATTAATTTATATTTTTTGTATTCCTTTCTATTTATAAACACTTGATATTCTCAATATCAATCATCATTCTTTAATCCATAAATTTTTCCTCCAATTTATTCATCATATTCTGGATATTCTTGTCATTCTCTACAAGAGACATATCATCTGCAGATTTTACTGATGTTACTATTATATCACCAATATTAGCTCTTTCTCAATCTAAATATTTATGTACCATCCAAACAAATACTAAAAAGCATAGATTTAATGCAACATTCTTATCTAAATCCTCTTTCTAAACTCTCTTCTTCAGTTTTATTATTTTTCAATCTAATTCTTATTATTTGGTTAGAATACATATTCTACATCAGTCTCGTCTATTTCCAATTTACTTCTTTATTTTTCAAGATAATTATAAGTTTATTCCAGATTATTTTATCAAATGCTTTTCCATATTGACAAAACATAGAGAAATTCCCTTTTCTTTTTCAGTAGATCTCTGTAGTTGTACTAACAACATCCATAGCATCTCTTGAACTTTGCATCTCTGAAAAACAATTGGTCTCTAATGTAATATTCTACCTTATTATAAATTCTTCAAGTTAGAACATAAATGGAGACTATAGAAAATGAAATGTAAATGCAGCTTCATTTAAGCTGTGTTAATAAAGTATTCAGTAGGGTTTCTCAAATGGGATGACATGATCCTGGGAAAATGGGATCATGGGGGTAAAAATTATCCTGCTTTTCTGGGATAATAAATCAAATTTCCAGGGAATCGGTCTAGTTCTCATTAAGATTTTTTTCACTTTTTTTAAAGATATTGAAAATATTTATACTTGAAATTTTAATATATATATTTGCTTTACTTTTTTGGTCATAGTAATGAATTTTTTTTCAAAATTAAAAAAATGCAATACATATGCCACCGATAAAGAATTTACCATATAAATTCAAATATATTGAATTATAGTTATCTGTTATCTATAATTATAATGTACAAACTTTTCGGTATAAACCTATTGTTATGAAACTCATTTTCCAGTCTGAAATGATTTTTAATACAAATTTGTAAACAAAAATGTTGTGCAATATTAGGAAATTTGACTTTATTAAATTCAAACTCAAAGAATTTTCTTACTTGTAGTTATTTTTGGTGAATACATGTACTTTATTTTATTATTTTGATTATTACTGGGGGTAATTTAGTATAAACAAAACATAAGTATATAAAGAAGTGCTTAAGTAACATTTAAAAATAATATTTTTAATTCTTAAAGAAAAAATTTTAACATTAGAAAAATTGTTTAAAGAACAAAAAATATTTTTTAAGCACATTTTGAAAGTCGAATTGTGGAAGTAAGATAATTTTTTTTTTAATATGGTTTAGAATTTTAATCTATTTTTTTATTGTTATTATATCAGATATTACATTAGCCCTATAATGTGAACTGGAAATACATTTAAGGCATGGCAGTATTTTACAAGAGACAACTAAACAGAATCTGCCACTTGCAATAAGTGCCACACAACTATAATGTGTAAAGGATTTTCAACAAGTGGACTTCTTCATCATTTAAAAAATGTTCACAAGGATGTGGAAATTGAAGTAAATAAAAAAAGACCAAATGAAGACACAGATTTGGAAGTTAGAACTTTTCAATATAAAATTATATTATCTATAAAAGAGGAGGAATCTATACAAGAAATTGTTTTACAATTGTAAGCTGTTGATGGGTTTTCTATTAATGCTATCACAAAATTGGAATATATAAGAAAAACTTTGCCTGATAAAAGTATGATATTACCAAAAACTCTGTGCAAGTTATGAATATGGTAAAAGCTAAAATCATTTGGCAAAATAATATATAGTTAAAGAAATGATCATACAAATTATAGGTGGTTCAAGATTTTCTGTTTTGTTGGATGAGTATACATCTTTAAAAAATCATCACTATATGATTTTAAATGTGCATTCATCAACTAAGTTTTGAAACTTGAGTATGATTCACATAGTTGGGACCCTTCCTGCAGAAAAAATGATATGGTTGAAAGTAAATTGTCAGATTTTATCTACAAAGAAGCATATAATTTCTTGTGTGACTGACGATGCATCAGTTATGAAAACATTTGGCAGATTAAGTAGTCTGGAGTACTAACTATGTTATGTATATGGACTACATTTAGCAGTTACTGATATTCTCTACAAAAAAATGGTGATTTATGACACATCTGTCAGCGAATGTTATGCACATGGGATTTCTGTTGAAAACTGATGACAAGACTATAAAACTAGTTACATAATAATTATAGACTAAGTTTGAATGATGATCTTCTTGCTCTGATTATGAAATTAATTTGTCATAATAATAACTAATGTATCAAATGGGTATTTTTTCTTATTTGGAAAATTATTTACTAACGATTGTTATAATAAGTGTAACAAATCTAAACAAATGCATACCAACAAGATTTATATTGTAACTGTATATGTATTTTTCTTAAAAAAAAAGAAGTCTGTTACTGAAGAGGAAGAGAGTGAATTTTCAGTCAAGTGAAAAGAAGGACTTATTTAATTTAACAAACATTGAACTCACTGGTGACCTCGCTCAAACAATTCAATAAGTTCACAAAATTGTATGAATATTTTGTAAATCACTACTCAAAAATGAAATTTTACAAAAAAATAAGTAAAAATTGATTATCCTACAGAATTCAAATTGATACTTGATTTAAAAATAAGATGAACAGCCTTTTTACAATGCTGGATCGATTTATTGCATTGAAAACTTGCATAATGAAGGCACTGATGGATTTTAATTTGAATAGTCTCAATAATATTGAAAATATTTCCAAGGACAAATATTTAATATTGAATGCTGTAATAACAATGTTGTAAACAATAAAATTTGGTATTGAAAATCTTGGTCTACGTAATGCAAGCCTACTTGAAGCAGAAGATGTATTAGTTTTTAATTTTGATGACTTGTGCAAGAATAAAAATTGGTTCTTATGTAGAAAACTGCAGTATGTGAAACACAGAATTGTGGAATGACTAGATGCAAATTTAGTTGAGTTATTAAAATAATTAAAGAACCCATCAAATTCTAAATATGAATTGGATCTAGATTCCATATTATTGCTGCCATCAAAACCAGTATTAAGAGCTACAGCTAAAAAATTATTTTTAAACCATTTGTTGTGAATAATGAAGTTCGTTTTTTCTCTAATATTGGAGAACTAGATAGTTATGATGATGGGTTTGAAATTTATTGATGGCAAAGACAAATATCTCGACTAGATCAGACTTGACAATTCATCAGAAATTGGATGCTACCATTTTGAATATCACTAGAATCAAGAATCCAGAAGATATATCATGTGACATCAATAATATCTCAAAGGAAATAAATACTTTTGAAGCAATAGAGAAGCACCCAAATAATTTAGAAAAATTTTATAACACACTAATGACCATCCCACTGACATCAACTAAATCAGAAAGAGCTTTTTCTGCCACTGGTCTTTTCATCACAAAAATTCTGTCATCTTTAAACGATAGCACCATTGACAACTTATGTTTTTTAAAAACTATTATAAAAATTAATGTTTTCATTTCTCATTATATTTTATTCAAAT
Organism: Epiperipatus broadwayi; assembly: GCA_028023455.1. Lineage (NCBI taxonomy): Eukaryota > Metazoa > Onychophora > Udeonychophora > Euonychophora > Peripatidae > Epiperipatus > Epiperipatus broadwayi. The sequence continues at coordinate 3,820,323 of JAQFVV010006288.1, forward strand.
TAAGATAAATTTATTTTTGTTTTGTTTATAATCAATTATTTTGTATTTAAGTTTTTTCCATTAAAAATGATCTTTTTTTTTAAACTCATAGTGAATTTTGGTGAAAAAAAATGCTTCACCCACAACAACACAAAATGCACTAAGTGGATTAATTTATGTTTGTTAATGAATCTCAGGAAATTCTGGGATCTTGGTGATATAATCATTTTTATCCTGGAATCCTGGCATTTGAATTTTATAGGAAATGACAAACCCTAGTATTCAGACTTTGGCAAAAGTGATATCTAAATATATTCTTTCAAATATTTTTTTTAAAATTTTTTATTTTAAATTCAGTACAATAAAATAAAATTGTGGTGGTTACTTTTATAAATAAAGTAAGAAATGCTATTTTTTAAAAACAAAGGTATATAAGAATGTATTGTGTCAGGTTGTTGATTTGTGATGGACTGATATAGTAAACAACAATTTGAGGAATAATGGAGCTAGGATATATTTTTTGTGGTACTGATTCTGGGATCTGAAAGGGATATTATGTATGCAGAAAGAATATTTGGATGCTTAAGCAAACAAGTTATTTTTATTTGTTAATTGTAATGAGTTAACGTCTTGTTAAGCTTTTTTTTTAAAGCAAACTAACTTTGTTTTTATTATAAATTGTATATGAAATCAAAAGTTGTCTTTTTAACCAAAAAATGACAATGCAAACCTTCTTCATTTACTCACTCTACAGTCCATTAAAATGAATGCTCAGATAAAGTTTTACATAAATAAAAGTAGTCATATATGCACAGTTATTCTTAATATTAAAAATATTTATTTAATATTTTGTATTGTGATTTATTAAAAACATCTTTCCTGTCATAAGGCAAATGTTGACATTTTTAGTTTTTAATTTTCTAGACTGAAAAGTTTAAGGTGAAAAGAGGGTGGTGGAGGGTATCATTGGTATTTTTTTTCCAAGTGCTGTGGTGTACCATGTGCTTATAAGTGTAATAAAAATAATAATTATATCATATAATTAAATAACATATTTGTAATGAAAAGCAACAAAAATTCATATTGGTATAAAATTTAACATGGAATCAAAAGAATTTGTTAGATTGTTGAATATCATTTGGATTACATCCTGTCTATTAATCTTGAATACCTCAATATCTAATTATTTACCTTTAATCTTGAAGGGTATATTCTATATACTGTAGTTACTTTTAAGACAGGAATAATATTTTGTCCTAATTATATTTATTATCAAAAAACACAGGGATTCACCAGTAGATATCAACCAAAAAATAATTGTTAAATTAAATGGACTTTTTAAAAAAAATAATTGAAAACTTGTCTCTATCATTTAGATTGCAAAAATGATTGTTAGGATCTGATCTATGTGCTTTTAAATTTACATCTTTTGAAAAAGAATGTTTTCTACCATAGATGAAGAAAATGCATTTATCTTTTTTTGCCATAACTTCAAAATTAGTATTTGCCAAATGGGTAAAACATGAATGTAGCAATTGGTTCTTGTCTGATAAATTCTTGGGGACATGCATCAGATCTCAATAAAGAGTAATTATTTTCTTAAAATATTTAATTTTGTTGAATATACTTGTATTTTTTGACAATTCTTCAGAGATACTTATGAATTTTTTAAAATTAATTCTTCATCAACTAGAAAGATATTATTACCCTTAATCTGTTTTTGAAAGTATTAATATATCCAATCATTTCACTTGTTGTTTTGTTTCTTCCCTGGAAATCTATGAAATTGTAAACTACAAAAAACTAATAATCAATGTTTTGTGTTTATTAAATCAACTATATGTTATTGTGGATAATTGTAACATCTTCACATTTGAAAATAATCAAGTTAAATCTAATATAAATATATATTAATATTTCTAAAAATTTCTGAATTAATGAGAAACATCCATTGGCTGTTCATTTTTTATAGTTTCCAATTTCATAAATTTATAATTATAAATCAAATTATTCAATTATATATATGCGTGTAAGAGTGTGAGTAGTAATGAAAAGCATTCATAAGTTTCCAATGGGTATTAGTTTTTTATGATTTTTAATTTTATAAAGTTATAATTATAAATCATATTTTCCAATTATATATGTATGTATGTGAGCGCGCGCGTATGAATAGCAATAGAAAATATTATAGCTGTATAAATTATAAATCAAATTATTCATTTGAGGGTGCTTTTTATTGCTATTTCTATTCAAATGCCCAAATACTGGGGAGAAAAATTGGTAAGGGCAGGAAATAAAGAAAGATGTAGGATCTTTGGAAAAGCTAATTGGATATGTAGTAGTAAAGTGTTATTAAAACAGGCAAAACTCTCCATACAATAGTGCCACTCAATGCCAGTTAGAGTAATCAATGGATGCCAGAAGGCTTGTGCATAAAATTCTCATCTAGTGCCTACTCAACCAATATCCCCAGACTAGTTTCTGGCTTGTGGCCTTCATCAGTGAGGAGCTTTGGATCTGAGAGCACTGCACCTAGATCTTAGGATCTAATGCAACCCTCCAGAACAAGCCTTCTGGCATCCATTGATTACTCTGGTTGGCACTGAGTGGCACTATTGTATGGAGAGTTTTGCCTGTTTTAATAACAGTTATGTGCTAGCATAAGAAATAGTGGTCATGTGATGTTTAGTAGTAAAGTGATGAATTAGAAAGCAAAAATCTTTTAAATAAAAACTCAGTTTGCCACTGCTCATTCTCAAAGTCACATGATCTCTAAAAAAAAATCTATTGTTTAGCCTTTTTTTAAAATTGTCTATATTAGTTATTTCAAAGTGCTCAACCACTTTTCATTAAAGTTAAATTAATTTATAAAATTAGTTTATTTCTATTAAAAGCCATAGTGTTTTTAACAAGGCAGTTTTTGATTTAGCTTTTACTATTTTCTATATCCTTTATTTAATTCCCCAGTGACTTTGAGGATTCTTCATTAAGAGTTTTCAAAATTGATATTTATTTTCTCTTATTCAAACTGCAACTTTGCTTCTTATTTTTTTATAATCATTTTAAAGTATAAAAAGTTATTGGAACTAATTATTTATCTTTGTGATTTTTGCTATTTATACATTTATAAAATTAGCTCAATGCTCTTGAAAAAGATATTGATTGGATTAAATATAAATCAACGATGAAGAAAATGGAAATTTGTAGACTGATCTTTTTTTTTTTTCTATTATAAAGAAAAGGTTTATTATTTAAAAATATTTGATGGTTGTTTTGATAATAAAGAATTTCTGGCACATTTATCAGACAATTATTTATACTCTTTGTTTACCTTCTAAAAAAAATACCCCCTCCCCCAAATAAACATGGCATTTTTTTACCTTAAAGCCTCTGAAAAACACGTTGTTGCTCTTTCTATATATGTGTGTAATCTATTAATATTACTTATTTACACATCTATAGAATTTACTGAAACTTATAACCTTATATTTGGTCTTTGAAGAAAAGTTAGTTAATGTCTTACAGGAAATGTGTTTCAGTTAATCAATCTGATATAATCAACTCCTCCGAGATCAGTTGAGATTACATTCATTGCAGTTTTTTTTAAAGAGATTTGCAGTCCTCTATTTGATATTAAAGTTTGAATACAATTTAGCAATTCTCTTTTGTACTGGCTTAATAGCAAATTGTCAAGGCTGATCTTACAATCCAACTTATTTTTGAATAACTTCACCTTCACATAAACTTACTTTTAACTGAATGAATCTATATAGTTAATATTCTTTTTTGAGATAAATATTTTTAGATATAAATATTGCACTTTTCAAAATCATTATTCAAAATTCTGCATATCATATTCTTTAAGTTTTACATGAATGAGTTTTTATAGACTTATATTTAAGATGTTAATTATTATACAGCTGTATCATAGTATTGTAAATTTTTATGAAGCAAAGTAAAAAGAATTAATCTGGTTACAATTGTGGACCTAGTATCATAAACATTAACTTAAACCCAGAGTAAAAAGAGGATTTAATATTGTAACAATGTGTTGATAGGAGTTAACATTGAAAGCTATTTAGAGTCTACTTGCAATTATTCAAGTGTTTGAATTATGTAGTGAATAGGATTTTGAAAAGTAGAAACTATCTGAAAATTAAATGATGAAAGAATAAAATGCACAAGCAAAAAAAGATAAAATTATGTGTAAGAAATAGAAGAACAAAGGCTTGTATTTTTGTATTTGAAGTAGTGAGGCAGATAGATAAAAATTTATGTCTTGACATTCTTTTAGCTATTTATGATTATTATAGTTTTTAATCGTCTCCTGGTATTTACTAAGAGTATTGAATATAGAATATGCTAAAACTTTTACTAAAAAGAATTTTACTATTTAAAGAAACATGCTGCAGAAACTGATTGCAACTGATTAACAAACTGAATCAGATAAAAAAATTTATCATGGAAAGTTATGAAGTAAATTATAATTATTTTGAATATATATATTAAATGAATAGTGATCAGAAAAAAAAAAAACTCTTTAATATTTGATGTTACATAAGGTATAAACAAAATATAAAAAAACTCTAAAATTTACTAAGGCAATAAACCTCAAGAATGCCCACTTGAAAATGCGAAGGTAGGGATCTTTACAGGTCTCAACCACAAGCTTACGCTATGGAAGAAAAGAGAGGAATAGCTTAAGCTTATGGTTAAGACCTGTAGAGGTCCCTACCTTCGCATTTTCAAGCATGCATTCTTGAGGTTTATTGCCTTAGTAAATATTAAAAAACTCTAGTGTTTGGACAGATTATGTTAAAGAATATTATGAAGCAAAAGGCATAGACACAATGTGAGACAAAATAATGAAAAAAACCTTCTTCTACATAGACTACTGATAGCTTATGATTTTTGATTATGATTTCTTTCTATGCCTTACTAATATCAATTGATACATTCTAACTATTAGAAATTCATTATTAATGCTTCGAATGATAAATTATGAGGGCTAAATTTATCAAAGATTTCTAATTCTATCAGATATTGTCATAGTTAATAACATGCTATTATTTATCTACACTTCTCAGTTAGTCTATGAGATATAACTTTTTTATTTTATTTTTAATATAATATTTTTAAAAAATAAAATAAAATCGAATGCATTTCAAGTTTTATTTAATGATTATCAACTAGTTATGCAAAATATTCAATAAATTTGTCTTGTTTTGAAATTTTTATTTATTTACTTTGTAATTTAAAATGTAAAAAAAAAAAAAACCTGTAACTTTGATCATAAGTTTTAAAATTAAGAAAAAAAATCTTTATTGTGAATTGCTTTAGGCTTTTAGGAAACGAATTAATTTTTTTTTTTTGTTCAATTGCGAAGTTAAGAAATCAATTAATAATCTAAATGCACTTTAAAATGATATTTAAACATAAAAGGAAACATAGTAGGAAAAAAGAAATCATTCTCTTGAAAGGAAATTAAATCAAAACTTGAAGTCCTTGAATATTTAAATCCATAAATTAAATATTCACAAATATGTTTTACAACTTATTTAACAAACATGTTGACATCTATTTTTTTTATTTATATAACTGTTTGACTTGAAATGTTTTAATCTCTATCTGCTTATCCTCCGTTTAACTTATTACTGTTCTCTCTTCATTTTGTCTGCTTGTCTATCTTTCAGTGTATTATCTTCTCTTTATAAACAATATTCACTATATATATAAATTGAGAAATATATTCGAGATCCATCTCTCTTAATTAATAATCCAAATTTTTTAATTTGCTATCAGCTCAGAGTAGCCTGTATCTTAATGGGTTAAATTTCTGGTAGTTATTTTATTAAGATGTACAAACATGCATGCATGTGTGTGTGTGTGTGTGTGTGTGTATAAACAACTACAAATTAACTTACAAGTGCGCTTCCACTTATGAATGCATTTATTAATAAATGATTAATGATAGTTATTATTGTATTTATCTAGACTGGATCGTCTTAAAGTTCTTGATGGAGCGAGTTTGACAATTTTTAATCAAAAATATAAGAATAAATATTAATAATTATTTATTAATTTTATTATGCTTAATTTTTTGCCCAGTTATAAACTTCAGACACATCTAAAGGTTAATGTATTTTAATGAATTCTAGCATGAATTAAATTTTAATTATGTACTATAGGTAAACAATAAAATATGATAATGAAGGTTTGTTGTAAGTCTACATCTGGGCCAACTGATGAAAGTATCTGAGAGATTGTTTGCATTTTACATGTCATTTTGCATATGTCTTAAGAAGATTGTTAAATTCGGAAATTTCATTACATAGTATATATATATTATGCTATGTGTTGTTTAGAAGAGTCATAAAATAACAGACTTTAGACCTCCAAGTTTTTTGGATTGTAGTTCAGTTTTATCACTTCGGGTATTCCATCTTTATGTGTCCTTGAACAACTAAACATTTAATATATTTATTTTAGCACACACTTTTTAAAAGAAAATTATGCCACATGATAGTATTTATGGAAGAGGTTTAAAGTATAATGATGATATGTTTGCTTTAAACCTGCTGAATTTTAATTTATGGTTAAACTGTGATATCAGTGTGTCCCATTTAAGATGGCATCTCTTGTTCCAATTTACAAACAACAAAAGAAGTGAAAAAAAACCCGAACAACTGCATTAATAAATGTAACTATTTTCTGTTATTGAAAATATCTACAAAGATTTTATTGATTAGTTTATTTTCAGTTCTCTTTTAACGGTTACCAGAAAAGATTCAATATGTTTGAAAATATTTAATCAGCAGCATAGATGATTTTTGTTGAGAAACAAATGTAAAAGAAGGGTCATGAGCATAATATCACTTATTAATTTGATCAAGGCATTTGAGACAATTAAAATGATTTGTGATATTGATTGAAAGTAGCTGGTGGTAAATGCAAATTTATTCATGATGTATGCACCATGTAATGGTATGAAAGAAAGCATTAGTACTTATTGGCACAAATGGCAAAGTATTTTAAATGAAAACTATTATAAATAAGGGTGCTTACTAGTTACATTTGTGTTTAATTTTACAATTGTAATCTTTTTTTTTTCATAACAAACTGAGTAAAAGCAAAATGGGCTAACATTTTTTGGGCTTCTAAAATAATAATTCTATGCTGATGATTAAACTAGTATTTCAAAAATTGATCCATATAGTATTAAATTTGAATACAATTACCAATAATTTCATATTGCAATTAATGTTTAAAAAACTTAGCAACTATATTAGGTAGTGATGGAGGAAAAAACTTCCACATCTTACACTAGATCATTATCAGCTTGAGAATGTTAATTAGTTTAAATATCTTGATAGCTTTTTAGTAAAAAGATGCAATTTCTACATTCCCAGTTAGATTTTGTTATAACCATAGAATATGTTAAAGTAATATGAAAAAAAAAAAATCTATCAACATGCAATCAGATATTAGAGCTAACATTTTGGAATCTCTGCATGCCTTAGTTAGTTTATATTGACAAATGTTTTTTTAATTAAGCAATTCAACAAACTTGAATCAGCATTAGTTTAGTATTACAATGAAGCAGTAAACTATACATAACTTTAATTATACTTTATCCAAATAAATAAATAAAAAATAATATTCATAAATATTGTCAATTTCGAAGAATATTTATAAAAATGCAACAGAAACAATTAGATTATTGAATTTTACTAGAATGATTAACATTGAGATGGGTGTGTGAGAGGGTAATTCCATTCTCCAAAACTTTTTACAACAGTGCTGCAAGAAGTATTTTGTGGCTTAAAATGGGAAGCTAAAGGAATAAAAGAAATCACATAGATTTTGGCAATGATGTAGTTGTTGTTGCATGAGTTATCAGATGACAGTAAGAAAGTAGGACTGCATGTAAACAATAAAAAGACCAAGTAATGTTCAATAGATTTTCTCAAAAGATGAAAATAAAGATTGATAATGATGAGTTAGAAGTTAACAACAATTTATTAAAACAGGCAAAACTCTCTATACGTATTGCCACTCAGTACAAGCTGGAGTAATCAATGGATGCCAGAAGACTTGTGCATAAATTCCCCCATCTAGTGCCTACTCATCCAATATCCCCAGACTAGTTTCTGGCTTGTGGCCTTCGTCAGTGAGGAGCCTTGGATCTGAGAGCACTGCACCTAGATCTTAGGATCTAATGCAACCCTAAACAGCAAACACCTTTTATCTCTACTTTTTTGTTAAGAATTAATAATCTTCAACTTGGTCAAACAATATTTTTTGCTATTAGTTATTATTTAGAAAGAGATTTTTGTTTTATTTGCAAGTTTTGCCTTTTTTAAAAAAAGTAAACAAGACATTTATAAAAGTCTTAACATTTTCCAAGATTATTTAACAATTATAATTTGTTTAAATGAATAAATGTTTTTTTTAATTTATAAAATTCATTATCATTTAATTATTTTCTATAATAAATTAATGATTAGACTTTTTTAAAAAAAGGGAATTGTATTTATTCATTATAATTAAAACAATGGATTGATAGTTCATCATTTTATATTCCTGTAAACTAAGATAATCACTCAGGTCAGATAATAATATATTTACAATATCTTGTGTTACATTCAAATATCAGCCTTTCAAGCTAATAGTGCACGCGTTTTGTGAGTGTTAAATAATAAATAAATACTTTCCTTTCCAATACAAGATATAGTATTTTTGCAGGAATAAAATGAATCCACTTATTTCTACAACTCAAATGCTTATATATGAGCAAATCTGAAGTACTGGCAAGGAAAGCTTGAGGAAAAACCACTCACTTTAAATTACTATCTACGATGTCTGAATGAATGATGTCGGTGAAATTGTCTAGAATTTACTAAACATCACTCTAACTGAAACTTAATCATATGTAAATAAGCATTTATTTTTATATAGCACTGTGTTTACAATTGTATTACATTCAAATATCAGCCTTTCAAGCTAATTGTGCATGCGCTTTGCGAGTGTTAAATAATAAATGAATACTTTTCTTTCCAATACAAGATATAGTATTTATGCAGGAATAAAATGAATCCACTTATTCCTACAACTCAAATGCTTATATATGAGCAAATCTGAATTACTGTGGTTTTTCTTCACGCTTTCCTTGCAAGTACTTCAGATTTGCTCATATATAAGCATTTGAGTTGTAGGAATAAGTGGATTCATTTTATTCCTGCATAAATACTATATCTTGTATTGGAAAGGAAAGTATTCATTTATTATTTAACACTCACAAAGCGCATGCACAATTAGCTTGAAAGGCTGATATTTGAATGTAATACAATTGTAAACACTGCGCAATATAAAAATAAATGCTTATTTAAATATCTTGTGTTGAAAAAGTACTTTTGCCAACATCGTAATGTGATATAAAGCAATTAATTATTTTAGTTTTTCACTATAATGTTACATAAGAATTATCCAAAAATAAAGCTGAAATGTATAGTTATCATTATTTTTTATTCCAATACTATTGATAAATGTCATTATTAAATTTTCTGTCTTTTAAGCATTGTATTACCTAAGTCAAATCTAGTATAGAATTTAATCAATTCCTGATTACAACATACATTTCCCTTCACCACAGCCTTTTGATCCAGTTGTAAGGGAGTTATGAAAATATTTGCTAATCATGTAATCTTATTTGAACTAGCAGATTGTGATTAGTGTTCATTGAAAGTGATACATGGCTTTAATTATTGACTGTTTAAAACGTTGACTTGTCATACAGCGTAATTTCAGTTCTTCTATTCTCAATGCTATGGTATTTGAATCAGTTATTGATATATCTGGATAATAATCAAAATAGAATGATCTGTTATCATCATTTTCAATCATTATTTATTTATTGCATGATGATTATCTCTCCAAATTTAATTCAGTTTTCCTGATTCCTAGTCTCATCACATCACCCCAGCAAACTTTGATTCATTCATCTCACATATCTTCTTTTTCCTGGTCTTTTGCAATCTCTGAGGATCAAATTTCAAGCTTTAATTGGTCATCTAATAATATTTCTTTTAACAATATATCCAGCCTAGCTACGTTTCAATCTGCTAATTCTTTCAATGACTTCAATGATAACTGTTTATTCTTGTAATTTTGTTATGTTTTCATCTATATTAATTATATGACAAAGTTATTTAAAGTTGTTAATTTCTTTTAATTCACAATTGTCAATTTTTATTTTATTCCAAAAATAAAAAAAAAATAAAATTGAAAATTACTTTACCCATTTTTACATTTATCTTTAGTTGTATTTTCTTACCTTTATTTTATATTTGCAACACTTACATGTGGTCTGAAGCAGTATTTGTAAAAATAACCACCTTTTCTACAAAGTCTAAATGACTTAAATAATCTTCATTTATATTTATTTTCTTAGCTTTCCATTTTAATCCACAAAATACTTCTTGGAAAACTGCTGTAAAAAGTATTAGATATTGAACATTATCTTATCATATATCCTCATCAATTTTTATATCTTCTTAATATCACCTTATACTCTAATTATAGCTGTGGCATTTTGATAAATATTCTTCAGAATATGACTATCATGGGCCTACACTTTGATGATCGAAAGCTTCAATCATCATGAAAATGCTTATAGAATCAAATGCCTTTTCATTATCTACAAAATACTGTCAACTTATATTCATTAGTCATTTCTATACATTTCAATACCTGGATGTGATTCACTATGCTAAAAGCACTTTTAAATCCAAATTGTGTTTTTTTTTTTTGTTAGTTAGAATCTAATTTCCTTAAAGATATTTTGGTAATTATCTTGGTATAGATTTTGTAAAGATCTGATAGTTTTTAATTGTTAATAATCTTATTTTATCATCTGATACATTTTTATCATTTAAACATTTTGCTTGGCCAATATATTTTTTTAATAAAAAACAACAACCTATACTTATAGAGACATTGTTTGTATTTTATTAAGAGGTCTCATTTTTATCATAAACTGTTATAGTTGTAGCTGCTGACAAAATCCAGTTTTCTGTTTGAAATATTAAACATCTTATATAGATAAGCTATTTCTATTGTTTAATTTTTTTAAGGTAGTTTAATTTTTTATTGGCAATTCAAATTTTTTATTGAGTATTTCTTTTAGTCTTTTTGCTACATATTGAAACCACATGACTACATTGCTGTATTAACAATAATAGTTGGCAGCATGCTTCTTAAATTTACAGTTAATTAGATCATGGGGAAACAATATTTAATCCATTTTTTAAAAGAATAAAGGGCATTTATTTAAATATTTTTTTACATTGCTTGATAATATGAGAATTTGTCAGATATGTTAGACATAAGTTTAATATTCAGAGTATTATGTTTTATAAAGAGTTTAAAAAGAGAGAGAATGATAAAATCAGAAAATAATTTCTTTTGTTTTTTCTCTTCAATAATTTTATCTCTTTTCCAGTTTAATTTTTAATTTTGAAATTTACTGAGAGGAAAATGTTTTCTTCTGTAAATTATTCAATTTTTTTTTCTATTTTAACATCAGGATAGATAAAGTAAATAAAAAAATTATATGTGTAATGTGTTTTTTATATAAGAAAATAACTTTTAATAATTTGATAAACTTTATTTTCATTAAGGAAAGTTTTTCATATTCTTTGTCTCTTTCCAAAAAGAAACAGGCAGTGTAATTATTCTGATTATCTTGATTTAATTTTGGCAAGAAGGAATGTCAGAAACTATGATTTTAATATGTTTTTGGCTTGTTTTTCAATCTCAGTGTTGAAGGAGGTGAACAATTGTTTTGTCAAAATTGATCTAATTCGTTATTATTAAATTTTTTTACATTGGAGACAGGATTGTGATTGGGTGAAAACAGGTTTGTTTCAAAATAGGGGTATGGGTCAATCAGTCAACCTCAGTGTCTTATAAGAAGCAAGAATTCCTGACTCAGCTGTTGAAGATGACAGTCATTTCCAGATCAAGTTGCTAAAGAAGCATTTAGCTGTGTAGAGCACACTAAGTTGTATTGGGAAAAATGTTTTCTAAAATGAATACAACCATGTACTAAGTTTAGCTAAAAGCTAAACATTATTTATCTCCATGTAACTTGCTTCACTGAAATAAAAATTGTAAAGAAGATATACTTGATGTATTCTATCACAAACCTTATCTCCAATTAAGAGTGTAATGTTAGCCTCACTTGGAAATTTTATTGGAAAAAACTGTATACATTAATCTGGAAGTGAGAAGCCTTCAAGAAGAAAGTCTACATAGACTGAAAATTATAAATGCAAAGAAATACTTCCCCAAAAAATTAAAATTATGATAGGATCCAATAACAATATAAAAGCATGATAGCTTTATTTTCCTTTATGTGCACATCATACTCTCATGTAGAGATATTTTTATAAGATAGTAATTGATAAGAATGAATAATTGTAGTAGAGCAACATTTTCTTGTTAAATATTTTTTTTATTCATGTGATTTTTTTTCTATCAAAATTATTTAAGCAACTTAATTTTTATATAATTTGACATATTTTTATTCATTTATTCCCCCCCCCCCCAAAAAAAAAAAATTATATATCAAAAGATTATTTAAATGCCCTTATTTTTGATTAAAAACAGTTTTCCAACTTTTTTTATTTAAAAGGATAAAAATTAATGAAAGCAAAAGTTATTTTATTAAGGCATAAAATCAGCTGGTTAATTTTTATTATTATGAAACTATACTTTTGATAAGAATGTATAAATTTAAATTATCATATCATATTTAATTTTTTATTATTATTAACCAGTTAGTTTAAATAATTGTTTATAAAAATATTCTAGTGTTAATATCTATTCCTTCAGTAATCTGCTAAATGAATTGGTGGCATGTATGACTTGATTTCAATACAGCTGAATATTTCAGGATTTTAAATTATCTCAGTAAAATTATTTAAAATAAAATGGAGTAAGCTGTTATATTTATTTATCTCTTATTTATAGTGTCCAGAGTTTTTACTTTCTGAAATAATTTAGAGCATAATGTGTTAATTCTATGGATGTGTAGGCTTATGTTAGTGTTGGGACATCCAGATGATAACTCTGAGTGGCACTAACGTCTCATCTTTAAGGTCCATTCACTGCATTTTTTTTTGTTTTATTAGAAATTTAGTTTATAGTTGGTTGGCACATTCATAGTACTATATGGGCAGAGCATAGATGATGATAAACATATATCAGCATCCCAACATTATTTTTTATTTTGAGTGATGGATTAGCCCTTAAGTATGTGCATCCAAGTAATTGTGTTATATTCTTTCTTGAGTTTTGCAATTGCTAGATAAGTAGTCAGTTTTATAATATATCTGTTTTAAATCCAGTCACAATGTTGACTGTGGATTTTTCATGATGATGGATCATTTGATTACCCTTTTTTAATGCCAGGTGAATATATTATCAGTATAACTTTATAGGTTAGTCCATGCTTACTGTCATGCTCCTCTCTTTATTTGACACTACTCATTAGTCATTGGTTTTGATTACTTATGGTAATGATGATAAGGGTGCAATCTTCCCATGCACACCTTTACTCTCCATATCATTATAATATATATATATATACAAATTTATAAATAAATATTTAAAAATACAGTATTTAAAAGCTTATAAAAATATATATATGTATAACAGTCACTTAGGAGCGCTTTCAACTAACTTGTAGCTTTGTCAACTATCACGTTTAAAATGTCAGCTTTCCCATAATTCAATTATGTCAACTTTCCCATAATTCTGTGATCTTAATGTTTGCTGCTTGCCTATTAACCAAATGTTGCTTGTATTTACATATTAACATCGCTTCTTTAATTTTATGGGAAAGTTAAAGAGGCGATGTTAATATGTAAATACAAGCAACATTTGGTTAATAGGCAGGCAGCAAACATTAAGATCACAGAATTATGGAAAAGTTGACATCATTGAATTATGGGAAAGTTGACATTTTAAACGTGATAGTTGACAAAGCTACAAGTTAGTTGAAAGCGCTCCTAAGTGACTGTTATACATATATATATATTTTATAAGCTTTTAAATACTGTGTTTTTAAATATTTATTTATAAATTTACGTATATGATTTTGAAGAAATACAGACATCGATTTATAATATTATATATATATCATAATTGATTAATTCGTTAGAGAATATAATGGTTGAATATATTTTTTAATAAAGGTCAGAAAATATGAGTCAGATCAATAGAAAAAAAAATGAATGAAATGTATTGGGATATTTGAAATTGGAAAGGTGGTATTTGGAGTCATTAAGTGTTATAGAGAATTAATAAAAAGCTATTCATTGACTAAATTATGAAATGAAGTAAATTTTGTATTAGACGTGTACTTAGAGTTCAAAGATATTATGAAGCATATGATAGCAGAGTCTTTAGGCAAGCTGAATAGAGGTAGAAGAAAAAAATGATTGATGACCTATAGAAAAATGCTTGCTATGGCAAAGCAAATGAGTAAAGGATTCTTAAAGATTGTAAGGCTAAAATGTAGGTCTGTCTTTTTGGCAGATAATAGTAATGGTTTACATATTTATAAAAATAATACACAATCTAATGAGATTTAAAATGAGATATTTTATACTTTTCTGATATTTTGAATGAGATGTTTATGTCGTTTATAAAAGAAAGAAAGAAAAAAAAGATCATTGATAATAGTAATTATATTTGTTACTTTCATTTTTTTTTTTTTTTTTGCATTTTATGAGTAAAATAAGAATATTAATTTAAATAATAACAACTTCTAAACCCTTTTTTATTCACAATTTTAGCTTTTTATATTTATTTGATATTTAACCTTTCTTTTGAGGAAATTCTGCTTTCTATAAAGTGTTGATCATATAAAATGTGATAAAACAATGTAGATTTCCCTACTCTTTTACCATCTATTATAAGCTTGTATAATTAGCTTTTATTATATAACTTTTAATTAATATCTTCACATTAAATGTTTTGCCTTTGCCTTTACCTGTGAGAATTGAGACTCAAAAGAAAAAGACTGTTGTTTATATATCTGCTAATCATTAATTGCTCAAACTTTTAACTGATGGAATTAAAGAGTGTTGCTCTTCTTATATCAGGTTATATAAGCTGAAGAATTAAACGATTTGTTATTATGTAAAATGTACAAAGCTATATATAAACGCCTGTACTTGTTTTTAGAATTTTTATAGAAAGAAAATAATTTTTTAAAAAAATGATTTTTTTTTTTTGTTGTTGAAAAATAATTTCTCAGGATCTATTTATATAAACAAGAATCCGTTTTAGGCAGTTAATGCGTATTGGCAAATTGATTAAATGACTTTGAGATAATCGTTTTTTTTTTCTTAAATCAATTATTTTTAATTTTTGTAAATGCAGATGATTAGTTATTTTTAGAAAAATAAGTTTATACAAATACATTTTAAAGAAAAACTGAGTATCAGAATACAATATTTATAATTAAATTATTGGAAGTGAAACCTAAACAACTAGAATAAAACAAACTAACACACACACACACACACAAAAACTTTTAATATTTTATATGTATATACGTTTTAACCACGCGCTCGTTCTAAATATTGAAATGTTGGGTGAATTGTGAAAACAAAGTGGTCTATATTGGCTAACTTTCCCTGATTATGATCAAATGTTATCGCGTGGTCATTATATTTTATTGCATAGTTATCTGCACTTAATTTTTGATCAGAGTACTTATGTATATAAATGATGAATCCTCAACAAAAAAATTAAGTTTTAAATTTTAGAAAAATAATTATATTATTATTTCATTGTCATCAGACACTGTTTATTTATAAATATTTGTTGCAAAGCTAAATGTTTTGATCACAAATGGAATGTCATATAACATCATGTATATATATTTAAATTAGTAATAGTAGAAGAAAATTGACATGAAATTTTCAAATTTAAATGCATTCGTGTCATTTTAAAGATTTGGTCAAATTTAAATAATTATTCAAAATTATAGTTAGTTTTCAAAAATAAATTTAAATAACTTATTTGTTTTTGGATTAAAAATAGATAAATAAAATGAAATTAAGAAATAAAAAAAAATACATATTAATGATTATCACAAAATGATTAATATTTAAAAAAGAAAAGATAAATATTTTACATCTTTAAATATTATTTTTAATTTGTTTTTAAAAGGTATTATTACATGATATGAAAATATTCAAACTTAACTTGTTTCTGGTAAAGTTTAGCTTTGATTTATATATATATATATATTTGTAATGGTTGATGGAAAGTCATAAATTTGAAATGCAAACTATAGATCTAGCAAATGATGTAATGATTTTCATACTTGCACAAACTTATCATTATAAGCACACACACACACATATATATTGAAATAT